>QLNU02015270.1:77494456-77519388 GCA_006491805.2 Dysdera silvatica
GCTCCAGCACCTGGAGACTAGGGGCCATGGTTTCTGGTGTGTCAACATAATGGAGGAATTAGCCATAATTTCACCACGCTGGCTAGACGGGTTGGTGAATTAGCCCTCCCCTTCCGCCTTTCTATCCGTGCAGCAAATATTAATTTGCCACATAAATAGAAAGCTCAGCCTGCACCACTTGAAGGCGGGGTAGGACACTAGGTTACTGGCCTGGCCGGTTCCACACATCGTCACATACGTTCAGCGTGTGGGTCTCCTTCCAGTTAGATACCAGCAACCCTTTTGCAGGCCATATATATATAATCGTGATTATAATCTGTGTAATCATAATGATGTTTTTTTATTTGTATTCATAATCGTAGTCGTAATCGAAAAATGAAAATTGACTGTAATCTTTATCAAAATCTAAAAAATCAAAAGTGATAAAAAAAATAAAAACTAATCAAAATCAAGTCGTAATCATAACCAAAATTTTGAAACTTACTTCAAAATCTAAAATTTAATTTTTTCTTCAAAATCTAAATCTTACTTCAAAAACTTACTTCACGATCTAAAAAATTAAAAGTGATAAAAAAAAAATAGTAATCAAAATTAAATCGTAATCATAATCCAAATTTCGAAACTTACGTAATTGTAGTTATGATTATAATCCTACTATAGTACTCGTAATCGTAACTATATAAACCGATTGTAATCGCTTCGAAGTCTGCTATTGACAAATTGTTACTAGTACGTAGGCCGGGATTTAAGTTTTTAGAATCTGGCAACACAAAAGATCATAGCTTTCATTGTTGTTGATTTTTTTATAACTTCAACTTTCACATGAACATTGGGTATTGCAAACCCAGAATTGCTCTAAAATTCTTTTTACGTCATTGTTTTGAAGTTAATGAAGTAGTGAAAAACATGGATTTAAGTTGAAGGGATTTTCGAGCCATGGTTTTGTATGAATTTCGACAAGGTTTGACACAGCAATGTTTGTCGATCGTATGAATTCGACTTTTGGTAATGAAGCACCATCTAAAGCAACAATTTACAACCACTTTAAATAATTCCATTTTGGACGTAGGAGTCTTAGTGATGAGTTTCGTGAAAGTTGATCAAAAACTGCTGTGACACCACAAAACATTGATGCTGTGCGACAACTAATCACTTTAGATCGTCATGTCGCATCTGGTGAAATTGAGGCATCTTTGAACAGTTCAGGAATCCGAGTGCATTTAATTTTATATGATCATTTCAATAACAAAAAGATATGTGCGCGTCGGTTACCATACAATTTAAATCAAACTCAAAAGGATGCTCGTGTCAAATGATGAAGGGAAAATTTGAAAAGATTCAATTGTGGTGCCTCAAAACGTATCTTTGGCATTGAAACACCGGTGATGAAACCTGGATTCATTCCTATGAACCCCAAACAAACAACAATCCACCGTTTGGGTGTTCCAAAATGAACCGAATCCTACGAAAGTTATTTGTGTACGCAGTGCTTCGAGGAAAATGATTGCCTCGTTTTTTGGTAAATCCAGCCATGTTGCAACCGTTGCATTGGAGGATCGTAGAACAGTAAATGTTGATTGATGTACGACAAGTTGTTTGCCAGAGTTAGTTGCTGAAATCAGAGAAAATAACTCGAAATGTTGCATCGTTCTTTATCTTTATGACAATGAAAACTCACATACTACATTTCAAACTGTCAATTATTTGAAGCATGAAAACATTGATTTGACGAGTTATTGCCCTTATGCGCCTGATTTAGTATCCAATGATTCTTTTTGTTCTCAACGATCGAAAATAAAATGCGTGTTCAACGATTTAATAATCCAGAAGGAGCAGTTGAAGCTAAAAAATCGCATGTTTCTGCCATACCGACCTCTGAATGGTATAACTATTTTGAAAATAGGTTTATTCGAATGAAGAAGCGTACTAATAGTAGAGGAGACTATCTTGGAAAACGATAAAACGATTTTTCCATAAAGAAATATTTTGTATATTATTTTCTAAAAACTTAAGTACTGGCTCTCGTATATATATTGCTTTGGCATATTGTTATGACCATTAACCTAGTGTTTTGACTATTGACATATATCGCAATATGGCAGCCACAGACACAATACTTGACTAGTTAACAACGTCCCGAAATGAACACGTCTACACGTACATTACGGATGCCTATTTCTGTGAAATTAAAATACTTGACCCTTAACTTCAGCCATTAGTATCAAAAAGAATTAACTAATTAAATAAAAAATAACTAGAAGCATTTTTTTTGCCAACTGCCTACTATGCTGAGGAAAATCAACCCTTTTAGATCATTAACATTTAAACGGCAATATTTGTAGCCACCACCAAGAGGAATAACTACTTGGGAACGTCATGTATTTGGCAATGAAGTGATGTCAGTCGTCTACTGAACGAACGACTAATAAATCTCCTCCGCAGTATAATAGTGAAAACTCCTCCCCCCCACCCTCTCTCAATAATGACAATTATTGAATATTCCCAGCTATTGTTAAATTCTACCAAAGGCCGACCATAGACGATGGGGGGTCCCACCTTAGGTGATTTTCGCGGGGCTTCCCCTTATATGTGTGACATATAATGTATAAAGTATATGTAGTAATCTGATTATATCAAGGTTTCCAAACCTTTCCTATATATCATATACTCCAGGAAAGGTTTTATTAGTGTACTCCTAGAACACATTTGACGATAAGGCACCTGTATTTTTTCTAATTTTTTAACCATATACACCAGTGTGGGTGAACATATTGCACTCAAAAAATAAGCTTTTAACCGGAAGCATAAAATATAAATTGAGGAATTACATATTTCACTTTATTTTATTGTCATTTCTGAAGATACAGTGGCAGCTGGTTAAATGGTGACTCGTTCTTTAAGGACGCAATTTTATGGGCGCCGAGAAAAAATGAGGGCCCTCATCACCTCTTCCCCATGTCGGGCTCTCCACAGCATAGATCCTTGCCAGCGGGGGCCCCTAGACCTCACCCGGGCCCCCCAGGTTGCAGTTCCCTGCTGTCCCCCCCCTCTCGTCGGCTCTGCACAATCTACACTTTTTCCCATAACCTTTAATGTCATTTTATAACCCACATTGGGACCCCCTTGCATTAAATTGTGCTTTTTGAAGCTTGTATTAACTTATATTATATTAAAAAATGTTTACTTTTTCCTTTCAATATTACTGTAAACTTGCATTTCTATAAATCTCTAATTTACATACTAAACGTGTCAACCGGTTGTTGTGTTAGCGCCAAGAAGTATAAATACCCATAGAAATAATGTTAATTCCTATTCGCGAACTTTTGAATTTACGAATTTTTTTTTATTCCTTACGCGCTCATGAAATTGACGGCTTACTATAATTAAATAAAAAGTATGAATACTGTTAGAAATTTTTGCGGGTTCTAGGAAATTGATTTAAGATGCAAAGACATAAGACATTACATTGTTTTGTATCATTCATTCATTCATTCATTCATTATTCAGTTGCATGGCAACTAGCTAACTCACTGACTGAGCCAGATTTAAAGGTTTTGGTTGTTTTGTCTGAACTAAGAAAAGGGGGAATCTTAATTTAGAATTTGAAATAAAAGAGTTATTCTTTTATAAAATGCAGGGCCCAATTCAGCCACTTAAGTTAAATACGCACAAGGCCAGCTTTGATGCCAACAACAATTTACTTAACAACTTGACATATTAAACAACAATCAAGGTTTTTTTTTGGCGTAGTGATACCAGCACCGATGTTATGGCGTAGTTAGATGGTGAAACGTTCGAAAGAAAATAAATATTAGAAAAAACGTTGATTAATATTGTTGTTTAATTTAATCTGCGTAGTGTTCGATTTATATAAATAAATGAACTTCACATATTGTCGAATTGTTAAATGCATATGGGTTATTTTCAGAAAAAATACAATTTGATGTCCTGTGGTCCTGAAATTTATAATTTCCAAGATGCGTAATTTCTGAGAAAACAAATTTTCTTCATTTTTTTCTTATAAGGCAGTAGTATGACTAAATGAATAGTTAATGCTTAACCCAAATTATATGAAATCAATAATAATAAAAATAAATTACTGACTATTTCAATGAAAGCTATATTTGTCCAATATCTAGAATTTGATTTTCAGCATGTCATATTTTAGCTGTACAGTCACCATTTCTATGGCCATAAACAATTTCCTAGTTTTTCAAATTTAAATTTTGAGTATTTTTCATTAGTCTCCCTCTAAAATTAATTTTAAATACAAAAATTTAAGAAATAAAATTGTCCTGTATGTTTTGAGTCACCGGTCTAACCGCTGAGTCATTTCATGACAAACCACCGAAGATTGTTGTCCCGACCCCCTTTAGATTTTCATGAAACTTCATAGAGTTGATGATCCAGTGGATGCTTGAAAACACTAAAAGTTTTAACTTCATCTGTAAAATAGATCAAATATGGCCAAAGGTCAAAAGTCACTGAAATGGGCTTGTCTGTTACAAAATTGACTAACTTTTTTCCTTTTACCTACAAAGGTAAAGAGGACTCATTTGAAAAGATTTTTAGATATCTTTCTAAATATATAATAAAACTAAGTATTATAAGCAGAATTGTTTTAAATAAGATGAAAAGTTTGACGAATTTTTCAAAATGGGGTCACTTTATTTTTTTCAAAAAATTATATATTATATAGAATGATATTCTACACCTTTTCTCAAAATTTCGTGATGGGATCTCTATGGGTTCAAGAAAAAATTCGACTCAAAGGTAAGACTTTATTCTTATGCATTGTGACCACACATATTGTTGAGTAGACAATTTATGAAACAAAATTATCTTTTTCAACAAATGAAATTAAACATTTAAACCCATTGAAATAGCTCCCACAATCCGCCCATGTACTTTTCACTTAACACATAATAAAAAAATGTAAAAAAAAATTAAAAAAAAATTGCAAGACAAAGCATGTCTATTTTGTTTTTATTACTCTGTCTCGGTCTTTGTTTCTTTTTTCAGGTGGGTTCAAGTGCATAACAGCATAGATTAAATGCCTAGAACTATTAAGCAACCATTGTAATTTAAAGAAAGAAAGAAAAAAAAATGGTATGCGCAAGATGAAACGAATAGACGCTGCCTCAATTGAACAATCTATGTAATGAATTTTCTGAAGAATAAACCAGGTGAACGTTTCAATTTGAAGTAAACTAGAATTCACGCCGGATAAGAAGAATTTAAATATTAACTTTTTTTAAGCAAGTTAAAAGAAATTATAGCGAGGAAGATATGATCAGTGAACTTCATTATTTATGACGAGCTATTAACTATAATTATTGTTTGTTTTTTGTTTTCATTATTGTCAATCAAGAGAAGCTATTCATCAGTAGAAGTAGTGGTGAATTCTCAGAGATAATAATTATTATAATATCTCATTGTTCATTACAAATTTGCGTTTAATCCATTTGAATTAATTTAATCATGTTACTTTGCCAAATAAGCATTATCCCACTTAAAACTACTTTGGCCATTTTCTTTCTGCAACGTTTCTAACAATAAATTCCCCTCTAAAGTTACTTGTATACACCCGCTTCCTCTTTCTTGGAATTACAGTTCTTCTTCCACTTGCCCCTCTTTTAACATCCCTTGTAATTTCACACCCTCGCTCTCAAAATGCCTAATCCTCCGAGATTTTTGTTCCAACCGCCACCTGCAACCCATAAAACTTTCGGCAATGGCCAGAAATGCGCAAAGAACGTTAAGTTTCAGAGTCGTACGTTAAGTAATAAATCTTCAACCAAAGCAGTAAAATAGAGAACATCGAATGTCTCTATTTTAGAGACATTCGACAGCAGTTTCCCATGGCGAAAGGGGAAAAATTGGCAAAGAAGATTACACGCCAGTGGCTGCAACACTTAGAAAAGGGGTTGAAAAGCAAAAAAGATAAATAAATATATAGATACGTTGGGGACCAGTGGACATTCCGCTATCCCCCCCCCCCCTTGCGTCTACTCGCAAGGGCGGTAACCTTGGCGTAAAGGGTAAATCTCCGCCAAGTACTGGCCCCGGAAAATCTTTCATTTGTTGCCAAAACTTCATACTAACAAAATGTAGTAAATTTTTGTACAGCAAAGGCAGGGGGGTACTCCGGCCCCCTCCAATAAAGTGCATGGCAAATGTAAGTTAACTATTAATTTTCCTTTACTTTCTCCTGTTTTTTAATTCACCATACTTACCTCCCAGTGTCTTATTACTAAAATTGATATATTATTATTTAACAAGTCAATTGTTTTTTAGTGTGAAATTCGCAGATTAGGGTTAAATTTCTAAGAACTTATGCTTTAAGACTGATATAAGGATAACAATTTAATTTCAACATCATTGAAAGAGAATTTGGTATAGAAAATAATTTTGTTTTGTTACTTTAAATCAAATTATTGTTATGAGCCATTTGTTCTATTCGACATACTACAAAAAGAAATTATATTGTGTCAGACCTAATTTTATAGTCGAAGTAGAATTTTTTGAAGAATTAAATATACTTTTGCCCACTTGAATTTTCTCTCATTTTTGATTTTATGTATGTGTTAAGTAATCTTGATATGGGTTTTTTTCAGCTAATAGGTCAAAAATGTGCATGACGATATGCAGCCCCAAGGGTGCAAACTCTTAATTCAATACATTTTACATTTAATGATATTGATTTTATTGACCCATGGTCTGCTCTCATGCGCCTGTTCTGTGTTATTGTCAAATAAAACCTTGTTATGCTCTATATAAATCTATCACGCGCCTTTAGAAATTATTAATTATATTTCGGTTAACTGGGATGTATTTGAACTAAGAAATTAATTTCCTAAGCTAACAATTTGGAAATCAAACCCATGTTTATTGATTTGAGGAATTGAACCTGGCCATATATATTATTATTATTAGGTGAATCGGACCTAGATGTAAAATTGAGAAATCAAACCCTTCCGAATTTGGAAATCGAACCTTCAGCTAGTAACTCTGTCAGAAAACTTTTACTGTGGTTGTAGTTTAATCATCGCCAAGTTGGCGAAGACAACTAAAGTATCTTTACTCGAATTCATAATTCAAATTTTATTATATCTACTCCCATAACCAACAGTATAAAAATCTTCTACCAATCATATTATTAATTACCTTATTCAAATAATAAAATTCTAATAAACAACAACCAAACACCCCACCACAAAAGTATATTAAACAAAATTCCAGACTTGTTTATTATTGCATATTACAGCTTTTTTTTCATTATTATGTCTTTCAGTAAAATTTAATGAAAGACATAATAGTGAAAAAAAAAGCAGCAACATGCTTATACGTTATTTAATAATATATTTTAATCATTGTTCAACTGAAAATTTGCAGAATTACAATATTTATAATTTTGTAATTATATAAAATAGGAGAACTTGATTACTAGCAATAGAATCAGCGTACTGGTAACTTCTGCAACTCCCTGCAAGGTGGGGGCTCCCCTTTTGTCGTTTATTTTCCATAAACTTTATAAGTGAAACAACATTTTTTTTTTAATCTTTAGGTAAAATATAAAATAAAATGAACGGTTTCCAACTGTGGCAAACTCATTACGCTTAGTTATGTTAGCTGTTTTCATTGCCTTTAAAATTGAACTCAACATCAAAAAATTATAAAATCTAGACGAGTTTTGAATTTACAGTATACGCTTTACGCCAGAATCTTACCTCACGAAACGGTGACTAATAGACATGTGTTCTGTTTAAAATATTGGAATGCGTCGCTGGTAAATTTCTTATAGAAGACACAACAATATTTTATATATATATATATAACTATATATATGTTTTTTTTTCATATACACATATACAAATTAATTTTCTTAAAAGGGGGCCCAAAAAATTACTGCATGGGACCCCGAGACTTTCCGTTATGCAACTGAATAAAATAACTACACATGTATTTTATCAAGCGTAGGAGCGCTAGTAAAGTACTAGTGCACACCACGAATTTTGAAAAACAGCTACCCTACAGCTGTTTAAAATTCATAATGAGCACTAGTACTTTACTAGCGCCCCTACGGTTGAAAAAATGTACATGTAATTATTTTATTGCTAGTAATAAGTTTCTCCTATTTTTGTATAATTACAAAATTATAAATATTGTAATTCTGAAAATTTTTAGTTGAACAAGGATTAGTATATTATTTAATGAAAGACATAGTAATGAAAAAAAAAAGGCAGCAACATGCAATAATAGATAAGTCTGGAATATGAGAGGTCACAATGCATAAGAATAAATTAAAGTCTTAGCTTTGAGTTGAATTTTTTTAATATCTCTTGAACCAATAGCGGTCTCATCATGAAATTTTGAGAAAAGGTGTAGAATATTATGCTATACAATTTTTTGAAAAAAATAAATAAATAAAATGACCTCATTTTGAAAAATTCAAGGTCAAACTTTTCATTTTATTTAAAATAGTTCTTCTTATAATACTTACTTTTATTAAACATTTGGAAAGACCTTTAAAAAATCTTCCAAATGAGACCACTTCTACCTTTGTAGCTTAAAAGTTACAGTCAATTTTGTAAAGCATGATAATCCAAAACAGGCCCATTTCAGTGACTTTTGACCACATTTGATCTATTTGACGGATAAAGTTAAAATTTGGGATATTTCAAGCATCCACTGGGTCATCAATTCGGCAAACTTTCAGGGAAATCTAAAGGGGTCGGGTTGTGAATCATCAAAATTTTGTGTGGTTTGACGTGGAATGACCCAACTGCTATTTTTGTCTTTCAGTTTTGCAATAATAAACAGATTATGGTAAATTGCACATTTTAGGTTGGCCTTACTATTTGTAAAAAAATGAGTTGTTGAAATGAGTGACAATATGCGATCTATTCTGTGAAAAGAGAAAAGGTCGTTTTAAATTCAGGTGAGTTCTCTTATTATGTGTTACTGGTCTAACAGATATTTTATTCAACATGTACTAATAATTCCATTTCAGTTAGATGATTTACAATCGTAAATATATAAAATTTAACATCATGAATCATAATCTAACCTTTTTAAAATAAGAAATAAAACTTTGAAACTTGAGAAATATCACTGGTCTAACAGTCACTGGCCTACCAGTAACCTTATTAGACCAGTAACGTTATGCGTTAGACCGGTGACGAAACTTACTTTTATATTATTCTGTAAGTTAGAATTATATTTTCTGTAGCTTTACGAGTTAGAGATTCCTATATTAAAACGGTAAATTGTCTACAAATACTATGATATCAATGATCTAACACAATGTCACTAGTCTAACGCGAAGTGTCACTGGTTTAACACAACGTGTCAATGGTCTAACAAATTAATTATTTCAAATATTTATTTTTAAATAGTCATGAGCCAATTAAGCTCGGCCACTATGTTTTTTGAGTTACGTATATTTTTTACTAATTTTAGAAATAAATAGTTGTGTGAAAAATTAGAATTTAAATTCGAGGAAAAAAGTGCTGAAATTGCGCTTATTCTGAAAATGACCCATATATCAAATCGTTAAATACACATGTATCAAATTGATAAATACATATATCAAATTATTAAATACATATCAAATTGTTAAATACATATATAAACTTGTTAAATACATAAATATAAACTTGTTAAATATACATATAAACTTGTTAAATACATAAATATTAACTTGTTAAATATTGACAAATGGAGTGTTATTTGCGTGTTTGGAGTAATGTACATATCATGCTTATATGTTAAGTTCACAATGACTGCTTTTTAGGTTAATTTCTTAATGCACACTTCACTCTAGATCTATGACGTCATCGTATATGAAAATTTTGCTTAATTTCACTGTTGCAACACTACATGAAAAAATGTACGCCTATTTATGGTCAATTCCAAATCGCAAAAAATTAAAAAGTTGCTTAAAATATTCATCGATACTATTGGCATTTTATCTATGATAATACTATCGATAAGACGCAGATATCATCGATGATATTAGCCCCAATCGATAATGCAATTCTCGTTTGAATGCAAATAAGTCATTTTCTTCTTGTAGTTGATGTTATTTTTTTCTTTCTTTAATTTCTGCAATTAAGCTGAACGTCTGGTTGAATGGGTACAGAATTTGCATAAAAGATGCCGAGATGCCTACGTAGTAATGACGTATCGGCTAATGATGTTGTCATTAGCTAATATATTTTTGTGACAAAGAATTGTAAGCACCTTTAAGATAAAGACCTCAGAGTAATCGTTGCTTACACTTATTCACCAAACCTGTATTAGACGGTGACTTGCTTTCAATGCAGGAAATTTCAACAAAGCGCAATTACTTGAGCGAACCTAATTAACTTCTGGAGTCAGCAAAAATTTCAAATGCCCCTTGTCTCGACCGAAATTTTAATTGCACCAGGGAATCCTTTTGGGACATCATGCCTTATGATTTTGGAGGAAAAGTGATTAATGCCAGAGGAACTCCTAAGTTTCAAAAGCTAAATTAATTTGCCTTGTTACAACTAGTTTGTCCTGGGCTGTAAGCGCATTCGAAAGCCCGGAAACAAACTTCCATTTTATCTTTAGGCGGCCACATGGTACACAATTACGAATTTCGTCTAGACCAAGGGTTAAACAGGCCAGCTTATCCAGGATGGTTTGAAGATGGGTGACAGTAAGGTATTTTACGATCGCCCTCCCCTTACCAGAAATATATTTAGACTAGAAAACTATATTTAGACCATTATTTTAGAAGGAACTATATTTAGACCAGAAATTATTAGACTAGTGGTTCTCAAACATTTAACACTACGCTCCTTTTATACCTCTATACCGATATACTCCATATCTATATACTCCATACCTATATACTTCATACCTTCATACAGATGTCGCACCCTCAACTTTCTCCCCTCCATGTATTGCATGAATAAAAATATTTTGTTTGCATGGTGTACGTATTTTTTTTTGCAGATATATGCATATTTTAACATTTTATTTATATAAAAATGAAGGAAATATCGTCAAAACTAGAATAACAGTCTTATTTAAAATAAAATGTTATTAAATAACTTTAGTGTCTAATTCAACCTGAAATAATATGTAAGTTCTCAAATCGGGGGTTTTCAAATTAGACACTGTGACTCATTGGGGCGTTGCGTGTTTCGGGAAAGGGCATCATAACGGTATCTAATACATCTAATACAACACACATATTGTATTAGATGTGTGTGTTGTATTATATACATCTAATACAACAAACATATTACATAAAATATTTTTAATGTATCGTTTGTGAACATTCTTGCATATCAGATGATAAAATACTCGCAAAGAAAATAACTATTTTTTTGCAGTTGGTAGAAGCCGAACTCGCATCTTCTTGATTGCCGGTCCAGTGGCTTACCCATTAACCTACGGGCGACGTATATGTATTACTACAGCCTCTCTTAACTAGATACAACTTGTCCGTAGTGAAAACTTTATGTACGATCACAGGGAGGGGAGAACGATCATCGCCTGTAACTTAAGAGGTGGAGCACTTGACCGGAAATCAAGAAGATGTGAGTTCGGGTCCCACCAGGTGCAAAATGTCATTTTATTTGCTAGTATTTGATCATTTATTAAAACCAGATCTTCGGCTATGATGAGCATTGCTTGAATTCTTGCGTAGTTTTGTAAGCCGTCAACACTGACGGGACGTAAAGGAAGCAATGTGTAAAAAAGATTTGAAAACCGGTCTTATGATATGTATCAGTCAACAATCAATTGACATGTATCAATCAACTGATATTTATCCATCAACAATCCACTAATAGGTATCCATCAATAGTCAATTAATAAGTATCCATCAACAATCAATTGATATGTATCAAATAACAATCAATTAATATGTATCAATCAACAGTTAACTGATATGTATCAATTGATATTATGATGCCGTTTTGGGGACGGCTTCGATTTCCAATTTCGTTGTCGAAAACTTCCTATGATCCTAACTTGACTATAGACTCCATAAGAATGACTTTAAGTTAGTGTAACGTTTGATCACTTTAATATAATATCAGGAAATTCGCACCAAATACAAGAGAGATCTATCCGAACGAATAATAAAAAACATAAAAACCAAAACTTTTTGCATTCACGCTGTCACTGACATACGCGATATTAAAATCGTAAGATGACGTAAATCAATAAAAAGAATACGTCACACTAAAAATACAACGAAATTAATTAAACTAAAGTCAAGTCAAGTAAAAATTGAGTGTCTGAGAAGTCAAGTCCCAATACCATACCGTAGAACATAAACCGTAAAAGTAAAAAAAAAAATAACACTCAAGTCGATGGCGACGTCACCGTTTGCGGAATTGGAAAATAAGAGAAGATGATTCCGATTCCACAATCGGTAACGTTGTCATTGACTTGCCTGTTAATTTAATTTTATTATTTATTATGATTTATGTTCTACGGTATGGCATTGTTCGATTAGCAACGGTAACCAACGTCTTAGTTGTATCGTTTTGACGAAAATAGCCACGTGCTATTGAAACAGCTGTCAATGTTTTTAAAATTAAACTGCGTTAATTTGAATTTTTATTTTTATTTATTAGTTTCGCGCGGTGTATAACCATTTGGCTTATTACAAATTTTAATTTAAAATCTAAATAAGATAACTCAAGTCTACTTTAAGTTTAAATAAGATGTATTAAATAGATGTATTTCAAGTCTAAATGACGTATTTTGAATGTAAGGTTCTTTTCTAAATAAGGTAGTTTAAAAATAAGACATACAGTTTAAATAAGAGGCTTTAGTAATAACAGTTTAATTAGCCTGTGATACATGCAATATGGATACTTATTATATACTTACTATATAATAGTCAAGTTTTCTTCACTGAATTAATGTAACGGTTTTCCCTTTCTGTTAAATAGGTTTAAACTGGAAGAGAGAGTAAAAGGTATTGCTTGATTTTACAAGATTCTCTAATTTATAAGTTAACTAATTTAGTTTGTCCGAATTAAATATTTAAATTAATAATTGTAAGTAATATAAAAATTAAGGTTAACAATAAACACTTATATCATTTAAGTCTGGGAATTAAATACTAATTTAATTCTAAATAGATTATTTAAAAGAAATAGATATATAGTTTAATAAGGTATTTTAAAAGTAAAAAGATTTTCCAAATAAAAAATTGGGAGTAAAAAATTATAGAAGTCTATTTCGTTTTTTTCTCATATTGCGACTAAACAAATTATTGAATAAGGAAACAAATAGCGAATAATTCGACTCAATTGCATGCGTAACTCGAAATGATCAGACTCACGAAATTGCATAAAACCCTGAAATTTCTTCTTTCCCTTGGTGCTTTTCAGATCATAAAACTTGGAAAATTTGTTTAAGAAATGGTAAGTATACGAGCAATTGTGTTTTCAACGGAAAAAAAAAAAGAAAAGCATTTACCTATTGAAAATGGGAGAGGACGGAAATTTTCAGTCTGATGTAGAGATAAAAAAAATAAATAAATGGGTAAATGCAATGACGCAGTTAACGCAAAGACTTCCGCTTTTCAGATTTTATTTTTCCGGAGAAATAAATTTCGCAAAATTACTTTGCAAATTTGAATCTCTCCTCCTTCTTTCCGAAGAGAGCGTTTAAATCCTTCTTTCTCCTCCCCCTTAGGCAATCCAAGAATTTTAGTATTAAGATTAACTACTGGTCGGTATTGAGCAATTCCTTTTGAGCTGTTCTCGATTGCAACGCCACCTATCGGCTGTTTCGATTTGACGAGCCCCGTCATTTACAGTTGTATCAATCCAATCAATTCATTTAGACCAGTGGTTCCCAACTCAGTTTAAGCCGCGGACCACTTTTCCACTTCAATTTTACCTGAGGACCACTTTGAAAAGTTTTCACGAGTCGGCTACAAGGCTTTAATCAAAAAGGGTGTCTGGTCCTTTTTTGGGGAAATGTGTTTAAAATCGTTCTTTGGTAAAATAAAAGCAATAATAAACAGAAAAAAAAATCTAATGATAATACAGTCAAACCTCGTTAAGACGAACACGCTTAAGACGAATTACTTTTAATACGAACCGTTTTCTGAAGTTCCGTCAGATTGTAAAATACTACAAATATGCAATCAATTTCATTTTTATATTCAATGATAATTTTTATATGCGTTTTTTTAAATTTTTTTTAAAATAATGACACGTCTCACGGACTACTTGGGACTCCTTCGCGGACCACTAGTTGGGAACCACTAATTTAGACGGTAGTAATAAAAATTAAATTAATTTACATATTAAGAGTCAAATATGGAGGAGGAGTAAAAAACACAATACGATACCAAAGAATGACAAGAATATAATACACTGATTTTTAATTCAATTCACATAATTGGGTCATTTTGAATACAAGGATAGAAAATTTGTCTAATAAGTCCAATATACCTAAATAAGAGGCAGTGACCGTTTATTAATTATAAGAAGGATACAAACCAATTAAAAAGTATATCAATTAAAAATATATTAATTCAGATTAATAATAGAATGATTTAACACACAGATCTTCAAGAGATGCTTAAAGACGAGAAACTATGGGATAGATTTCGCAAAGGCAGGATAGAATTCCAAACTTTATGGCCAAATTTTTATCTCTAATTTTTATCTCTCTCAAGGAGGAATTACAGAAGGATAAGTGGAAGTGAGGGTATTTATTCAGATTCTAAGTTATATATATATATATATACAGGGGCGTACTGCGCCGCCGGCCAACCGGCCCTCGATGGGACGTTTCGTGAATCTAGCGGGTCAAAAGTCAGTGATTAAAAAATAAAGCAATTCTAACAGTTAAAATGCTTATTCACCCTGTTAATATTATTTGTCTGAGATAGAAAATTATAAATAATTAAGATTAATTCATAAAAACTAGCTGGTACTTGCGTACTATACGCCATCATTCACTGCCCATTACGTTTTCGCCATTGCGAAAATCCCTTTGGAAGTATTTAACTTGTAAACACTCAGTAAAATTTAGTTAATTCATAATATTTAATAACGCTTTTTACTTAAAAAGTATTTTCTTATTGTCTACAATTTGCATATTACGAGTATTTAACTAAAAGAAATAACGTTTTTTATACGGAGGATATATATATAATATGGTAAACGTGGATTAACTATGTAAGATATTATTACCCTTCACGGGGATAACACAGTTAGCAAATAATAGTCAACATAGAAAAGCCTCAGGGACGAGATTTTGTGAGTTTTG
This sequence comes from Dysdera silvatica, assembly GCA_006491805.2. Classification (NCBI taxonomy): domain Eukaryota; kingdom Metazoa; phylum Arthropoda; class Arachnida; order Araneae; family Dysderidae; genus Dysdera; species Dysdera silvatica. The sequence goes on from QLNU02015270.1 coordinate 77,509,742, forward strand.
TGGGGAATTTGGTATATAATAATTTTATCACCCACATTTAAGTAGCTCAAACTAGAGCTTTTTTATATTTGGAGAAAAAGTGGCGCCGTCCTCATTCCGGATTCGAACCAGGGTCCCCGCGTTTAGCAAGCGGTATCTTGACCAAATAGACGAATGAGGATAAGAACAAACGCATTTTTCTCCGTATATTAGGATGTAAGATATTATTACCCTTCACACGGATAACACAATTGTCAAATAATGGTCAACACAGAAAAGCCTCTGGGGCGAGAAAAAATTCACAAAAATCCCATTGAGAAGATCCAGTCCGCCCTATATATATTAACTACATACACACATCTTTTTTTGGAAAATATAACTTGGCGATAATAGAAACTATTATTTTAAAATCAGCAGCTTTTTTCGTCCGTGGCTATCCTTTTTTTTTAAAAAAAAAAGCCTTCAATTTATCCTCATCTTAAATCGGTTTATTGATTTTCACGAAAGTTGAACGATTACTTCCTAACAAAAAGGAAACCTTGGACGAAGAAAACAGCAATTTGGGACAACAGACGGTGAATCAATAGAAGAAGTAGAACCTTCTACTCATCACCTGGGAACACAACTGACGGAAAATGTCGCCAGCGCTAAGAATATTAAAAGAAATGGAAAAATAAAAAAGATCGGAAAAATTGAGATATGACAGATGACAGCTGAGACTAAGACTCTAATGAATAAATTTGACCGAGGTCAAATAATAATTTACGACTGACTCCCATCGAACTTTATCTGTCCATTTCACACTCTATTTCATTATTACAAATAAATTTGACACCCACGTATTATTAGCTCAAACTAGAGCTATTTTTGTTTAGGAGAAAAAGAGACGCCGTCCTCATCCTGGATTCGAACCAGGGTTCCTCCGTTTAGCCCGGAGTGTCTTGGACCGCTAGACGAAAGAAAACATGGAACAACGCTTCCTCCGTATATAATTTTTCTTTCTTTATTTTTTTTTATTTTGCTCTTGATTAAATGATTATTTAGGAGACAAAATGACGCATACATACATTTTTATGTTACCCGTTATCGTATCATCATTATATTTCACCATTACCTATCTACTGCGGGATGGACGAAGGTCTCTCTAAAAATTTTCCGCATGGATTTTTTGAATAAAGCTGAGAATTTTCATTTTTCGTCGGTAGATAGTTCTTGCGATATGGTCTGCCTATTGCCTCTTTGTGCAGCAATTCTAATAACTATGTCTTCTATTTTTGTTTGATCTATCACAGGGTACCCACTCACACTAGGGAAAATATTTTTTTGATTTTTCCCCACGTTTGTTCTTGATTTTTCCAGTAAAATTTCATGGCCATTTGCAAAGAAAACTTTAAATCAAACGTCAAGATAAAACTGCATTTTCTCAATGTATTTCAGCTAAGTTTGGTACCATATAGATTTTATAATTAAAGCGAACACTTCGTTCAAAATTTTGAAATATAGCAACTTATAAATATTTTATTACAAACAATGAATTGAAAGCTATTAGCAAAAATCATAAACAACTAGCAAAATTAATCATATCTGAAGCTAAAAATTATGGGTTTATTACTCGAAAACTGAATAGAGTGAAACCTGGTAATGTGACCACCTTGGTAATTTGTCCACCTGAATAAAGTGACCACATTGTTAAATTGGCCACCTGAATAAAGTGTTATGTATAGTGATAATCTGTCTATGATAACTATCGCAGTCCTATACCAAAGGTGGTCACTTTGGATAGGTTCTTCTGTATATTTATTAAGCTACGTCTATAACCAACGCACACACAATATTTGGTCTAAAACATGAAGAATGCCCTTTAGACAAATAATTGAAGTAATAAAAAATTGAAACAATAACAATAAATGAATTGAGATAATAAATTAAAATAATAAGAAATTGAAATAATAAGAAATTGATATAATAAGAAATTGAAACAATTATAAATTGAAATAATAATAAATTGGAATGATAAGAAATTGAAATAATTCAAGCATTTTAATGTTTCTTGAATATAGATTCTATCCCCTAATATTTTCTATCGTATTTCCAAGATTTCTTATGGCATAATAGCTTAAGTGTAAATTTGGAATAAATGATCTCTCCCTGGGAATGCTATTAATACCAATTGTAGCGATAAAAAAAAATACTACAAATGGAAAAAATAGCCAAAATGCAGTAGAAACGAGCCATCTTCCATTAAGCCGTTGATGGAAAAATGTATTCTCTCTAGAAGGAAACATTTGCGCGGGGAAGATCTGACATCCCATATTTTTTATACCATTCGTCAGGGTGTGTTTTTCGTTTTAGTTAGAGTGCGATTTCAGAGTAAATTCCCAAACTGCTTTTAGTTTCTTTGCCCAGACGGCCGTTCTTACGTAAATGAGAAAAAGCTGAAGATTACGTGAATGATGCGAAGATTAGAATCGTGTTTTCAGGTAGTTTAATATAAAAAAACGATAATGGCGTCAATCTCGAGTATTCCGGTCTCTTGTTTCGCCTATAGCAATAATCTAGGATGTGAGGTAGCCTAGCAATAACCCAGGAAGTAAAGTAGCCTCGTAATAACCTAAGATGCGAGATAGTCAGGGTCGAACTTACGGTGTTAGCGGCCCTTAAAAATATTTTGACATAATACAACGATAAAAAGATTTACCAGGGTTTAGCATAAAGTCCTTTACTGGTCTAAACGATGTAGGTAAAAATAAAGAGCAGATAATGAAGTTAAATTGAAAATAGGGGATAAAAATTAAATAAAATACGAATCATTGTAATTTATTATTACTCTAATTATTATAATTATAACGAATTAATAAAAAGCTATCTCAACGAACAAAGCCGCTTTTTTATACTATTAGAACTTACAAAGTAATTTTTCTAGTTTTTTGTGCTGCCAGGAGTCTCTGCAGTGGCCGTATGGCCACCACAATAAACATGATAATGTACATAGGCTCCTGATGATAACACATTTGACTAATAACACGTGTATTTATTCTGACCACCATTTAAAAGTTGCATTATGGGAAGTATGACGTCACACACACAAAAGGTGAGTTGACCAAATACTCTGTCGAAAGTATATGGGGCCGCTAAAAACTGATTTCTTGGTATTTGCACTACACTTTTTGGCTGCCCTAAATTTTAGCGGCCGTCCAGACCTAAGCACGGCCCTGAAGACAGTCCAATACTGGCTATTACGTATGCGTGAAAACTTCCTTTTGAAAAACAAATTGGAATCTTTTTCGTCTGATGGAATGGTTTGTAAACAATTTTGCATCTCAAAATCCTGTACCAGATGTCTTTTGATGTGGGATCGATTGCCGAACGTGACCTGTGAGCCATACATGTTCAAACTCCTGGTAATTAATGGCAAAATGCGGTCAAAGATGGATTTTGTTCAATCGTTCATTCAGAAATTGAATGTCTTTAATATGAATGTGATGTTTTATACTGCACTGATATGTTTAGTAGACCACATTCGTATTATTAACACATCATATGCAATTTATTTACAATGCTATTAATAAATCATGTTTTATATATTTATATTAATAACTGAAATTCATAAAATACGTATATAAATGTGTATTTTATTACAAATAACGATTAGGGATTCAGTCATTTCAAAATTATGGGGGGAGGAGTCAAGTAACTTTGAAAACGATTGGATGATCCAAAGCTGTAGAGAACAATATGGTTTGATATCCAATGGGGGGGCTTGGGATCACTGAGCTCCCCCTTTCAAATGCCACTGATAACAGTTAAAGATCGCCAATGGGAAACTGACCGAGAATATTGCCAAAGAAGACTGTCCTACCGTATGAAAATGAATTTTTTCACGTGATACGAAGGGACTCTTGAAAACAGCGGAAAGGTCTTTAGACAAGATAGGTAGATGAGATTGGAAAACTTGTCAGAATAACGTTAAAGGGAACAAATTCTTTCGTTGATTTTTATAGATCAAGGAGAACTTTGGCTGATTTTTATGGCGCAAGGACATCGAGGGTAATTGTGCGCCAAAAAAAAAAAAGGCAAGGTCGTTACGCGCGAACAGCCTAAAGTGAAGGATGATGGAGATGGTATGCAGTGAGATCAAGCAGATGCTGATGACAGTAAGCAGCGCTTAGGTGAAAAGCAACGTATCTCATAATTTAAATTTTAATTTCTCGTGCGCGTCACTTTCCATAATTAATAATTAGTTAATTTAGAGTTTTGTTAATTTTATGTTAATTTACTTAGTCTAAACTCCTTTCAATTTTCCTTTAAATTAAGTTCTTGCTTTGTAGTTTTTCCTCTACGTTAACAAAAAAAATATGTTTAATTAATTCCAGAATAATTAGAAGAACTGGTTGGCCAGGCTTTAATTAAGGTTCGTAAAATTGAAACTTAATTAAAGATTTAAGGAACGTGAAGGTATCGAGCTGAGATAAAATTAAAAATTTAATTTCATTGAAATTATTTAGATATCTGAAAATTTGATTGAAAAGTTTATTTGTAAGTAATATCAGTGATTTTAATGCTTACAGCAGTAATTTTTTTCAAATTGGGACTTGTAGGCCGATGGGGGAGATCCCCCAAATTAGAAATTATATTCGTAATAACAATGGGACTTCACACACACGCATGTAGTCTGTTCACGAAAAGAAGTCCGATGGTACAGTTAGAAATAACGGGAGGTGACGTCACAAACCGGCTAGCCGCTTACAGCAAAGTAGGACTCCAATCTCAAAACTTGTTTTTGGCGGTCGCCAAAAACGAGTGTAGGGGTCCTACTTTGCTGTAAGCGTCTAGCCGGTTTGTGACGTCACCTCCCGATATTTTTAACTGCGCCATCTGAATTATTTTCGTGAGCAGAGAGTACAACCAATATATGAAACTATATATGTTAAATCCCACATAAAGCTTGCAAAACACAATACATATGGCAAATTAAAAGAAGAGTCCAAAGCATGCGTAAAAGAACTGAAACAAACACGTGAAAAAAGAGATGTCCTTTCGTCTAGCGATACACGTACTGTTCGTTCACGAAAAGAAGTCCGGTGGAACAGTTAGAAATAATAGATGTTGACGTCATAAGCTGGCCAGCCTCTTACAAGAGTATATATATAGTACTCCAAATTCGACACTTATTTTTGGCGTCGACAAACGGTCGCTAAAAATAAGATTTGAAATTGGAGTCCTACTCTACTGTAAGCGGCTAGCCTGTTTGTGACGTCACCTCCTGTTATTTCTAACTGTTCCATCGGACTTCTTTTCGTGAACGGGCAGCAGTATAAAACGGATACGAACTCAACTGAGAGTCAACAAACTATATCGACAATCACAAACAAAAACAACCACGTCTTTAGAATTTTGTAAATTACACATAAAAATTTAATATAATGAAAACATCATAACCACTTCCAGAAATATATCCACAACATCAGTCTATATTTTGAAAATCGGGAATTCCCATACTTTTGCTTTTCTGCGATGCCCCCCCGCTCCCCGTAATATCGCAAATGGTAGGAGGATGGATTTTCCACAAATTCGGGTTTAAAACGAAGCAGAAATACCATATAACCATCACTTACGATGGATATCTGTTAATGCATCCGAAAGCTTGTACAAAAAGTCCTCTGAACTGAATATATCTCCGGACTTGAGAAGCATTTCCCTTATTATTAATATATTTTATGTTATTATTAAAATACTTTCCTTATTCATTATTCGATGTGTTAAGGTACAGCAAGCACTTGAGCTGCAGAACTGGAAAGGTCTCCGTTAAATAGAGGTGTCCGCTATTCAAAAGTGTCCTTCATGGATATGTTTTACCATACACGTTGTTAAAATAATATGTCACTAACTGTATACTTTCGAAATGCTTTCGCCATACCGAGCCAATTTGAAAATGGTTACCATAATCGAAAATCCATATTTAATATTTCTGATAATATGTTGCCCAATGAAAAAAAAAAAAGGCAAGTTCCAATACTGAAACGAAAGACCGAACTTTTCTTTTATTAGTTGTCTAAAGTTGACGTCAAACTGGAAATTCAAAAACCGATAACAATCATTGTTTTTTGTATGTGACGCTACAAAACTGTCACTGTTTCAAACAGACAACCACCAAACTGTAAAAACCGTTGAAATGTTTGTCAAAAAAATGTATTCAGAACTTATAAAAACGTAATTATGATTCGAAAGCTGATTATAAATATTAGATAGGCTATAGACTTCACTTGTTGTACAAAGGAAGCCCAAAATTACTTGATTTTTTTACTTTGGCGTCGTTTAAGGTTCTTTAAAATTTGATTCGAACATTTTAACAAATCTTATAAGTTACCAAATGAAAAAGTGAAATAAAATTAATTTAGAAACGAGATATTTTTAAAATAAAAAATATCAGTGTTGTTTACTGATTATTTCACGATTGTTGACGAAAGTATACTGTAAGGGACTTTGATTTGGCTTAGAGAATAAAATTCTAGTTATATGGGGATACAAATTGCTTTAATCTTTCAGCTTACGGGGCCGAAAACAGAAATTTGTCGTTCCACGGGAAAATATCGCTTTTCCTATACAAATCAACTTAAGTGGCACCTAAAAGCGTCGCTATATGGGGTCAGGACGGAGGTGTAGCTGTGCTTAAGTACAAATAAACAATGCCAAAGAACTTTAGTGGGCATGTATTGTACGTTAGTGAAAGATAAGAAACTTATTCATAATCTAATAGATCGTTAATTTTCGTACAAAACGGTGAAGAAGTGGAAGGGGGAGGTTCTGTTTGTACAATAGGCCTTTATTTCGTCATCACTTTTTCGTTACCATCCGCGATAGAGCCATTTGTACTACTAAACTTGTCATTGTCTTGGGGAAAAACACGAAAGAGAGAAGGGAATCTTTGGGATAGGGCTTATCCCAGCCCCGTTCTTATGGGAGGTAAATCTGCTGGGATATACGTCGTCCCACCCGTAAGCTAAAGGTTCAATCTTAATTTTTTATTTTGTATTTCTTAAAAATTTAATTTCTTCTTGTAATTTAATTATTTTCTTGTAAATCTTAAAAATTTAATAATAGAACAGAGTAAAATGTTTTGTAAAAGTTTTAAATTGTTTTTAATATTTTATTTCATATTTTACTGTTTCGGTTATGAGAATGCCCTAACGTAGCCTTTCTGTGTTTGTTAAAGTGCCACATAGTAATTCCCGAAAAGTGATATAGTTTTCGTAAAATAATAAAACTAGTTTTAGCTATCTTCTTTTAAGTAAATCCACCTTACACTGAAATTAGTTTCCTACAGCTAATCGTGGGTAACCATTGGACAACATATTATCTGATTATTAAATATTAATTTCTGATTATGGTGATCGCTTAGAAATTTGCTCGTTATGGCCTAAGCATTACGAAAATATACAAGTAATGCGGTGTTTCTCGGATACCCTGCATAATGCTATTTGTTTGCCATTTTAGTAGGATAAGGTATTATTATTATTATTAACGAGCGGTTTTTTTTTATATCGAGAATGTTTCGACGGGTTTCAGTCATTCAGAACGTTGCTGTTCTTCATAATGAAGTGATCAAGGCAAAATTCAAATCAACACGAAATGTTGCTTTTTTACTTCAAGATTTTGAGCTTACTTTATTCACAAGGGAAACCCCGACTTGCCCGTCGTACCTCAAATCGAGACTTATAGAGTATGAGAGATCCACATGAGTAATGAACAAAACCCAAAGAATTTTTCTGTAAAACTCAATTTCTGATTTTTGTGAATTTTTAAAATTTTCATAATTACACTGAAATGCAGCTTTGCGAGTAATCGAAAAGCTGTAAGGTGAAGTCTTCAGTTAGGGCTAGTTTTACTTTGATTTGGATTGCTTGGCGAAAAATAACGAATTTTTATATAATGTTGGCGGCTTTTTCAATTACTGCACCAACCACACACACACATATACAATACAATATGATTTATTTTTCAGGTATATTAAGATGTTACAGTTTTACATATGCTACACAAGATTTAAAATGATAGAATGTACCTGAGGGATGATTGGAAAAAAGCTGGCAAATAGCAGCTTGACGAGTCCCAGTAACCTCTAAAAATTAATGACATAAAATCTAAAATAAAGAATAAAAAATGTAACTCAACGACAACAAATATTTACTAAGCTTATTCTTGAAAGGACGCTCTTCTTGAATGTTTTTGAGTTCATCTGGAAGGAGATTTCACATTCTCCGAGCCACTGATTTTATATGATTGAATAAATAATGTAAAGTGGCCTGAAGCGGAAGATATGGTCCAGCTGATCGAGATGGATAGCGTATAGGACGGGGGGTAAAGATGAATGATATCGTTGTAAAAGTCAAGGTTAATTCTGCGAAACATTAACATTGCCATTCTTAATTGAGAAAGTTTAAAAAAAAGGTAGGATAGAAAATATAGACCATAGATTATCGGGATTAGTCGTCAGTTTAGAATTCATTATCTGAAGAACGTGATATTGTATTTTTTTCAATTTTATAAATATTAGTGAGAGTAGTTACGGCCCAGATGTTACAACAATAGGTAAAATAAGAGTGAATAAAAGAAAAATATATTGATCGAATGGCCTGAAATCGAAAGAAGAATTGTGTTCTCTTAAGAATACCCAATGCTCGAGGTATTCTTGACATTACTACATCACATTGCGGAGTGATAGTGCATTGCAGATTATAATGTTTGTTTGGATTTTTTATGGCGCAAGAGCATCTGGACTATACTGCGCCAAACATGGTGCTTATAGTGTACTACTATGCCTAGAAATTTATGATTATTGGAAAATAGAACTGGATGATTGTCAAGAGTGATAGAAGAAAAGGGAAGGGGCAGACGCTTATTGTGGAATAGTATAGAACGTGTCTTTGAGGCATTTACTTTAAGTTTATTAGAAGAGAACCAGTTAAAAACGAGAGAAATTTGGGTTTGTACGTTTTCAATTAAATTATCAAGAGAAGAGTGAAAAACAGCAAAACAAGTATCATCTGCAAATATAGTAGGTGTGCCTATTGCAAATGTCTGAAAAATATCATTAATGCAAATTAAAAATAAAAGAAGACTCAAGGCAGATCCCTGTGGAACCAAATGAATTAGAAACAATATCAGAATTAACACCATTACAACAGACGAATTGTTTTCGATCTGTTAGAAAAAGTTAGTAAATAATTCAAGACTAGGGCCCCCGATACCAAAATAGTTAAGTTCATAGAGAAGAATCTCATGATGTATGGTGTCAAAGGCTTTAGAAATGTCCAAAAAAAATAGCCATTCAGAATAAATGAACATTAAGATCTCTTCGAATTGGATCAAGATAGTGTAGAAGTGCCAGCTCTGTAGATTTATTTTCCAGAAAGCCAAATTGAGATGGGTGAATAAAATTATACTTATGAACAAAAGATGATAGTCTTTTAAATATCGATGTCTCAAAGAGTTTAGGGAAAACAGAAACAATTGAAATAGACCGATAGTTGGAAGGGTCTTTACGGTCACCTTTTTTAAAAATAGGGATGACTTTCGTTAATTTAACTCTATAACGCTCACAGTCGCCTGAGCCGCCCGTAACCTTAGACGCTCATATACGCCCGAACCACTTCGGTTTGCAGGGGGGA
>QLNU02015270.1:77519488-77555557 GCA_006491805.2 Dysdera silvatica
TATTAAGATTCTGGGGCCAATCATGCACTGTCTTTTTCTCGTGCTATTTTTTTTTTATTCAGAGAGAATCAAAATTAAATTTTGTGATAATTTTTTTTACTGGCCCTCCTATTTAATTGAACAAAAAGGTCCCCATCCAAAACGCAAGAAAAAATATTATCGTGTAGCAGTAAATACAATTAAAACAAACAAACTGATTTAAGAGAGGCAGAAGGAATTGATGAAAATCAGTAACGATACAAAATATTCTACATGGAAGTTCAAGAAAAGGTTCAGGTCCAAACCTATTAGAGATGAGTTTGTGCTCACTTTTCGCAGTCCTAGTCAGAAGACCTGTAATTTCAGCCCGCCTGAGCCCGCCTGAGACCGAAACTTCAATATAGAAAAGGCACTTTTCGGCTACAGTTGCATCCGTTTTTTTAGCCCGAAAATCATATGAAATATAGAGCCGGAGCCCGTTTCGGGCCCGAGCCCGGGCTTGGGCTCTCGGGTTCGGGTTGAGCCCATATCATCTCTGAAAACTATGGACAATATAATGAATTTCCTAAAAACATCTCATGATACAGGAATTTAAATTTCTTTGCCCTGTTTGATTCAGCATGACGCAACTGTCCTCGTCCCCCCACCCCAAAAAAAAATGACCTCATTCCAGATGTTAGAATGACAGGTAATGAAGTGTTGTGGTTTTTATGTGCCCCAGACTGAAGGGATGTATATATATATATATGGCCTGCAAAAGGGTTGCTGGTATCTAACTGGAAGGAGACCCACACGCTGAACGTATGTGACGATGTGTGGAACCGGCCAGGCCAGTAACCTAGTGTCCTACCCCGCCTTCAAGTGGTGCAGGCTGAGCTTTCTATTTATGTGGCAAATTAATATTTGCTACACGGATAGAAAGGCGGAAGGGGAGGGCTAATTCACCAACCCGTCTAGCCAGCGTGGTGAAATTATGGCTAATTCCTCCATTATGTTGACACACCAGAAACCATGGCCCCTAGTCTCCAGGTGCTGGAGTGCTCCTGATCAAGGCAGCGGTCAGTGTGGCATGAAAGCAGGGGGTGCTAAGAATCACTGGAATGGCCCAGGCTGCCGTTTGTTATTGACCTTGGCTACGTTTAATGGACGATCCCTTGCTTCTGAAGCAAAACTTCAGGAATTGGAAGAAGAACTTGACAAGATCAAATGGGACATTGTAGGACTCAGTGAAGTTAGAAGAAAAGGTGAAGAGTTGGTGGAACTTAAAAGTGGACATTTGTTTTATTATAGAGGAACGGAAACTGGAAGAACAAGTGGTGTTGGCTTCTTAATCAACAAAAGAATTAAAGACTACCTTCTTGAAGTCGAAAGCACGTCAGATCGAGCAGCGAGGCTCGTTGTTCAACTAACCCAGCGATACCAACTTCAAATAGTACAGGTATATGCACCAACATCAAGCCATACCGACGAAGAGGTTGAAGAATTTTATGAAGAAATCAAAGAGTTACACACCAAAGGGAAACAACATATCAAGCTCATCATGGGGGATTTCAATGCAAGAATTGGACAACAGGAACAAGGAGAGACATCGGTTGGTAAATACGGATATGGGGAAAGGAATGAACGTGGCGATCAACTCATCGAATTTGCAGAAGCTGAAAATCTTAGCATCATGAATTCATTTTTTAAGAAGAAACCGCAAAGAAAATGGACATGGAAACACCCAAATGGGGGAACTAGTGAAATTGACTATATCCTGGCAAACAAGAAATCAATTATTGAAGATTGCAGTGTACTGAACAGATTTAATACTGGAAGTGATCATCGAATGGTGAGATGTAAAGTGCACTTAAATACTAAATTAGAACGACAGAAGCTCATTAGGAAACAAGTAAGTAAGAGGGTGGATTTAAAGAAATTAAAAGAAAATACCGAGGCATTCAAGTTGGAATTAAAAAATCGCTTTTCTGCACTGGAAGGACTTATTGATGAAAGTGATATCTCAGAAGCAAATGAAAACATTGTTAAGACAATAGTTGAAACTGCTGGGGAAATTGGTGGTGTAACCTGTAAAAAGCACAATAGCAAATTATCTGAGAAGACGAAACAGCTCATGAAAAGGCGAAGAGATATGAAGGTGGACAATCAAAATACCAGTTCCAGGATTGAGTACATAGAACTTTGTAAAACTCTGCGCAAAAGCATGAAAGAAGACATAAGAAAATTCAACTGTGAGCTAGTAAGGAAAGCCATTGAAAATAACAAGAGCCTTAGGGTTGTTAAAGGAAGTTTATCTGTTGGGAAGAAACACATCATTGCATTAAAAGGAGAGGATGGCACCGTAACAAGAAATAGGGAAGAAATACTTAGAAGAGTTGAAGAATTCTACAAAAATCTATACGAAAGTAACAGTGGATTAAACGAAGACATTGAAATAGTCGAAGGAACAGCTCCTAAAATCTTAAAAGAAGAAGTTTCATTTGCAATAAAAAGTATGAAGAAAGGAAGAGCCCCTGGTGATGATGGTATTACATTAGATATCCTAAAAGAAGCTGGAGAATATGTAGAAGACATACTTGCAAAATTCTTTACCAAATGTCTTAACAGCGGTAACATACCAAACCAATGGGATTCTGCAACAGTAATTCTTTTGCATAAAAAAGGTGATAAAGAGGATTTGAAAAATTACCGACCAATTAGCTTGTTACCTGCTATTTATAAAATCTTCACAAAAGTGCTAACACATCGCCTGCAGAAAAAATTAGATGCAGCTCAACCAAGAGAACAAGCTGGATTTCGAAGTGGATTCAGTACAGTGGACCATATTCAAGTATTAAGAGAATTAATTGAAAGAACACATGAATATGAACTTCCATTGTGTGTGGCATTTATTGACTATGAGACATTGAGGATGTGTACATTGACATGGTGAAACGTGTGTATAAAAATGCAAGTGCAAAATTTCGGTTACATAAAGATACCAAAACTATCAAAATTGGTAAAGGTGTGAGGCAGGGAGATACCATTTCTCCAAAACTTTTTACTTCAGCTTTACAGATGATTTTTCAGCTGATAAATTGGAATAACAAGGGAATAAAAATAAATGGTGAATATTTAAATCATTTGCGGTTTGCTGATGACATTGTTATTTTTTCAACGAACCCATCAGAACTCCAAGACATGGTACAGGAGCTCTCAACTAGAAGTAAAGAAGTTGGACTCAAGATGAACCTACAAAAAACTAAGATCATGTTCAATAATTTCGTAGAGGAAACAAAAATACAAGTTGACAACATTGAGCTAGAAATTGCTGATTCATATATTTACCTTGGCCAGCTGATTTCAATGGATGGCAACATTATGAAAGAACTCAACAGACGTATTAAACTTGGCTGGAGTGCATTTGGAAGAAACAGTTTTATCCTGAAGGGGAAATTGCCTTTGTGTCTAAAAAGAAAGGTCTTCAACCAGTGTGTATTGCCAGTCCTCTCTTATGGATCAGAGACATGGAGTCTAACAGTTGGAGCAATACGAAAGTTACAGACAACGCAAAGGAGCATGGAGAGGTGCATGCTTGGAATAACTAGGAGAGATCGAAAAAGAAACACTTGGGTGAGAGAGCAAACTAGAGTAGAGGACATCATTGTTAAAGTAAAAGGGCTGAAATGGCGATGGGCTGGGCATATTGCAAGAAGAACTGATCAACGATGGACAACAGAAATTCTGAACTGGATTCCAAGAGACCACCGAAGACCTAGAAAACGTCCTCAAACTAGATGGGTGGATGAAATAAGAAAAGAGGTTGGGGTGACGTGGAAACGAATGGCCCAGGATAGACTTGTGTGGAAAGCATTTGGAGAGACCTTCATCCAGCAGTGGATAGATAATGGTTGAATATGATGATGATGATGCATTTAAAACTGAAACTTTCTAACTTTATTTGGCGCTCCCCAAAAATCTGGCGCTTAGGGCACAAGCCTCGGCTGCTCCTCCCTGGATATGTCATTGCTCTAGGATACGTTTCAATACCCATATATCTTTCATTTTTATTAATTTTTAAAAGTTATAATTTCATCAAGGGACATAATTTATCAACTAAGTATAGTGCTTTGGAAGATACATACACAACTATATGGCACATTACACATAATGACACTTATACTTATTTACAATTTTATTTACAAATAAATATTTACAACATTCTACATATCTCCATATGATGGTTTGTATATTTCGCTTTGGTACGGCCTACATATCGTTTACAAAATATTCTGACAAAAACTCTGCTGGCAAATAGAACATTCCCAGGAACTCTCAATTGCACGTCCTGACACAGTTGCTTTATCCATTTCCCTACAACGCCTGCAATACCTTTTTCGGCCTGCAGTTTTGCGTTTTTTAAGTATATGGTCATCGTCTACAAAATTGCAGGGCCGTTTTCTATTTGAAAAATCGTTTGACAAAATAAAATATTTGCTATTTGATGCAGAAGCGTCATTAAGTTGTTACTTGGGGAGTTCAAGCCCTCCCAATATGTTTGACGAAGCCCCCCCCCCACTCCAACCCAATAAAAGCTATATCAAAAATACGAAAAGAGGAGGGGGGCTATAGGCACAACATGTCAGATGGAGCACACTACACGTAATTAAGTCTGAGGGTTCTATAATTTTGTACATTTACTCCCTCCTCCAAACGTGCATAAATCCAAAATCCCGTATTTTCCTATACTTTCGTACAATTTGGGGCTCACAAAAAGTGGAGTCCTGGGCTCGAGTATAGTTGATCAACTGATCAATTAGGTTGGCCAAAGTAATTTTATCTACGCTTTTCGCCTTATATGTAAAATTTTGATAAAATTTTATTCCTATATAATAAGGTTCTTGCAAAAACCTAAATATTAACATTTTCATCAAAACCGAAATATACAGTATATTTCGTTGAAAGGTAAACTTACCTTTGGGGATGCACATAACAAGTAGCAATAACAAGTCTCCATTAGTGACTGATAAGTCATTTAAACTATCAGATTCATTTACAACTATCGATTCATTTACAACTATCAGATTCATTTACAACTATCAGATTCATTTACAACTATCAGATATCATTTACAACTATCAGATTCATTTACAACTATATCATTTCAACTTATCAGACAATAGGATGCATTGCTCTTTGTTAGCAAACTACTCGTAAAGAAGGCCCCTATGGATAAACTCCCCTTTTTCCTTTGAAAGACCAAAATGTGCCAAACAAAGACATTCTGCTTCTCCCAAACCTGGACTAGTTCATTTTAAACGGAAAAACTCTGGTCTTGAATGGACGTAAAATTCAAGGCGCTTTGGGCGTAAAAGAGTTAAAATGTGAAGGAATCTTAGATTTTAGTAGAAACAGATTAAAAAGTCGAGTAAGGTGAGGGATAATAATAATATCAGCTACAAATACCATGGGTTTAGGATGAAGGCCATCACTTTCAGGAGAGCATTACTGCTTCATGCATCTTAATGAAGAATCAATCTCATCAGTTGTAAATGTCGAAGAAAAAAACATGGAAGAATTAGGATTACGAAGGTATCCTTAAAACTCAGATAAATCTGGTATAAATGATGAACTAATATTGCTAGACGTCTTAGTAAAATGTTGATTAAGGGTGTTGCTAATATCGAGAGGGTTAACATATTACAAGCCCTCAATCTCTAGCTCAGAGATGGATAACTGGGACTTAAGACTCCTACCAACAATAGTCCCTAGAAGATTCCACATTCCCTTAATATCACCAGATTCACAAATATCTGCGTTATATTTTCGCTTATCATGAAGGATTCCTTTATTTAGTTTATTTCTATATTTGCGAAAGGATTGTAAGTTAGTAGCGTTACGAGATGAAATAAATTTATAAAGGAGTCTGTTCTAGAAATTTATTTTTCTTCGAATGAAATTGGTCTTCCGACATTTTTGTTGTTGGTAGAATGCTTTTTAAGTGAAAAAGACCTATCGTAAATTGCAAATAATGTGTGATAAAAAGAGTTATATGAGGATTCTGGATCATTATTAGAAATTGATGCCAAAAAATCAGCAGAGTCGAGTAGAATATAAAAGTTTTCTAGATAAGTTTAAGAAAAAATACGGAAAGTGTCACAATGTGATAAACCCAGAGGATAGTAGGAAGGAGTTTGAGGAAGTGGAATAAGTATAGGTAGGTGGTCACTTATAGAATTTAGAAGAGGCCGATGTGGACGAGCTAAGTTATCAGAGAAATTAAGAAAACGACTAAGAGACTATTATAAGTCAATTAACGTTTGGGAAAAATTTTTAATACGAGTTGGGAAATCAATAATATTTTCAAACAAATAAGATTCAGCAAGTGTTTTAAGCTTGAGTGCATTAGCAGTATGGGAAAGCAAATCGATATTGAAGTCTCCTACACAAATCAAATTAATTCTGTAGCAAGTTGCATAGTATAATAAGGCCTCAAGCTGATTTAAAAACCCAGACAAATCACCCGAGGGGGGTCTGTAAATAAGGGCAATATTGTATATATCAAAGTAAAGGCAAATCATTTCGCAGCAGCTATTGATAAAACAAAAATTAGGAACACAAGAACAAGACAAAGAGGATGAGTTGTAAAAATCCAACTCCTTCCCCTCTCTTTCCCAATGGACAACCCATTGCAAATACATGACCAATGTCCATACTCTCAGAGTCTGGAATCCATGTCTCTGCAAGGCAAATAACCTTGGGTCTATAGTCACATGAGTCAATAATTGAAGTTCTTCCTTCTTATTAAAAATACTCCTTATGTTGAAAATAGTTCGAGAGAGACCATAATGAGAAAAAAGTTATTGTAAAGAAAAAAGCAACAGGAGTTGAAAAACACGTTGAAATTCCTAAATGTATTTTTTAGATTTGTGGCATTGTCATAAGTTAGTCAGGAAAAGAGTTATAAAAAAGTTAGAAAAAAGTCTTAAGATTCGAAAGAAAACTCGCAGTATTTTCAAGGACTTCTTAAACAAGAATTTTTTCAGACAGATTCCATTAACCCATTTATTTGACCATTCCCTAGGCTTAATGATCCAACAGTTAACCTTTGGGCTTATAGCATCTTTTTACTGGAGTCTTTTTGCAAGGATTTATACAACCAAGCTAAAGATGTAGAATCCTCGTTTTTTCAAGTAGAACCCACAATCAAGGAATTTGTCAATCCACCCAAATTTGCTTCTAGGATTTCTGGATATCACTCTTTCTCCGAGGTTAGTTCGTTCTTTGAACTTACTAAGCAGTTTTGAAAGAATTCCTGAAGTATTGTGAAACGTTTGTGAAGTGCTTTATTATCGTGTTTGTCTTCTTTGTCTTCGTATTTGTTTTCTTGAAGGGTTGTCTCTGCACCACCGGAAATTCGGCAAACACTTCAGTTACACTTGTCTCACCACAAGGCAGATGGCAACATAGCGGAAGACCAGATCCTCTTAGCCGGAGAAAGGCAAGACTGATTTTAGTGTCAGAAAGGTGGCAAATTTAGTTTCGAAAACCGAAAAAAGACCAAAATAAGTTCCAGGCGATTGACAGGGGTGGACCAGGTATCAAAATGATCCTTACAACTTTTTAAGACTTTTTTTTTTTCGAGTGGTGCATCCGAAGCGCGTATGTACGGAGAAAATTACTATTGAAGTTAACCCTAAACAAAACAACCAAGCTGACAACAATTTGTATGATAAAATTGATGTATATATATATATATATTTGGCTATAGATTAGTCGTGGGAAAATCAAATTCGATCTTCTTGAATAAAAGTATTAAATTTTATTAAAATATTGAAGTATTTTTTCCATTTCATTCGTGTTGTTTTAAGAGAAATTGAATTAGCAAATCATTAAATTGAGTATGCACTACTTTTTAATTCCTTGGGGTCGTTTCGAAATAATTAAGATTTTTTGAAGCAATTTATTTGTTTTGTCGTTGATGTAAATTGATTTGAAGATTTTGTTTTACAAATACTGAGAGCTCCTCCTCATTCGCAAAACAAAATCTTCAAATCAATTTACTTCAACGACGAAACAGAAACAAATAAATTGCTTCACAAAGTCTTAATTATTTCGAAATGATCCCAGAGATTAAAAACAGATAGTCCAGACTCAATCCAATGCCAATCAATCAATCAATCAATATTTTAATGAAAAAGTAATGCTATGATTCAAAAAGATCGAAGTTGATTTTCCCACAACTAATTTATAGCCAAAAACTACCCTAAAGCACAAAATGCAACATCTCTTTAAGCAAGTAAAGTCTGTTATGACAACGTCGACCTTACACACACGTATATATAGTTGGCGCAGTATTTGAAAAAGCCGCCAACATTATGTAAGAACTTGCAATTTTTCGCCAAGCAATGCAAATGAATGGAAGGAAAGCTACCCCTAACTGAAGATTTTCCCCTACGGCTGTGCAGTTAAGCGCAAAGCTGCGTTTTAGTGTAATTATGAAAATTTAAAAAATTCATAAAAAATCAGAAATTGAGTTTTACAGAAAAATTCTTTCGGTTTTGTTCATTACTCATATGGATCTCTCATACCATATGTCTCGATTTGAGATGCGACGGGCACTTCGGAAGTTTTCCTTGTCAGTAAATAACTTTCTTATGTAAAGAAACTAATCATAAAATAGGCCCAAGTTTTACAGACATGCCATGTAAATAATTCTAGAGATACGCAATTATAGACGCGATACATTTGTAGAATCGAAAATAATAAGAAAATTGTTCTCTGATGACGTTCCTCCTCCGCTAACAAATTCCGAAATACGATATACTGATACGATTAGATTAGGGGTCTTAGGCTCCGACATCGATTATTTTCCCGCCAAATCATTGCATTTTTTCTGGAAACCTGTCACAGTTGATTTGGTTCTGATAGAGAATGATACGAATTAGTGGGGTTCGGGCTGATACAACATGATACCGGGACTCTAAATATCTTCTGCACCGATACGCATCCGTAAATCTGAGATACATATCCAGTTATGAAATACGTCCATCACTTAAAGAAACTAGTAACAAATACGACTAGACGTATAATAAATAATCTATATTATATAAACACAATTCATTAATTACTGTGTGTATAAATAATATATTTATATAATTATATAAGTATAATTCAATAATTTGATTAAAACATCTTTTTCCTTAAAACCAATTCTATATGTTGTAGGCAGTAGCATAGCAATTCACATATTATGGGGGCGAGCTCAAATACCTTTAAAGACTGTAAAGTGACGCACTGTTAGCGAAAATAACGTGTTTTGATATCCACTGGGGGCTTGGGCTTCCTGAGCCCCCCCATTTTCTACGCCGCTGGTCGTAGGAGAAACGTATTATGCAGATAGTTTTTCGATTTCTATACGAGTCTAGGTATTTTAAAATATGGCGACTGTCTCTCTCTCTCTCTCCCACCCTCCTATGAGCTTTCATAGCGACCTCTGGTGGCGTGCTGATAACGGATTCGTTTACAGTTCCAACAACCTGTGTTCGATTCAATGGTACTGCAGGAGGCTTGCCACTTTTTTGTTTACTGTGGAGCGGAATCTGATTGCTTAGGCAACCGATTCCTCCAAAATTATAGGTCCCAGCAAACCGTGACCGTGTCTGTCCTTGCGCTATTAAGCGTAAATAACCGGTGGCCGCTGGAGGCGGCACTGTATTCCCAGACACAATCGTCTGTCGTACCATTAACCTCGTTTAGACTGCTAATGGTATTGCGTGCCTTTTACCGCTTACGGTTGGTTGTGTTTTCATGGCGCAAGGACAGCAAAGGTCATTCTGCGGCAAACAAGGTAGGAAACCGCTTACGGTAATTCGGGGTTTATGTAGAGGTCCTGATTTCTCGGAAAACTTCAGGTTCCGGATCGACCTTTGGCATCGATCGGCACGACCTTTGTTTGCCTTGCGCCGCACACAAAAACACAAATTTATATTTCCACAAAAACTCACGAGACTTGTATTTGTGGATAAATGTAATTGTTGTTTCAGAGCCCCACTTCGTTCCTATTATATTCATATAAATTAAACGGCACCAACGATTATTTTAAATAAGGTGCTTTGAAAAGCATCCCCATATCTGCATCCCCAGCTGCATCCGTGCAGAACGAGTGTCCGAGCAAGCCGGTGATGTCGGGACTGATACTTTGTCCAGTTTTAATAGAACACACTTCTCTATCCACTCGCTATGATATTCTACTCGTCGGAAGACTCGACTGAGCACTGGAATAAGCGTTCACACTTAGTGAACGCTCAGCCGAGTGGAATGAAACGACTGAGCACTCGACGGACGTAAACTACAGATTAAACCCAGTAAGCAGGAAGGTTGTTGATACAACCATCGGGCGACCGCCCCACGAATTACTGCAAATATTTAATAGGGTGGCCTAAGGAAATAGAAATCGCAATTTGTAGTGAAGTGGGGAAAGAAACGGCTGAGGGTAAAGGTAATGGGGAAGACGAATTTTCTTTTCACATTTAAATGCATATTACCATTAGTTATTACGTTTTCTTACGTAAATAGTAAATAAATGGTAGTTAATATATTAAATATGGCATAATAGGCAATATTTTCATTCTCTATCTTTTGATTATACGCAGGAGCGTCGTACTGCACTCGATGGCTCTGAGCTCGATTGTCTTTTTGGGCCTTTTTTTTTTGACACTAATTTTTAAATCTCCAAATTTTTTTAATATATACGGAAATTTTATATATACTTTAAAAATACTTTGAAAATTTGGAGACCCTATTTGGGTTGGATCCTCTGCCCATCCGTTACGACAGCACTGATTACAGATTGAGAACTGAAAAATTAATTCTTTCAATGTGGGTCCAGAAAAACTATATCCGCGTATCCGGCGCCTAAACGATTCTAACGTTTTAGGAGACGTTTAGTGTAGTATGACAATTGTTATCCATGCACCATAAGAACTCAATTTAGAAAATGGCGGATTTTTTTTTATGTAATTTAACCTTATGTTCATAATAAAGAAAAATATAATTTTTGGACTTAACAGCTGCGGTTGTATAAAATCTCTTTTACGCAAGCAATCATTGCGCTAGTATCCGTAAGCGTAAGATCCTGCTTGACACAGTTACGCCAGTGGTCATGGGCATGAAATCTCCTTGACACAACTGATAAGCTAATAGGACTAGGAATAAGATTTCTCTGACACAAAAAATTGTACCAATGCTCATGCACTATATAGCCACTAATAAGTGGATACCCATAGTAATTTGCTAACTTGGATATGGCATAGTATCAATAGGATGTAGATTCATCTTTTGCTGCTATCACAAATCTACTGTCGAAGGAAAACTTTCCAGTATGCTGCTTTAGGTATTTTCTGCAGAAATTTTCTATTCTTCCTTCACCATGGCAAGCATGTAGTTTGTACTTTTTGGATAGTTTGGTCTTGCTTTCAACCGACACGGCGCACCAACTCACCTCAAATGTGTTCAATAAGGGATGTGGTCAGGTCTTTGGCTCAGCAAGTCAAGTTCATGTAATCCTATTTGCTCAAATCACTAGGTATTTTGACCTTTGCTTTACAAACTTTTGCATTGTGCTGGAAATGAAATAGTCCAATATGAAACTGTTGCCACAGGAGTAACAGCACTGGATTATCTAGAACTGCGTCATAGGCATTAGCATTTGCGAATATAGGCACAAAGACCTTCAGACTAAGACTATACCATGAAAACTAGGCTGGAATCTTGATCCCATCTCCTCCGAATTTTACATTGGAGATAATACGGTTTCGTAAGTAACCCTCGCAAATCATTCACCACATTTATACGCATTCATTGGATAGCCATAACATGCAGCGTGATTCACACCACTTCATCGGATGCTCTTGCATTGCCCCAGTGTCAAATGACGACGTGTTTTTTACCGCTATCAATAACGACTAACATTTTAGATGGTAATCGTAGGATTATGGGCTGAAGATAGCCTATGGAATAAAAGTTCAACCGCCTCTCGATGGATAGTACGAGTACTCAAACCACTTCTCGATGCGATTCGAAAGTCTTTGGCTAACATTTGTGACAACGCCTGATAGTTTGATTTTACCATACGTCAGATGTATCAACGAGTCCGAAATGTAGCTTTTTTTTGATTCACCAGGCCTGCGTTGGAGAACAACTATCTCACATTTTCATGTCACATCAGTCACTGTTGAACTAGATATCTGGAATTTGTTAAAAATTCACGGATAGAATGAGTGAAACTGTGGACACAAATAATCATGTCCCGTTTTACATCATTAAGTGGATCATACTGAGAGCTATAGCTATCATATACGTCTACTGAACGCTTAAGCTACTTCTGTAGGGTCATGGCGCGTACCGGTGACGTACGGATATGGTGACCAGTGATTAATGGTAATATAGTATATATATGTATGAGAGCTTGACTCAACTGTTGCTCTACTGAACATACGCATAAGATCCTTTGACTCAACTGTTGCTCTACTGAACATACGTATAAGATCCTTTGACTCAACTGTTGCACCAGGCATGGTGTCTCATTGATATAATTTTTGTGCCAGTATACATGATCATAAGGCCATCTTGACTCAACAGCAGCATCACTAGGCATAAGCATGATCTGTACTAGATATAATTATGGTTGGTAGGTTGTGTTTGTATGGCGCAAGGACAGCAAGGTATATTATGCGCTAAATAAGATATGAGAACATGCACACAGGCTTAATATAAAATAAATTAAAGCTAAAAAGGTAAAAACGTGTTAAAAACAACTTAACAAAAGTACCGAGCGAAACAGTGTAAAAAAATCATATTAGATGGGAATAGTGAATATTAGATAAAAAGTTAAAAATTATTTCATGGTTAAAAGAGTCACATAAAATGTCGCGAAGACTAAAATTATTTCGGTTAAAAGTTAATGATAGATGCTGGTTAAAATTGGGAGAAATACATAAAATATGTAAAACATTTAATACTTCAAAACCTGTGGCACACATCGAGGCGTCTTCCCCTTTAAAAGATGGTGATGGGAGAAGCGTGTATGCCCGATGCTGAGTCTAGCCAGAGTGACCTCTTTATGACAGTCACTACTATAGCTAGACTGCCACACCTCAAGACGAGGTTTAATGCGGTGAAACTTATTAAAAACTCGCTCGTCCCATGCTAACCGCCATTTTCTGTACCGATGGTATGAGACATGAGAGTTAAGATCTCGGAATGGAATGGCCATACACTCAGGTTCTGCAGTTGCTATTTTTGCAGCAATGTCAGCCTGTTCATTGCCAGCGATACCAACATGGCCTAGAACCCAACAGAATTTCACAATATACTGTGAGTTTTTATATCCGCAAGTTATTTAGGAACTCTGTGGATTTCAGTGTGTTGTGAGGTGAGATACAATTATGCCAATATACATGAGCCTAAGATCATCTTGACACAACTGCTGCATCACTAGACATAGGTATGAGCTCTACTAGATACTATTGTTGCGCTACTGAAGACAGACAGAAGACTTCCTTGAAGCAGCTGTTTTGTTAATGGGTTTAGAAATGAACAGTTGCAAGTAGGTTCATGTGAAAAAAACTGGATTGGTTAATTCATGGATTGCGTAATGTCACTTGTGCTATCGTATAATAAATGCGACATGGTATAGAAAGACACTGATCGTAATTGAAAAACGTCGTACAAACAACAAACGTCGTCATCGTAAAGTATCATACTACATTATGATAAATTTCAAATAATAATATATATGTAGTCAATTTAAGACTATTAATAAGTTTTTAAAATGTTGACAAAGCGAATAACGAAGTAAATGAATGTACAAATTACGTGTCCACAAGTACCTTATCAGGGTATTTAATATACACTTTGTTTCCAATAATAATGTAAAGTTGTTGTCCATCGCTGTCTCGGCAAAATGTGAATAGTGGAATTTTTATAATATATTATAACAATGTACACATTCCTGCCTAAAATGAAGTATTATTATGTGTACTACCTTATAAATGAAATTGTTATGTAAATTCATTTTCCAAAGTTGATATTACCCCCACCCCACTAATGCCCATCCTTTGGTTTTACGATTATTCGGTGGCCATCATTCAAACTGCCAGGAAATGGTAAATAGTTATCAGTCCATTGTCGATAGCAGAGAGCACTATATCAGGAAACTAATCGCACGCAGCCTCTATGCACCAGTCGTTACCCACCCGAGTAGATGACCTAGCTTCAAGCTGCTTAATTTCGGAAGGGAGTTGGTGTTCCCAGTATAACATAGCCGTGAGGAGTTTCAAAGTTAATTCTGAGCAAAAGCTAACGAAAAAAAATTATAATAATCGTTAAAAAACAATAAAAGTAACTAAGTATTTGACACAAAATTGATCTCATTATGAATTTAAACGTTTTTAATTCAAAAACAAATTCACGTAAAGAAGGCACAGTGAAAAGGGGGAAATCCATGATCACAAAAGCTTTGAAAGCAATTGAAGTTTGAATTTTTTAACAAGTTTCGAAAATTGTTAGGCTTTAAATAATTAGGCTTTTTGTAATTTTCAAAAACACGTTGATATTTGTTATCTGTAGTGTAAGTTCTTGTTATCTAAAATGGGCTCTCTTCTTGTATATAGTATGAAGCAAATCGTAAGGCAGACAGGCAAAGTATAAAATCGTAAAGTTCGGATAATTTCGAAAACGTTACGAGAAAATACTGTATCGGATACGATTATTGACACTGAACATCGTCAGTTTTCTGAAACTGGCAAGCCTTAGTATCTTAATGCATCCGTTCAAGATGCGCTTAGCTGGAAATGATTGTTTTGACACTTTCGCCATGTTTGGTCAATTTCTGTTACCGTTATAATTTTGATCGACATTTAGTTCAGCTTTACCATCGATTCCATGCGTAAATTTTAATCAGAATTTAATTTGAACGTTTTTAATGCTTATTTCAATGCGCGTTTTTCCAATTCTAGATTGTTTTTATTAATATATTTTTTAACTACTTACTACATTAGTAGAAAATAATAGTTAAGTATTTAGATACAGTGGAGGCTCGTGTGTCCGGAAATAGGGTGTTGTGTGCATATTTTTGCCCTTAGAAATACATTTCGAGAGTGCTGTTTTCCTTTTCATCTTTTCTCTTGCGTGTGAGGGTAGCTATTCAGGCATAAGGTGCCGTTCAAATATCACGTAAGCTCTTTTCTGACCACTTTATACTCCTCCCCTTGTAGGAAAAAGTATGCATATGCCTGCCTCTTCCCCTCACCCTCACGTTAACATGAGATTTCGGTTCTTCAATTTTCTGGTACATGCAAGTTTTTGAAATAAGAATGCAACGTGTGATGCAAATTATAATACTTATTTACATTTTTACTCTAATATTGAGCACTTATTTATAAGTTTGTTATAATATTAAATGCTTATTTATAAATAGAGAGTAATCACAACAAATTATCGCATTTAAAAAGTTTTAATAAGCTGTTAATAGATATTTTGGCGGCCGTATGCCACCACCATCAGAAATCGTATATCAGCTTATAACAACGCAGTAAAACTTACGTTGTAAGCAAATAATTTGTAATAAATAAGACAAGTGGACTTGTAAAATTTTGTATAAAATAACACGTTTATTACAATTTAAAAATGTCAGGGACACCACGGGAGTCTTGAAGAGAGTCGCAAGTGAAAAATGGTAGAGGGCGACTAATTTAAATAATTAAATATTTATATGTGATTACGTGTATTTTATATTTTTCTATATAATATATTCTTCTAATATTCTTAATATATCTTCTACTTGTGATATGTGTCGTATCATACTCGTGATATGTGTCGTATATATCCAAGTATTGCAGTTCTGTGTCAGGGAGGTCGTCATTTTGTAACAATGCGCTAGTTTTATTATTGTTTGTATCTTACGTAAGCATGGTTCAGATGCCCCTCTCTGTTGTTAGAAAAAATAAGCAAATCTCAAACCCCCCTCCCCCAAAGGTGCTTACGTAATACTCCAACGGCCCCTAATTTGACCTTATTAGAAACAACGTAAAGTAGCAACAAGACATTGTCTGCGTAATTACAATTATCACAGTAAAAAATTATAAATTACTTCAAAATTTATGTAATTAATAGAAAAGAAAATGAATTGATAGGGAATGAATGAGGGGCCGAAATTAAGAGGATAGGGGGCCTTGCGTACCGAGAATTAGAATGGAAAAAGCAAGAAACAGCATGGAATATACGGCCGGATAGGTATTTTGAATTATTAATTTTTAATTTTTAAAATACGCATTCATTTATAATTAAAGACAATTTTAAGCATGTTTAGTGATATAAAAAAAGAAAAATGGATTAGCAAAACCTAATCTTAAACACAATCATATCGCAAACTATGTGATGAAAAGGATGTGAAACGCAAAAAAGGATAGTTTAAGATTTTTGCTCATACGGTTAACAAGAGAGAGAGAAACGCGTTGCAAAATTTGTGCATCAACCACGCCACCCTGTCTGGTGAATACAATACTTGTGTCTAGAATTTCTACCCGTACGTAGCTCCTTAGCGGCTTGCTATTGCTGCGATGTTGCAACACATGAGATTAGCAGATATACTCGTACTATTTCGAATATCGGACTGTTTATTAAATTGCTTGGGCTGAGTGTGATCGTTTTTGTGATATATTTCAAGTTAAACGAACTAACTCTAATAAACTAATAACAATAAAAACATTAACTTTTTTTTGGGTAGTGAAAAACTGGTTGTTGCGCAACGCTGTATCACCGGCCACATGATTAGATATTGTTTGACTTTAAGGCATCTTTTCATGAAGATGGAGCCCCATGTAGAACCATTTGAATATTACACTTACATCATTATAAAATTAATAAAATAAATTTTAATACAATTAATATTACATTAGTAATATTAAAATACAATTAATGGAGTAGATTATAATAATAGAGTATAATAGAATCAACAGAGTAGTTCAGAATACAATCAATGTAGCAGTTTGCATTACAATCACTAGGGTAGTCTGTAATACAATCAATGTAGTCGTTTACATTACAATCAGTAAAGTAGATTACAATACAATTAAGAGAGCAGATTACAATACAATTAAGAGAGCAGATTACATTACAATTAATGAAACAAATCCCTTTGTGGTAAATTACATATCCATTTTTGTATAGATGACATTGAAATGCAATTTATTCATTTTGTAATGTAATTGATTTTTTAATCGTGTTAATTAGAGATTACAATGCAAAGTAGCATTAATGGAACATATGATTACGTAAAAGGCTACAAGTAATAGCGTCATTTATATGATTTAATGTAGGAACAATAAATTCTTACTCATGTACAATTTATAAATAATATTTTGTAAATAAAAAAAAAGTAAACCACCTTTATAATTCTAATTTCACTAAACTTTTTTTTATAAATATGAAGGCCAAAGTTTTATAATCCTAACCAGTATCTGAATTTATACATATGATAAAATCATGGCGAGTTGAAGCAATATCCGTAATTTTCTGAAAAATTTTAAATAGGCCTATATGTTTTAATTTAAAAATGCAATAATTTTTTTAAAAATAATTTCTCAGATTTTTACTATTCGCTGTGGGCTTCGAAATACATTCGCTGCAACTATCACAGATCATTCTGTTCCTCAATTCTTAACGTCATTTTGGATTTGGATTTGAAAATTTCCGATGTAAATACAAATACAGTATTATCGCCCATAAGACACACCTCAGAATAAAGGACACCTTTATTTAAGGGATGATTGGTTCCCCTGGTCTCCAGTCTCATTGAATAGGGAATTTAATATTTCTATCTCCGATGAAGGGATACCCCTATTTAAGAGACGAAATGTCCTGTCCCATATGCGACCCTTATTGAGAGGTAACACTGTACTCCACATAAAATATTTTCTAACATATAAAATATATATAACTATATAAACCATATAAAATATTTATCTAACATATTTTACTCTATTAATTTATTTATTACGGTCACCTTTGGAAATAGGTGCGCGCAGTAATATTATCACAAAAAAAATATATTGACCATTCTTGGTCTCCAACGGCAATAATATTTTTTTTCCTTTTTTTTCCTGGATCCATATCTTCCTGACTTGCAATAAATCGCCCTTTGTAAATCCGCCTTCTTTGAATGGCTTCCAAAATCGTGTTAGAGGGCCGCAAATTTCCATGGAATAAAATGGAGAGATCGCTGAACCAAAACCATGTTTTGGCTCCCACTCAAGTTAATGGTCATGTAACTAATGGACAGTGTCCATAAGTACGTTAACGAGACTCTTAATGGACAAGGTATTTTTTGCTAATTTAAAAAGCTTTGCACCGTTGGCGGATTCCCGCCAATTCTTGTCGATTGTTTCACTAGCGATTTGGAGGTCAAGTATTTTATATTCACAAAATCGTTATCTTTCAAGCGGTAATATAAAAATCGGCGTTATGAAAGGCAACCATACATTTTTAATAATTACTGTTTTATATGTATATACAGTAAACTATCCCATTAACGATGCTCAATGGACGAACAAGAAGTTAAATAGAAAACGGTGTTATTCGGAATGTGTGTGATTCTATAAAGCAGTTGTTGGGAACGCAAAATACCGTTGTTAAACAGAAATAATTGTTGATTAGACTGCTGTTGTTCGGAGACATTGCTTCATGCGTGTCCATCCATCCATCCATCCATCCATTTATTTATGCAGTGGTACCTTGAGATACAAGTGTCCCAACATACGAGTTTTTGGAGATACGAGCCGTCATTTGGTCGATCTTTCTGCCTCGAGTTATGAGCCAGCATTTGAGATACGAGCATGCTTCATTGACTCAAAACCAACACTCTGCTTAGATTCTCGCGTCTGATAGCAATATATGGAGGTTCTGCAGGAGATTGGCATATAGGAGGTGGATGAGGTTATCTCTTTAAGTGAGATAAAGGGAGTATTGGAAATGTGGGAAAAAATTTTAGACTTCGTTGAAAAAATACACCATGAAAATATTGCAACTGCCCGTGCAGTGGTGCTATTTGATAACTCTTGAATAACTTATTTCAAAACCATTCTAAAAGGGAGGAAAAAACAAAGCTCATTGCACAGATTTCTACTGAAACGCTCTGTGGACGAAAGCGTGCAAAAAAAAAATTGTGAAGAAGAAAATTAAGTTAAGCAGAAGTGAAGTAAAAGAAAATATTAATTTTTACGTAGCATAAGCCAACATCTATTTCTTTCCTTAGAAATAAATTTATATGCATGTATTTATGTATTGTATTTGGTTCTAGTTTGTAAAAAGTATTTGTTCATTATAAATTGTAGTATGTGCAGTAAGCCGATTATCGATTATAAAACGTATCATTAACGATATAAAATCGTTCACTGCTATATATCGGTTACTGCATCGTTTAAAATGTCTTAGAAATCGTTATTAAAGTGAATTTTCCACGATCGTTTCTATTTAACGTTTTTAAAAAAATTGTTCTAAAAATATTCATCTATTTAGATTACAATAAAATTTTCAGCTTGTAATTAATGAATTACACATCGATAATTGAGAAAAATTACAAATACATTTGAATGCTTCTTTTTACAAAAGAATGTCTTCTTTTACGAGGCACTCTTCGAGTGAGTTTCCCAAGTGAGCAAATAATTTCGCAATTTCTAATAGATATTTGGCATCATCCAACGGTCAGACGATTTCCAAGTTGCCCTTTCCTGTAACCATGGCAACCATTGTCAACATTAAGAATTATGTCAAGGGTCTTGACACATGGCTTGGAGCCATGTTCTAGGCAGACAGTAGTAAATTTGACGGAGGAGTCTTTATCGAAATAACATTCACACTTTCCGGGCTGAATTCTTTCTTTTACACACACACACACACACACACACACACACAGGGTATCGCAGCACCAGGGTTACAAACTTCAAGGGGTCATAGTACTCATCAAGGTGAACGATAATATGTCATAGAATCTAAAGTCGCAAACCACCCACAGCGCCAGTTCTAAAACCGTCCAGCATGCACAAATATTTACAAACAGTGCGTGAAGAGCGCCAGATACTACTCAGGTCATCTGATCAAGTGCATAGTTAATTAGGACAACGCATGTTGCGCTTCTCATGCACTGATTGTAAATATTTGTGCATGCTGGACGGTTTGGTGCTATAGGTAGTTTGCGACCTTAAGTTCTATGACAATTATTGTTTACCTTAATAAGTACCATAACCTCTTGAAGTTTGCAACCGTGGTGCTGAAACACCCTGTATATACATGGTGGTGCGAAATTCTACTGATAAAATAAGAGGGGGTTGTTGGGGACACCAAATAAGGCATGTTTGTCCATATCCCCGTGTCCGCAAGGGGGCCGGTTTGGCTGTAGAGCGTAACCACTGTTTACGTCTATCACGTTGCTACGTAGCCAATTGCATGAATTAAATGCAATTTTTGATACATAATTTAAGTGATTGAGCTAATAATACAGCAGAAATAAAGAAATCTGGAATTCCGTTTCCTGATTTTGATTTGTGTTACTGTTTAGTGAAAATAAGCCTAAAACTGCCTTTTTTTTAACACACTGGAAAAGAGTTGGGAACTGCCAAGTATGTGTAACAGGTGAAGAACATCAAAATAAACATTTTTTGTTCAGTGAATTATTTTTTTTCCAAAAATTAGCCATTCGGGCACTACAGTGAATTTAGTATTTGCATCCACCACATTCAAGGTTTCCACAAACGGCTACAATGTGCCATTTCAAGAATTTTTAAAATTATTTAATATCAACAGACGTCGGGTTCTCTCCGGCGATTTTCTAAAATCAGTTAAATTCACCGGAATTCTATGTGTAGAATTCATTCAATCGCAACTGAAGCGGCGAATTCTACACATACAATTCCGGTGAATTTAACTGATTTTAAAAAGTCGCCAAATAGGTAAATCCCGACGTCAACAGACATTAAATTATTTTAAAAATGCATAAATTGGGGAACTGTAGACATTTGGGGAAACCTTGAACGGGGTAGATGTAAAAACTACATTCACTATAGTCCTGAATGCCTAATTTTTGAAAAACTTCACTGAACAAAAAATGTTTATTTAGTTGTTTTTCACCTGTTACACATACATGGCAGATCCCAACTCTTTTCTAACGTACATGGTCCGACACCCACGTTTATTAACTCATACTAGAGCTTTCGTTTTAGGAGAAAAAAGAGATCCCGTCCGCATCCTGGATTCGAACCAGGGTCCCTCCGTTGAGCCCGGAGTGCCTTACCCGCTAGACCAACGAGGACAGGAACAACAATCTCTTTCTCCGTATATAAGGATGTAAGATATTATTACCCTTCTCAGGGATAATGCAATTTCCACGTAGTGGTCAACACAGAAAAGCTTCTGAGGCGAGTTTTTTGTGTGTTTTTCGTGGGGAATAATTATACGAGAAAATCCCGACACCTACGTTTACTAGCTCATGCTAGGGTTTTTGTTTTAGGAGAAAAAGAGATGGGGGAATTTTTGTTATAAATTATCCTCCTATTAACAAATAGTTATAGACAGGTATGGTACGAGACAATAATGAATTAGCAATAGCTCTGCCCTCCGAGCGATGAGGTAAATGATTTTTGAAACAATTCCATGAACCAGGCAAGAGGTAGAACACAGCTTGCCAAGTATGATGATGAAGGGGAAGCGCTAGAGAATGATGAAGATGAGTTTAGGACTTTGAGCTCAAAACAAGAAAATGCCGAACACGAAGACACCGGGACACACACAGCAGTACACAAGAAGCGGACAGGGTGGACGACGAAACTGAAAGGCAAGTGAAGGACATCAACCGCAGCGGAGGAGGAGCAGCAGCAGAAGAAGAAAAGAGACGACGACCATACACTGCAAGGCAGCGCCCAGCACAGCAATGGCGGACAGAGGCGGTCCACAGAATCCGATGCAACAAATACGGTCGAGTACTCTGATGAAGTCTTTGAGAACAGACATATTGCAATTGCAAGGGAAAGCGTCGGGAAAGGAAGTGGCGAAGGACGCGGCGGAAAAAAGGCAATTAAACTAGAAGAGCCAAATCATCAGTACGAGGCAAAACCTGACATAATAACCAGAACAATAACCAAGGGAAAAGGTCAAAGACGGAGCCGGAAAATAGAAGTCAAAGTGAAAAAATAAAGGAAGATCAATGAGCATACACGTCTGTTCTCACCAAGAACCTGAATCCCACGAAAGAGGTGTAGAACAATATTCTCAATACATCTATCTAATAGAACAATTTATATATTTTTTTTTATATTCAAAAATCGTGTTCCAAAGTTTTCATATAAAAAAAATCCATCGAAACACGTAACAAATTAGAAGAAGTCATTTGCAATAATATGCAATTTAGCCACCTTCGTGATTAATAATGGCGATTTTTCAGCACGAAAATATCAGAGAAGGAATTTATTGTACGCTTAAAAATTTGCAAGTTTTCTTGCAAGTAAATTGTAACGTTTAATATTAACAAACTTCAGCGTTTTTTATTTTAGTCTACATAAACAAAAGCGTGATTAAGTGTACAAAGAAGTGAAAGGCAAATGCAGATTACAGATGGAAAAACGGAAGTTCAAAATTCGAGCAAATGGCAGGCAATGCGGATCTTCCGGCTAAGAAGGGATTTATTTTATATAATACAGTAAAACTACAGCGTATTTTCATTGTAAATAAGTCAGTAACGCGATTTTAAGTAGGAATGCAAGTCACATGCCCAAGGGGCGGAATTACTACTTTTTTTGGGGGGGAGGCAGCTGAAAAACCAAAAATAATTTATTAGCTATTATATAGCATTAGTCAAAAATATTTTTGAATATAATATGTGAAAAAACCTCGTGACATTTAAAGTTAGGTAAACATGATTTTTCTAAAAGCCTTCTTATTTTGCAAGTGAGAGTGGGAGACGCTATAGAACCCGCGTTTAGGGCAATATTTTCTTAAATCCTCCATTTTAATAAATAAATAAGATAAAGCTTCGAAAGTATAGCAAAAAGTTAAAAAAAAATAGAGTTCAAATAGGAAAATTACGATATAGAGTACAAGTATATGATATATAATAACGGGCATTTGGTTCCGAAAAGAAGGAATTTATTTCATGCGAAGCTTATTACTAAAACTACAGATTATGTTTCATTAGAAATAAACAAAAACCTTGCAAAATATACAAAAAAGTTAAAACATAGATTCCAGATGGAAAAATAAAAGTTATATAACGAGTAAACGTTGTATAATATCGTTTGGCCATGAAACATCCGAGAAGCAGGAGATTACTTAAAATTTATCATTAAAACTATAGTACATTTTCATCACAGAATCAAACGAAGGCGTCGTAAAATACACAAAGACGTGGGAGACAAATACATACATCTCACATGTATAAAAAGAAAGTTATAACGTGTACAAAGAAAAAGTTATTACACAAACAAACGATATAACAATATCGATCGTTTGGCTCCGAAAGATCCGAGAAGACGGGATTTTATTTAAATAACGTTAAGGAGAAAACATTGAATGCAAGCTTTAACAAACTTAGTTTATGTACCGGAAAGGTCGAGGTGGTTGTTCTGCTGATTTAGCGTTTGACGTGTTAATGGGTTCTGCTCACTTGCTGAGATGAAAAGAAAAATTTCTGGAACTTTAAGACATTGTTTGAAAGAGCGATAAACGTCCGAGACGAGAAGCTCAAAAATAGTAATTTTGCTCGGAGAATAAAGCCTTGGATCTCGTGCACATACGCCAGGAGACTTTCTTTAGTGATTATTTTAAGCGGTCTAATAAGCAATTAATTTATTAGTTTGTCATTCGTCACATTGTTTCTGATGAAAGATTCACAGTACAACATGAACATATATAGAGTTATATCCGGTTATACCATCTTCGGTTATAGCAAGAACACTGTTATTATGTCAAAATTTTGAAGTTGCCTCACTGATTGTTTATATATATATACACACACACACTGTGGAACCTGGTAAAGTGACCGCCTTAATAAACTGACCACGGGTATTAAATGACCACTTTTTATAAGAGAGAACTGGTAGGGACTTAGTCATGCCTGTACCAATGTCTGACGTTTATAGTTACCATTTGATTTTGGTGACCAAGGTCCAGTCGCAAGGGTGGCCACTTTAGGTAGGTTCTAATATATATATATATATCATCATCATATTCAACCATTATCTATCCACTGCTGGATGAAGGTCTCTCCAAATGCTTTCCACACAAGTCTATCCTGAGCAATTCGCTACCACCTTACCCCAACCTGTTTTCTTATTTCATCGATTCATCTAGTTGAGGATGTTTTCTAGGTCTTCGGTGGTCTCTTGGAATCCAGTTGAGAATTTCAGTTGTCCATCGTTGATCAGTTCTTCTTGCACTATGCCCAGCCCATCGCCATTTCAATCTTTATACTTTGCGATGGGGTGTGTTGGTGTTCTTTTGGGTCACACTAAGGTTTAGTGATTAAAGATCAGAAGGATTTCGGTATTAACACTCCGTCACTATTTGTATAGATTCTAGAACTTTCTTTCTTTCTGTCGTCTAACAATATCTGAATAACGTGTTATACATAAAGTTCATGCCTCGAGTACTTTGTGGCGCAAGCATCGAAGCAAGGCCAGTCGTCAACGAATGTGAGTATCCAGTATTGACGTAACGTAATTTTCTATAGCTATAGTCGCAAGACGTCTAATGCAAGATACGATAATGTCCAATCGACAGTGAAATGAAACATCCGAAGCATGCCTACGTTCGATACTTTTATTCGACAACGTTTACATCTCATTCGAACAACATTCCAAGTCCATAACTATTGCGAATTATTTATTCCAAGCGTGCACCTCTCCATGTTCCTTTGGGTTGTCTGTAACTTCCGTATTGCTCTAACTGTTAGATTCCATGTCTCCGTTTCATAAGAGAAGACTGGCAATACACACTGGTTGAAGACCTTTCTTTTTAGACACAATGGCAATTTCCCCTTCAGGATAAAACTGTTTCTTCCAAATGCACTCCAGCCAAGTTTAATACGTCTGTTGAGTTCTTTCATAATGTTGCCATCCATTGAAATCAGCTGGCCAAGGTAAATATATGAATCAGCAATTTCTAGCTCAATGTTGTCAACTTGTATTTTTGTTTTCTCTACGAAATTATTGAACATGATTTTAGTATTTTTTAGGTTCATCGTGAATCCAACTTCTCTACTTCTATTTGAGAGTTCCTGCACCATGTCTTGGAGTTCTGATGGGTTCGTTGAAAAAATAACTATGTCATCAGCAAACCGCAAATGATTTAAATATTCACCATTTATTTTTATTCCCTTGTCATTCCAATTTATCTGCTGAAAAATCATCTGTAAAGCTGAAGTAAAAAGTTTTGGAGAAATGGTATCTCCCTGCCTCACACCTTTACCAATTTTGATAGCTTCGGTATTTTTATGTAACCGAAATTTTGCACTTGCATTTTTATACACACGTTTCGCCATGTTTATGATATATATATAGCAGACATTGGTTTTATAGCCTTTAATTTAACGACTCGCTGTAATATAATCACTGATTAAGAAAAGACACCGGCAGTTTTATGGCGCATGTTCGATATAACAACCATTTTTTAAATTAAATTTTAATTAATTTTAATTAATTTTAATTAATTTTTGGTGGTGCTTTGAATGTTGTTATGATACATATACACAGTTTCGTTTGTACGGTAGTACCACACATTAAGTTTTAGTGTCCAGGCTGAAACTGTACTACTTGGAGATTTTGTGCTTTATTTAGGTTGGTTGGTTACATTTTTATGATGCAAGGGCAGCGAAGGTCATTCTGCGCCAAACAAGGCTGTGCTTTATTAAAGTGTGTAATTAACAGTTACTATAATAGTTACGGAAACTTGAACTTGTCTTCTTGTGAAGACTGATGCGATTTAACTAAGTAGTGGTTGCTTAACTCGGGACCGTAGCAAGACGCTTTTGATGGGGGGCTCTAAAATTAGAGTTCGGGATTAAAATTTGTTAATGTTTTGACGTATTTTATTGATAGTTTTAAGTATAGTAATTATCCGAATATATTAATATGCTTAACATTAATGAATAAATTTCTTAACGTAAATTTTATATTGAAAACTTATAGAGGTACAAACAAGTATACGAAACTTTATAATTATACCTTATCCTTATATCATCAAGTATATGGAGACTCAAACCGCTGTTAAATACATGATGTACACAACACTTGCCGTGGAAATTTATTTTGAATATACTTTTGACGTCAAAGGGCAAGTTCCAATGTCACGCACAATTTTAAATAAAAGAATATATTTAAAATAAAATTTAAAAAAAATTTACTTTGAAAAACTATTTCTCACAGAGGGGTGACCACATTTCTAGGGTGGGTATCCCCTTCTAGCTCGAGCCTGGCTACGGTTCTGACTGAATTTCGAACACACCGGAACCGGTCAAAGTGAAGCTTATATGTGCGAATAAATAAACGCCACAAAAGTTTCATGGATTCTATTTACGCTTCAGGTAGGTTATTAATTTAATATGTGACTTGAGCGTTGGTTTCATTTTAAATAAAATTTACGAAAAGAAATAAAATACAGAGGAAAAAATGAACGATACCCTTTAATCCCAACGGATATCACGCAACATCCAGTTTAGTATTTTTTGTTTTAGAAAGGGAATGGAAATCCACTGGAGAAAAATTTATGCTAATTAGAGAATGGTCTCGTATTTATACGTGATTATTAAGCTTACGTATAGGGTAAATCCGGGTTACATGCCTCACTTTTTTTAAAATCGATATTCTGAGACCCATGGCGCACAAACATGAAATTTACTTAGTCATAATAATTAATACACTTTTAAAAAACATATATATTAGTAAAAAATAATTTACAAAAAATTCAATAAGCCGCTATAATTTATTTTTTAACACCCTTCGTTGCGGCATCTCTGCCGAGTGTGGGATCGCCGCATCATAAAGCTTTCCAGGTTTCGTATAGTAAATGAATTTACGACGTATCAAATACGTTTCTTCAAAAAACTATGTTATCAAAAAATAGAATAACTGAAATTGCGATCTTATAAAACATAAAAATTGAATAAATTTAAAAAACATCTGCTGTTTTTATTTTGAACTCATTTTCAGAATCGGAACAAACATGGACAAAATAATGACATAAATGAATTACTTTTTTTTTCAAATAGGCTGGACTAATTTTTTAATCTATTCTCTCTCTCCCACAGTCGGCACAAAACTCATCGAAAATCGTACATTCTGCATGAAGCCATCGCAAACTTACATATAGCACAACGTAACCATTCGCATCTTCAGTTGTGTGATAATAATTTTCTTCATATTCATTGCATGTATTCACATCCAAAGTTTGTGATGACCCAGCTTCATTTTCTTTTCTTTCACGCATCTCATTAGGATTACCTCTGGCTTTCTCTATTGCAATGGACTAAAACCCAGAAACATCATCTACTTCAGAACTAGTACTATGACTATTTGATTCATATCTGACCATCTTCTTTCGTTATTTCTATTTCTTTCTTTTCCAACTTTCTTCTCCAACACTTTCTTTTAACGGTCTTCTGTTTTCTGCAATGGTTAAGACAAGTGCCTATTTCTTCGTTGCTTTTCCTTTTTTCTTTATTTAGTTTTGAAATTGGAGATATTGCATGCAAATGTTTCGATGGAATTGTAATATTCTTTTCAGGCAAACTTTAACAAGTGCATGGCTGTGGATCTGTAAGGTATTGTGCTTTTGGCTCATGTGCGTGTTTGTTCGATGTTTCCAGTCTCAATAATGGTGGCAAAAAACGAATTTGGAGAGATTTTTTTTATGAATTTGGCGGATTTTTTGAAAACTTTGATGATATTTTTATGTATTTGTAAGAAAAGAAAATTATAATTAAATTGGAGACATTTGACTAGGATTTGCGATTATATTTAACGGCATTTGGCGCAAAATAACAAAAAATTCTCAAAATTAAAATTAACATCCGAAAGAATACGCGCGGCGTATGTTTCTGATTCTAACTGCGGCATGTATATCAACTTGCAAGGTATAGATGCCTCACCCAAAGCCTTCCTGATCTTGAATTCAAACATGGCGAAATAACAATGAAACCTCTCTATACTAAGACTATGCTTCGCTCAAACAGGGAATCCACTGACATCGTTAAAGTCGTAGCTGTAATATACAAAATACGATAGCACACGAAAATATTTCATAATAAACTCTATAACTCACCTTATATATTTGTTAATTTAAAAACAAAAAGGCACAGGAACACGATGTTTTTACCAAACACGCTTCAAATACTAAATGGCGCACATTTGGTATTTTTTGCAGTGTCATCCCACAGCCCGTTTCAGAACTAGGGGGTGCGCAATCTATATCGCATGTGGCATGTAACCCGGATTTGCACTATATTAATAACACAATATAAATCTCATATTTGCAACACATTATTGATAAGATAAGCGGTTCTTCAACCACGGTTTGCGGAACCCTGGGGGTTCGTGGGATCTTCTCGGTATTCCATAAATGTTCGGAAAAGTACTAAGACACGAGCAATTACTCTTTAATGCTAAGAATAAATTATGAGGGAACGAAAAATTCTTTCCTTAAATAGTGAAAATTAGTGATGAAACACTAGAAATAAATACATATGATGCAAATTCCGGGCTTTAAACTTTGAGTTAATTCTTGGGGGTCCGCGAGGGCCATTGATCTCCAAAGGGAGGTCCGCAGTCTAAGGAAGTTAAAGAAATTCTGGATTAAATGATTAAATATTTGCAAAGAAAATAATGATCTTCGTTGAACTTGGTGGGACTCAAACCCACATCCTATTGACTGCCGGTTAAGTGCTCCGTCCATTAAGCTACAAGCATCGACCAATCTCTCCTTCATGAGCCTTTATAAACAAGTATTTTACTACGCTATTGGTATTATAACAGTAACGAAATAACGGCTTCATATCGATAGCAATAGCGATATCCTATCAATAACGCAATAGCAATATCCTATCGGTAACATAATCCCAATCCCATATCGATAATACGTTTCAAAGTCATTTCATATGCATATATGCAACATATAACAAACTTATGTGTCTATTGATAATTAGAATTTCCCTTTTATATCGTAGTACAATATAAATCCCAACCGATGATTGATTTTATATCTCTCAGTAATACAGCATTGACCTTACACACGAACCATCTTATATCGATAATGCAATAGCGAGTTTATATCGATATAATACGAAAGCATATTAGGTCGTAAATAGAATACGGGTTTTATGAAGACAACGCGGTATCGATCCACGGAATTGTTGAAGCTCTTAGAGAAAAACAAAGCTGCAGCAGAAAACAGAAGACTTTTATCTTCATCTATCACATCTTTACTTTTTTAGGCGGTAAAGACTCTTTTTACGAGAAAAGGCGAAAAACTCTAAGAAAGTCCATTTTTACGGTGCTTGGCGTCTCCCAAAAGACTCAAACTTCTGATTGACCGTTCAATGATACTGATCGCAATGGTATCCACAACTGTCATTCTTTCACTAAATTCCGAAGATCCATCTCAACAAAGCGACCCCCAAAAACCTTATGATAGATGATGGTGGCTTAAAAACGATGAAAATATTTCGCGAAAAAATTGTCTCGGCTCTTTTTTTTAGATCCAAAAAGCCGATTTTATTGAAGACTGATAACTGTATTGAACTGGAAAGATGAACTCTTCGGCTTAGATTTTCATCTAAGTTGTCTATTCGAACAGAAGACAGTGAAAAGGACCATTTTATTTCAAATTTGGCGATCCGTAGGACGAATGAAAGAAAATGTCATTTTCTATTATAAGAAGGACCGAAAAATAAAAGATATTTTCACCACAATCGAAAAATTTCATTTTTCTTAGATTATGGACTACCTTTTTCTTTACAATTTTCAGCTTTCTACGAGTGGTATATAGAATTGACGAATTTCTAACAAGTGAAAATACTAGCTGTATATGTCGAGTAATGTGTGTGAAATTGACAAATAATAATTTCATTCTATTAAAATCAACAAGCAAGTAAAAGAAAATTGCCTAAGGTCGATATTTAAATTTAGCGGGTTTCAATAACATTAATTCGCCACTCTCTAAACTGCCACTCTCTAATTCGCCGCTCTCTAAACCGTCACTCTCTAATTCTCAAGTAACTCGGTAGGTTTTCAACGTTAACAATAGCTATCATTATTGCATTTACGGAAGACCTTTACCTTACTCTTTTTATTGCGTGCAGACAGAAAAAGCAATAGCTTGATCAATATCTATTGCAACTCGCTAATTAAGCATGCTGGTTTTGTTAAAGTAAGGCTTCAGAAAAATCATGTTTGTACAAAAAATATTGAATCCAAACCATAGGCATACGCAATAAAGTTCATAAGGGGGTTATAGGCTTAATGAGGGGTTACAGAGCTACTGTAGATACATTCTTATGTTAATTAAATGTACGCAATTTTATTCCAATGGGGATTACAACTCCACCAATACCCCTGCATAGGCCAGTGACCCAAACAGTCAGCATTGCGCAAGTGAGTTATAATCATTAATAAGGAGATTTTAATTCCTTAGAGAAATACTGATGAATCCTCAGATATATAAATGATTTGTCCACATTAAGTCAATTGGAGGATTTCCCAGAAAATATTAAATTTGGCATCAGCTTGTATCATACTTATATCTAATAGGAGAGTCAGTTGCGATATTTTTATTACAAAGGATCTAGAAGTTGAGGATCATAATACATTTTTACGGAAATAAAACAGAGGATATACGAAAAAAGGTGCAGAAATATATTTCTGCTCCACCCTTCTCTAGAAATATTACCTTGATCTGACCTTGAATAGGGTCCCAAATATGTGCCTATAGTAAATAACCTTTGATTATAAAGCCCATTTCGCCGAGTTTCATCACAATCTGATGACATTCTGACCTTGAATGCTCGCCATGTATTAAACAATTTTCAAGAAGAAGAAATTATGTGTGCGCTTATGTCATGAATAAAGAAAATTTTTGGCCAGACGACAAGAATTCTGGGCAACTCTCGTCCCCTTTCACCGGAGAAAGATGGTTTCTGAAATTTTGGAAGATTCCAAATGGCATGGAAGATGCAAAGGAGGATTAGGCAAAGTACTTAAATAAATGAAATGTGGGTTAGAAAAAATGGTTTAGAATAAACATATATCACGGATGTCCCTTGAAAAATAGTTGTTTGTCAGTCGATCGACAATAGTTCAAAGATTAAGGCAATATTTGTAAACCTAGTTCTGGTATTGTCAACAGTATTTTGTAACATGGTCGATGCGTTAGTCTGATAGTTTAGTTACCATGCAATATAAAGCACAATTTCTAGAATTGGGTGTACCATTGACGTGAACAAAGACACATACGTCAGCATATGTGCGAAGTGGGTTGAAATAATTATACCTTTAAAGGTAGTTCAATCAATCAATATTAAATAGTGTTGGTTATGTACTTGGCGAAATAATTTTATTTCGCCAAGACGTACAATTATACACAATCGAATAAAGTTTAGTGTGCCAACATCATGAATTGTGGCTTGGCAGAAGACACGAGAAAAAAAGCAGGCATAAAAACGTCTTGACGAGTTTCGGCCCACCCCCTTATCTTCCTTCACGAGGACTTCATAGTTGACTTCGCATCAAATCATTCAGAACTTCAAGACACTACATCGAAGTTCTTGTCTAGAAGTAGAATATACATACTCAAACTGAATGCAAGGGAAACTTAAATTATGCCCAACAACTTCAAAGAATGAATGAATTTGTTATTAAATGCGAACCATTATCATCTTCGTACATATACGCATTTCACAGCACCAAGGAAATATTAAAGCATCACCTGAATCTGAGGTTACAAGTAAAGTTCAAGTCTCATCTAGAACTAACAGATATCCCTAAAGAACTGTCCACATATTTTTTTAAAATGTATGCAGTGCCCAGTAAGGACGTTTTATTGAAGGTCAGCTGTAGTTACAATGGTAATGACAATTTTTCCATGATTTCTTTTTAAGTTGCTGTATGATACAGCTCTGATAACAATTTAGGTACCAGTGCCATGTCATTATTATACATTTACCGAATATCAATTATTGTTACATAAGAATTTGGGTGACAATTTCTCCATCGATATCGAGGAACGAATAGTAATGGTACAGATACTTTATGCCAAACTCTACACAGATACAGGTAGCGTTTCAGTTAGAAAAAAATTAGGGCAGGACGCATGACCTGACGAAAGGTCATTATTTTGGCGCTCTCAATATACGGATATTAATGATGAACATCCGCCATTACATCAACTTTACTTCTACCAATTCCTTTAAACAACGTCTTAATTTGTTTAGTTCCTATTGTTGCTTTCTTTAAATTGCTTAGTTTTCGTTTGAAGGTAACCATTTTTTGGATTTTTTTTTTTTTTTTAGTTCCGAGTTAAGTATATGTGAAAGGCAAGAGAAAAGTGCACGTGATCGCCATGTAAAAGCAGTGTTGCCAGATGGCAAGATTAAAAAAATCCCAATTTCATAAAAAATAATAAATTAATATAACTATAATTTAGTTAAACATTATCCTATACTATATGACAAGTAAGCTTCATAAAATAGGGATGTAAAACATGCTTAATTTAGTGCTTAAAGACAAACAAATTGATTTTAACAAAAATTTGACCTGAAAAATACGTGGAACCGCTAACGTTTGTCGGAGTAGTCTGTAGTTGAAAGTCTGCAAACCTGGCAACAGTGATTTGTTTACAAATATTCGTCAGCATTCTCGGTTTGCCAAAACCATCAGTGTTATTACGAAAATGAAATGCTGGACTACAGAATTTTTACAAACCAATAAATTTCGTCACGCGTTTTGGATTCTAACGTGGGAATTTGAATCATCATCGGGGAAGGATGGTGCGTTATTTTCCGAGGGTTGGGTGGGACATATGGGCACAAGGGCGGACAAGTTGAAGGGCAGAGCGCTTAATAGGTTCGGCAGAGGGTTGCGCCCTTCTATTTCGCTTTAGATGAAACACTATACAGGGTATTTAGAAAAAGAAGATGTATTCTGGAAAGGGTATCTTCGTACAGCGTAGACAGACAGATAGTAGAACACATGCTTATCACTCCGTTTTCATGTATTGGTGACATAGCATCTAAGAAAGGAAGCAGTACGGAAATTTAAAACAGCTGAAAGGAATATAGAGAGATTCGTGGTTGGAATGATTGAGAATGTAAAAAGTAAGTAATGAGTTAAGGATGAATGCCACAATTAGAAACAAAGGACAAAATACAATCATTTAAATATCACTGACAAGATTCATTAGCAAAGAGATAATCAAAAAAATTCAAACTCTTGAGGAGATTCTAAGAAAGTATCATCCGGAATAAAAAGGTAGATATAACTAAAAAATAACTCGTGTCCAAAATTAAGGTTACACTCAATGTTATTTCAATGGGAGAGGTACATATTTTGCTCTTTAACTCTCGATGTGCTTCTTTATAAAAATTTATTTTTTACAAAAAATTGAAGAGCTATAAACACTTAATAGAATTACAACAAATCAAATTTTATCAGGTATTCTATGAAGGAGAATCCATAATCAAAAGTTTTACAAAAACCGAAGGTAGAAAACGAAAATTCATAAAAAACAGATTTAGGTTAACGAATTTGCTTAAATAAACATCAAAAACCATTTTCTTACAACTCTTCATGTTTATGTGAAAAAATTTGTTGTTCTGAATCAGTTTTTTACGAATTTTCCTTTTCGAATTTCAATGATTGCATCAATTTTAATCGTGGATTTTCCTTCATAGGATATCTGAAGATTTTTGATTTGTTGTAATTCCATTAAGTGTTTATAGCTCTTTAATTTTCTGTAAAATGATTTTTTATAAATAAAGCACGTCGAGAGTTAAAGGGCGAAATACGTACCTCTCCCATTGAAATAACATGGTGTAACTTTAATTTTGGACACGAGTTTATATATATGGATGAAATCAAAAGGGACATAGGAGGAATGCTAAAGAGAAGAAATCAAGACGGACATCCGTGTCTGACAAAATTCGTAAAGAACTTTATCCAGTGGCAAGTGATAGTTCACTTTAATTAAACTTGTGTGCATTTCCTACTAATTACATAAGTTACATATACAATTATTTTCATATTTTTGGAAACGTCCCTCCATGCTCTCTCTGAACATTTTTGTTTTAATCCATTTCCTACAGTGCTATTTAAACAAAAATCCTGTTTCATATGCCCATAGGCGTAGCCAGGGGTAGTTTTGGGACCTATAACCCCCCATTGTGATAAAATTTTTTATATCTAACATAGGAATATGTGAGTTATAGCTCTGTATGTACCCCCCTTCCTCACTGAGCCAGAATCCCCCTCCCCCCTTATGAACTTTCTAGCTACGCTTATGCATATACTGAGTTTACCCGAAATGGTTTTCTTAGTAGCATAGGCATGAGTAGAACATAA
Organism: Dysdera silvatica; assembly: GCA_006491805.2. Taxonomy (NCBI): domain Eukaryota; kingdom Metazoa; phylum Arthropoda; class Arachnida; order Araneae; family Dysderidae; genus Dysdera; species Dysdera silvatica. The sequence continues at coordinate 77,554,099 of QLNU02015270.1, forward strand.
GGAGAGGGACTACAGGTTTATAATGAGGAGATACAGATAATAATAAATACAGAGCTATAACTAAGTATATTCATAAACATATGCAAAATTTCATCCCAATGGGGCATTACAATTTCCATCAACTTCTCCCCCCTTGTGTGTGCCGCCGATTAGTACTATAGAAGGTAGAGTGGCAACTTATGGAGATTAGATTGGAACTTCATAAAAACAAACGAATGACTAAAGACTAATGACAGTCGGTAGAATCAGGCTCTATTGATGGATTAATACTTTGGGCTTGCATCCGTTTGCGGAACTTTATACTAAAACGATATTCATTGCACAAACCAACTGAAAACAACATAATAAATATATTGCGTACTCTATCATGTCCTGCGTATGTTGTTAAACAACACAGTGCAAAGGCGTGTTCAGCCGGCTTAACGCTAGTCAACAACTTGGTATCAGGAGCAAGAAGAGTAGCAAGTGGGAGATAGAGAGGGAAAACATGGATGTTCTGATAATTTATACTCAGGCGGACAACATCTTATAGGTTTTCTTTTTAGTCAATATCTTATATATCGCAGGTGGACAACATTGGATAACATCTAATTCAACAAAGACCTCCAAATTTAAATTATGCTTTAATATAAAATATGGCTAAATTATGTTTACTACGCAGACATTTCACAAACGTGATGCCAGAATACCTCAGTCTATGGACAGTGTATGCGTAAGATCGGTCGAATTTTATTTACGGTTCAATTTAAAATTTAAAAATAATTTACTCAACAGGAGAATTCCTTCTAATTTTTTTTAAAGTTTTGGTAAAATGGTATAAATTTTCTTTTTCATGAAGTGAGTAAAAGGAAAGTAACTTTTATAATAAAGCCTCTGAGACGTTTACGCGAGAGAGTTTCGGGGAAAATTATTAGCTCTTGAAGGTGACTTTACATCACCATTATTTTCTGGCCTTTATACAGCCATCTCCGTGGAATAAGTTAGTGCAACGTTGAAAATATGGGTGCGTTTTTTAAATAGCACTAAAAGGACCCTATTCATAAGAGAAAATATTTTAAAACTGTATTTAAATTTTACAATCGATTATAATTTTATTAATATGAGCAGCAATAAATGAAAGTGCATATTTGTACTTCAGGCGCGATAAAAAATCCTGAGAGTGTAAGTTTTGGCAAACATTTATTTCCACTTTGAGAGAATGATTTCTGAAAATCCATAATCGGGCAATAATTAATTGCCAGCTTATTTTAAATTTACTTATTTGATTTCAGTTATTCTTTGTTAAAAGCGTACATTAAAGTCAACCTAAAATTTGAAATATTCAATTTATAAACGAAGTTATAAACATGAATGAGTTATAAAATAAATGAATGAATGAGTTATAAGCAAATGAATGAATGAGTTATAAAATAAATGAATGAATGAGTTATGCAAATAAATGAATGAATGAGTTATAAAA
>QLNU02015270.1:77555657-77573087 GCA_006491805.2 Dysdera silvatica
TTTTTTTTTTTCAAATTTAAACGGAGAAAATTTCACCAAACTCAGTATCATGTTTGTAATTAACAAACATCAAAATCACTGCTTTCTAGAAATATACATATACGTAGACACACGTGAACGAACTTTAAAGGCAAATAAATAAGACTGGTGTACATTTGGAAGGTCAGTTGGTTGTATTTTTATGGCGCAAGAACAGCAAAGGTCATTCAGCGCCAAACAAGATTGCGTTTGGAAGATACATTTTTATAGTGAAGTACAACTACCATTTATATAGCTAAAAGAATTGTTCACGATTAACATATGCTTTACAAGTTCGCACGTGCAAATCTTACTCTCGCAGCAACGTGAAGCCTAAAAACCTGTGTTGTATACATGTATGCGTTTTATGGCGCAAGAACCTGCAGTTGTCCGATGAGTCTGAACTTCTGTCGCGTAGAGAAAAACACCCCTCAGACTGTGAATCAATAGAAAAACAGCAAGCATTCGCTACCAGTTGGTTTCGAACCCGAAATCTCAGCTTTGTAGACGAACGCATTAACACTGCGTCACAGTAGGAAAAACTAAGAAAATAATGCAGAAATCGACAACAGTTTGGAGAACTAGAGAAAGATGCAACTTCTGAAAGAGACAATTGAGAATTTCTAAAAAAAAAAATCCATCATCACATAATTTAAATCAAACTGTTTATTATACAACAGTGCCAGTTTTAAAAAGAAATAAAAGAGATTATTCTGTAGGACAATGAAGGTTCCACTGCACATAACAATGAAATTGAACGTAATCTAAAAATCGCGTTGTGACGAATCAGCGCTATATGGGGTTATGTAATGTGAAGTCCGCGTAAAATAAATGAATGAATGAGTTATAAAATAAATGGAACGAATGAGTTATAAATAAAATGAAATGAATGAGTTATAAAATAAATGAATGAATGAGTTATAAGCAAATGCGAAGATTTTAGTATATATTCAGGAAAAACTTTCTGAACATAATAAAATCGGATTGATAAAGAATTTATCGAAAAATTTTATATTTAAAACATCTGCAAAATTTATTAATTATACAAGTTATATTTTAAATTTTATCGTCAAATACCACCAAACAAGAAACTGCAAGTTATATTTTATTAAGTTGTATTAATTTATAAAATTATTAAACATCTTCATAAATTACTTTATGAAGGCAATGATTAAATTTATAACTCCCGATTCGTAAGCATAACAGACATAAGAAAGTAGTAACATCAAAAAATAAGTAAGCATAAAAATAGTAATAAGATTTTTTCGCAATCGTTAAGTGCATTCAACAGTAACCCTAAATTAACGGAAGTGTTTTTGAAGATAATTTAATTAATTTTTTTTCCATGTAAAGTAAACTTGAGGAACTGTACCAGCATCAAAGTGTTTTTTAATTTATGTTTTCAAAGGTGCCGCTCAAGAAAACTTAAAGATCGCCAAATATTTAAACGATGAGTTAATTGGAAGCTTTTGAAATATTTTATTTATTTAAAAAATGTTTCTATATAAAAATACCGCAATTATTAATGATAATGTTTTACACACTGTGTAAATTTGGCGGATCCAAGGGTGGGGGGCGATGGGGCAATTGCTTCTCCCTCTTTGAGCCGGGATTATATCATGGAAAATTAAACGAAAAGTACAGAATATTTGGCTGTAAGTAGGAATCGGAAACAAATCACCCTCCCACTTTAAAAGATTTTTGTATCTGGGCTTAGCTGTGTGATAAAAAACAACTAGCTACGATTAGCTCTTATTACTATGATTTAAAATTTTAAAATTAACGTATTTGAAGGTTACTGTACCAACTTTTCTCATTTTTAAGATATACATTAAAAGGCCGTCTTTAGTGCACACTCATCAAATGCGAAATTTTCCCCTTAAAGGAGTGGTGACTGCGAAGAAAGGCTCTTTCTAAAGTGGTTTAAATATTGCATATTAATAACTTTAAATCCTCCAGTTCTAAACATAACTATTTTTGAAGATGTAAGACAATCTAACGGGAGTATGCATTTGATGAATAAAAACAAAACATTTTCAACGTAGAAACGATTATTAAAATTTAGGGAAAAGTACATATTAGATCCACCACTTTGGCGACTTTCTTCAAAACCGCCAAAACGGTCGCCAACGGCCGTAATGGCGGTCTGCCATGATGTATTGTCGAATTTGAAACTTTTTCACGCCCAATAGATTTCCTAAGCAGGAAATTCCCTGTAGGAACCGATTTGCCGTAACGCCAAGTACTGTGCTCCAAAAAACGCCTAAAAACCAACGTTCCATCCAAAGAAAAAGATGGGAAAGTAGAGCGTAAGAAGTAAAGAAACGGGAGAATTATGCTGGGGAGGGGAGGGCGGATGAAGGACTGCGAGGGTAGGTGAGGGTTTACAACATTTTTAATTACATTGGAAAAACTTTAATCATTTGATGTCTGGTGAGCTTTACGGCCAGTCGAATTATGTATTATCCTTCGAATGGTCGTCAGAATGAACCCCCATTTCCGTAACCGAAGGGTGGGAAGCTTCCCGTTAGATCTTATCACCCTTTTGAATTGCTTGTTATTCGAAAAATCCCTGGTGAATAGCCGAGGTTCAAATACGAAGATCGTACAAGGGTTTCTATCTAAGGAGATGGATTATGAAAAGGCGTCCGCATTTGAGGGTGACCGCCGAGCAGGGGTTCGACATACATTAATGTAAATGAGTTTTTTCTTAAAAACGAAGTGACTATTTGTGAGGTATCCATTAAGAGAGGTTTTGCTGTATTTCTGCAGCACTTGATACTTGAATTACCTTCATTGATTTGAGATTTGCATTCACAGTTCTTTCTTTATATCAGTGTAGAATAAAAGTATTTTATCTATGCTTAGAACAAAGAAAAACGTGTTTCATTGAGTTTTTAAAGAAGCCGTAGTTTTACAGCGAAAAACAAACCTAGAAAAAATAAACGCGCTTCCGAAGCCGTGACTGTTTTTTAATAGCAAAGAAGAAAATGATCGAAAGAAAATTTCAGCTTAGCGGTTACTCTCACATACGGACGCAGACACCGTTTTCTTGATTCAATTCATCAGATTAGAATCCTATCCTCCCAGGGACAAAATACGTTTGAACTTCGATCTTCACGACGTTTGAACTTTGACCATCACGGTGTTTCTCAAAACAGATACTAAGAATAAACAGGGTAAGAGCTAAGAAGAATTTTACATCCCATTAAGGAAGAGTAGCAACCGACTCTGATTCGATGACTCAAGTGAATAATGCTGAATGAAAAGATTTTGATAATAAATAAATCATATAGTGATACACTGCTCGAAACTAATAAACAATTATCAACACAAAATTATCGCAGTTCAAATTTATTATTATCCTTTAAAGATGTAAGATATTATTACCCTTCACAGGGATAACACAATTGCCAAATAATGGTCAACACAGAAAAGCCTCCGGGGCGAGATTTTTGTGAGTTTTTCGTGGGGGAATTTATTATACAATAATTTTTGCCACCCATGTATATATATAGCTCAAACTAGAGCTTTTTTCTCCTAAACAAAAAACAGCTCTAGTTTGAGCTATAATTAATACGTGGGTGGCAAAAATTATTCTATAATTGTCTTTTAACTCGACTACCACACAGGTTCTGTAGGAGTAACGACGGAGAAACGGTGAATTTAATCTCGCAATTAAAAATAAATTTCCAAGAAGAAGGATTAGTGAGTAAAACCCACCAATCGTCTATTATTCAATTTTTTTCCAAGACAAATAAATTTTAATATTTAACGTTTTGTTATTAATTTACCCGTTGTATTCAGCAAGTGTTTGTGTTCGTTATCTTGAACTTGTTTTATGTGCTTAAAAATACATATTTCAAAATGAAGTATTTAAATGATTGAAATGTAATATTTCAGCTACTTCAGAAAGACCCCCTCTATTACAATTACCCCTCTTTTCCGGCCAACTTTTTCTGTCCGGCGACTGACCACCAATGGGGGGTTTCACTGTACAATAAAATCAATAATTACTATCACTCTAAAATTAAAAATTAATATCGCAAAAAAATTGTGATTAATAGCATAATAAAATTAACACAATAAAATTAATAACAGCGCAATGTAAAAATAAAAATTTATAACGCAAGAAAATTGATGATTAAAAAACAACCTTCCGGAGGAAATATAATAAATGCCAAAAAAGAAATTTCAAAACAGAAAATAAAGACAGAGAAAAGGGTAAAGGTACAATGGAACACATGGTGTTAGTAGCTTTCCTATCACTTAACTAACGACATTAGTTAAGCCTAGGTTTCTGCTAACGAACCTAAAATTTCTCTATGAATTTTCTTGAGTAATTAGCTGTTAATTCCAAGAAGCCATTTTTCACCAATGCCGTGAGGCGGCAGCATATTAGCCCCGGAAAACATAATCAAGCGAGTGCAATGGCGTATTAGCCTCAGAAAGGGTAATTAAGTGAGCGTGATGTGTTTGGCTTCGCGTCATAGATTACAGGCTATAAATTAAATTTATGTATTGTTTTAATGGATAAATTTTACCGCTTAAGTTCTTAATGCATAGGTTTTAACGCTCAAGTTCTTAATGCATAAATTTTAAAGCTGAAGTTCTTGATGCATAAGATTTAACACTCAAGTTCTTAATGCATAAATTTTAAAGCTGAATTTCTTGATGCATAAGATTTAACACTCAAGTTCTTAATGTGCAAGATTTAACACTCAAGAGCGTTAAATCTTATACATTAAGAACTTGAGCGTTAAATTTTATACATTAAGAACTTGAGCGCTAAATCTTATACATTAAGAACTTGAGCGTTAAATCTCATACATTAAGAACAAGTTCTTGATGTATAAATTTTAACGTTCAAATTCTTAATGCATAAGCTTTAACGATCAAGTTTTTAATGCATAAGCTTTAACGCTGAAATTATTAATGCATAAGTTTTAATGCTGAAGTTCTTAATACACAAGACGTAATGCTGAAGTTTTTAATGCATAAGCTTTAGCGATGAAGTTCTTAATGCGTAAGTTTTAACGCTGAAGTTTTTAATGCATAAATTTTAAATATGAAGTTCTTAATGCATAAGATTTAAAGCGTAAGTTCTTAACACAAATGCTTTTTCAGTTGGGAAGAGAGAATTGATTTAATTCCTATTGCAATTGGAGGCTAAAATGAAGAACTTCATTATCCATATTCTTGAATTCAAGTTTGAGCGAATTTAATCCTTACTGCATTTTCTACAGTAAAATTTACAGCAAATAAAGGGCTGTAAAGCCTTTGCAAAAGATTTGTCGTTCGGATATGGTGACCGGTCAGGAATCCGTATAAGAAGATTGTAAACAATTCGGAAAAATATAGAATGATCTGTGCTAGGAGTAACTGAAGGAGGTAATGGACACAAACAAGAATATATACGATCATTAGCGAAATATAAGACCAAACGGTAATGAACGAAAGAATTTTAATAAAGAACCTTTGATTAAATACAAAGAAATCAAGGGAAAACTAAAATGTTTTTAAAGGAAAGGCAGATGTGTAACGCAAGAAAACAAATAGGAGTAACATGGGGTAGAGATGAGACGAGCACAATTTAGTCTCTACATTTCACATGGTTTTTGTGCTCAGGCGAGCCTGTGCTTAGAAGATGGATGTAACTAATAAAGGGCTAACTAAGCTCTAACTAAGCCAAAAAAGACGGCTCTAACTAAGCCAAAAACTGACTTTTTTATATCGAAACTCTCTAAGGAATACAACTACGTGATTCGTTTTCGACGATTGTAGGAATACGTGTATATGAAAATGTGAAGGAAATTAAATAGTGTGGTTTAGCAAATTGTTTTAATTTAAAGCACACATCAAGGGGTTAAAGTTATATTTGAAGCTTTGGGCCCGAGCCTCAAAAAATGAGCCCGAACTTGTCTCTAATATGAAGACGGAAGTCCAGAATAAAGACGTATGTCGAAATGGAAAGTGGAAGAGCTTTTCGCAGTAATGAACTGACAACTATATATACAGCCTGGAATTGAAAATATCAAGATTTTTAAAAAATAATTTTTTTTTGTTAATTAGCTATTAGTAAATGTATATCTTACTGTTTGGTCTTTACTGTTCTACAGTAGTTATATTTAGTTAAGAATTCAATTATGTGAAAGAATAATTACATATTTGATGCGGGTTTATTGAGAAAAGCATTATTACCAATGGACAGAAATCCATGTGCTCTCATCATCAGAATACAGTAATTTTTGTTTTCGTCAGATGACTATTGACATCTGACTGATGATTACATTTATACTCATGATATCATGATTCCGATCATATTATGAGTTACTACTCATTCTTACATCATCATCATTATAAAAATGTTTCATTAACCTCTACTCCATGACCACTTCTTAAATGACGGCTGTTACCCTAATAAAAACACAAGGGTGACCGTTTTTTGACAAGTTTTTTTGTAATTATTTATCGTTGCTCAATATGGTTACCTCGAAAGCAAAGATAAGGAATAGGAAGTTGCTTTTCTGGGTTGAAAGAACTTTTGCTTTATTGATTTTATTATGGGGCTTTCTTCTCCTCCTTAGCTGTTCCTAATTTATGGAGAATTTTGTCCTTTTCTCCTTAAAGTAATTGAATGGTGGTGGGAGTCATTGGCCTTATCAGTTCCGCCTATTTTGGCCCGTCTCTTTCGTCAAATTTACGTCCTGAGACGGTGTAATGGGCCATTTGTGAATTAAATCGACGATTTTACGTGACTCTTTAAAAAATAAAACAACAAATTTACAGACGGTTGAAGTTATAGGATTTTGGTGGGTTGAACCTCGTGAACTCAGTTTATATTGAGCTCATATGCCTGTTCTCTCTCATTTAGCGTTAGTAATATTTTGCGAGTTTGTGTAGTTTGTTCTCCTCTCTCCGCCTTACATTTGTTATATACCCTGGTGTACAAAATTAATATTAGGCACACATAATTCCATCAATGTTTACTTCGAAAACTAAAAAAAAACAGAATTTCTGGAAAACGAACCACAATTTCTTCTCACGGCCAAATATAGGAGTGATACGTTACCTCCTGAGAATAGCCCAAATTTACACTGCAAATTTAGCTACTTTTCCAAACTCGGAAAAAACTTTTCACGGAGTATATCTACGTTGGTATCTAAATTGCGTGCCCTACAACCACCCCGAAAAACAATGTCTGAATCCGACCTTGTCTCCATAGACATATACGATATGCCCAAAAGTATCCGGACACTTTGGATTTTTTAATTTTTTTCGAATTTCTAAAAAACTGCTCGGCCAATTGTTCTCTAACTTTGGAGATATATAGAACATGCTTGAATGCACACGGTGGCAGTTGCCACTTTCACCATTTTTCATTTTTCATTCCTCTCCTGATCGTATGTAGGATATTATTTTGAGGGGGGGGTTCCCCCCCCCTTTCCTCATTTGTTTCCATTCCAGTTTTCAAATGATAAAAAAAAGTTGAACTTCGTTGAAAGTTGCCCACAAGGCCAGCAAAAACGAAACTTTCTTGTGGCCTAGAGAGTACGCGGCGAGCACAGCGCTTACCTTTTGAGGATAGCCCTGCCTATATTTCTGACGAATCCGAATTGAAGTGAAAGCAGGATAAAAAGAAATTAGTTTGTAATTAGTTTTTAAAAAGGTTGCAAAATGTGATTATTTGATTATTGTGACTTCGACGGCGAGGAGAAGGAGAGAGCAAAGGTATTGCTGCATCCGAGACTTTCAGTTTCTCTGGGGAATCCGAAACTTCTAAAGTTTAGGGGGCACTAAACTCCTGACTATAGTGTGCAGTGAGCTGCTTTTTTTTGTAGCCGTTAAAGGTCGAATATGTGATAACATCACGCTAGATGAAGTATTGCTGCACTACCACCACAGCGACCCAGTGAGTATTTGCACAACTAAAACATCAAAAGCAAATAACAACCTTGTTAAAGAGGGAGAAAAAAGCAAGCAAGTAAAAGAAAATATACTAAAGTCGACATTTAAATTCAGCGGGTTTCAATCAACATTGATACGCAACTCCCTTTAAGAGGCAACTCTCTAATTCCCAAATAGTGACGGCTCGCCGGGTGATGCGAGTGAAGTGATATTTCACCTAAAGAAATTGGGCGGTTGAACAGTTTTTTTAATTTAAATTCCAAATCCTTTTTATTTTTTTGTCAAATTTAAAATTTGATTAGAAAAATAAAATTTAGAATTTTATTTTGAGCCCACTATTTTTTTTTTTTTTTTAATTTAATTTCTTTAATATAATTGGAATTACATTCAGGAACAGAAGGCTACGTTTTTAAGTCAGCGCTTTAAACGCACCAACGAAATGTTGCTCGCCGAGAAAAAGGGCCGAATGAAGCGACAATAGAAATTCAGAGCTTCGCTTCAAAACGGAAATGTTTTGCGAACATGGTTACCATGGCGATGGAATATTTACGGCGAAAGCAAGTACTGTCAGAGAAGAGAAATTTTTATCGCATCATCATGTCAGCTAGTATTGCCAGATCAGAGGTTTTACCTCTGAATCTAGAGGTTTTGCATGGGGAAAAAGGTAAAAATTACCAAAACAGAGGTATGGCTTGATCAGAAATAAAAATTGAGATTTTTGATTACCACAGAGGTTTCTAGAGGTAAAAAATTTTCTGTGGGGGTGTTACTGGTAAAAGAAAAAAAATTTAAATCAAAGAATTGAATCAAACTTTGATTCAAACTACAAACAGTTTAGTGTTATATCTGTTAGAATTATTTAATTACCCTGAAGTATTTCGAGGCACGTTGAGTGGTAACAGTAGAAGCGTGTAATTTCGTTGTGTTTTTGTTTCTTAAGGGGACACAGGACCTTTAAATCTTTAAAAAATCGATTTTTTATTTATTAATTTAAAAAAATAATATGGATTTTTGGCAGTGTTTTAAAACAAACCGCATCAAAATTCTTCAATTACTTCTTGCACTATTGTATAAAATAAAAATAACTATTACATGTTACCTTGTTACCAAGTTCCAACTTGAACGCTCTTTTTCTCAAAATCACTATTTACTTTTTATAAGTTTTTATTACTTTTTTAAAATTAACTCTAAAATGTTGAGTGCTATATAATAATAATAATATAGTAATGGGATTCTTTAAAAGAAGTATTTACTGAGATTATGAACGATCCAACCTCCGATCAAACTTCGCATAAGCAGAGTGTCGGCTATTTAAATATATTTAACGACTTTGAATTTTCACTTTTGGTTGTTGTTTTTAGCGATAATTTTGGACTTACGGATGTTCTCTTCAATGTACTACAAAATAAGTCATTTGACATTAATTTTTGCATCTCACAAATTAAAAATACGCAGATTCTTTTAAACAGCAAACGAAAGGAGGATACGTTCGTGGAAATTTTCGAATTAGTGATTTCGAAAACAACAGTTCCAACTGAACACCGTGAGGGACAAAAAAAAAGTGACGCTCACACAAAATAAAGTTCTTGCAAAATATAAAATTCATATTTTATGAAATATTAGATACTATTTCTTTACAAATTACTACACGTTTTCAAGATATGGAAAAGCTTCATTTTATTACATTAATGGATACTTCAAAATTTGCGGAGTATTCCAATAAATTTCCTACGGAAGTAATAAATAATTTAAATGTGTACTACCCCAGTATATTTACTGACTTCCAAAGATTGAAAAATGAATTAAAACACATATATCTGGATAAGCAGTATAGAGATATGAAATTACAAACATTCATGGAAATTTTAACAGAAAACAGATACATTTTTAAAGAAGCTTATAAACTTTTTTGCTTAATAGTGACTATTCCGTCCACTAGTGTTTCCGTAGAACGGAGTTTTTCTTGCTTAAACAGAATCAAAATCAGTCTGAGCGATACAATGTTAGAAGACAGACAAGGGAAGGGCCCGAGCTGGACGACACAGATTTTAATGGGAGTGGTCTCATTTGAAAGCTGTCAAAAAATTGTTTCGAAATCATTTTTTTCGAAGATTTCAAACGGCTGTATCCCGATTAAAATTTAGAGCTAAAGATTAAGTTTTGATGCATTGTATGCATCTTTCAAATATATCGAATACATGTTTCAAGAGTTTTCAGATAAAACATTATTGAATCTAATTTTTCAATTCTGAACATCGCCTCTATTATTGATATCCATTAAAAGACTTATTAGCAATTCGGCGAAATCATTGGCGATATTTCCAGAAAGATGTTGAAAACTGGCTTGCTCTTATCATTATCTCATCTGAACCTGTAAGAGTAGAGAGAGAGAGATATTTTGCGGCAAACGCAGTAACTAATTTTTTTCGCATATTTTTGTAGTTAAATTTAACGTGTATTATTTGATCAGAATAAAAAATTATCCGATTTTTTTTTATATTTTTGAGAAATCTGTTTTTGTTTTTGTAAGTAACAAATATTCACTTTCGCTAACGTTCTTTGCAACTAAAGTCATAATAATTGTCAAGACGTTATAATTTCCTACACAAGTTTTCTGTAACTTAATATCAATCTGAATAAAACGTATAAACGTAGTTCATATCGTTCAAACACACATATACATTACTCATACACAACATGCTCATCCTGTAATATAATACAAAAAAAAATGAAAATTATTTCTGTAGAATAATACAATCCTCCTTTTACTATTCCAAAAAACGCGCGATACTTTCCTTTCCTTTGCTTTTTGGTTTTACGGCTCAAAGACTACAGTGGTCATGCTGCGCCGGGACCTACTGTTTTCCGAGGAATCCGAACCTCTTAAAACTTCAGAAACCAAACCCCGGACTACAGTGAGCAGTGCGATCTTTATGAGATCTCTGAGTAAGCGTTCTTTGCACTGCTGGGAGTCGAACCCGGATTAGCGGCGCACTAGGAGAACGCGTTACAACACTGCGCCACCGCAGGGCCCAAAACGAGCGATACATGATGAAGAAAGTAGTACACTCTAACGCAGTGACGCACCCACGGGGGGGGGAGGAGCGATGGTGCCCAGAATCTAAGGGCCAGGGCTTGGGTTGACCAAACGGAAAAATTATTTTGATATTGCTCTTGAAAAAAAAATGCACAGAATACTTACGAATTAATATGACAGTTGAAAAAATTTCTTGGTGTTAACCACCTCCCCCACCCACACTTATACACACATCTTTGAAAACGTTCTGTGTGCCACTGCCCCCCACGTCTTCGGAAAATCCTGGGTGACCCACTGTTCTGATGCAAGGTAGTTTTTGGGGTATTACGAATGCAAGTTATTGAACGAAGATTTTACTCTTCGTATGAAAAGACATTAAATGATTATAAACAATAAATTCACGATATTTCCCATGAGCAGTAAGATCTTCCATTATTAATTTGTATCCTTAATGTGTGAATTTACATTTCAACCTCCTTTTATATGTTTCATGCATATTCAATAATACAAACGCAAACAGCCAGCTTTCTAGAAAGATCGCCATTGATTTCACCAAACTGCCAAGAAGTCTTTCGATAAATAGCAGTAATAGAGGCGATATCCAAAATTACAAAATAACATTTAATAATGTTTTATCCGAAAAATCCTGAAACAAATATTCGAAATATTTGAAAGATGCATATAATGCGTCGAAACTTAATTTTTAGCTCTAAATTTTAACCGAGATAAAGCCGTTTGAAATCTTTGAAAATGCCTCTAATTTTGCACTTTTTTGACTCCTGGCATCTATATTAAGGCCCACGCTGAAAAACGCTCGAATACGTGTCTAACAATTTTTTGAGAGCTTTCAAATGAGACCACTCCCATTAAAATTGGCGTCGTCCAGCTCGGGCCCTTCCCTTGTCAGAAACTTGTCAAAAATTGCAATTGAAAAGGAACTATTAAAAGAGTTAATAGAAACTCAACCATTTTTTCACATCATCGACAAGTTTGCAAGTCTAAAAGAATCGAACTTATATTCAAAAAATAAAGACTGGGTAAGCATATATTGCATATTTTTATTTTGCTTGTTGTCTCCACATATTATCTCTGTCTGTACAACATGTAGTACCATATCAGGTCCTCTCTATACATATTGTGAATATTTGGAATATTATACATGGCAGATTATTGAAATTTTAAATTAAAACGTTTTTATTGTTGACATATTTTAACAATTTTACACATATAATGAATAATTTTATATGTTTTGATAATACTTAAATTTCATACAATTACTAGTACATGCACAGTTTTTGTATTGAAAGGTCTATTATGTATAAATAATTGAATTATTTAAATATATCCACATTTTTAAATTATATATATATATATATATATATATCATAATAAATACAATTATTTTGCTAGAAAACGGAAATTTATTAACCACTTTTCGTGTTTCTTTGGGGGGTGGAGGAGGGGCTCGCCGCTTCACCCGTTCTTGAAGTCACGAGCCGCCACTTCTTAAGTTAACTCTGATAAAACTATGTTTTGTAGTTGGTAAGGATAATCACCGGCGTCGACGGCATAAAAATATGGGGGCAATACACCTAAAGGCATTTTGTTTGAAATTGGAGGGAGATATGGAACCTTAATACCAACATTGCGGAGACGGGTCCGCCCTGTCCCTTCCCCCTAACGGCGCACATGGGGATAGCTCTTAAGAGTCATAAGGATGGTGACTCAATTGTTTGTTTGTTTGGCTTTTTTATGGCGCAAGAGCATCTGGGCTATACTGCGCCAGGTGACTCAATTGGTGTTGACACTTCTGAAGGAATTACGCAAAATGAAAGGAACTTTCACGCTCTTTTAAGATTGCCACTTGGGTGTGGGGACGATATCCTAAAAAATCATTTAGTTAGTGCTGATAAAAACGCGACTTACTTAAGTTGGTCTTCTCAAAATGACATCATTACAGGATGCACTGAAGTAATTTTGAAAAAACTTATCAAAAAAATCAATGACGCAAAATGTTTAAGCATCCTGGCCGATGAAGCAACTGACGTTTCATGAACCGAACAATTGTCATTATGCACTCGACATATTATTAAGTATTGCAGTACGCGGGTAATTTCTACAGTTTTTTTGTTTTGTTTTTTTAAATAAGTCGAACATCGTAGATTAAATTAAACAACAATATTAATCAACGTTTATTGGCGTAGTGATACCAGAGTCGATGTTGGGGTGTGATTAGATTGTGAAAACGTCCGAAAGAAAATAAATATTTCTGCGTTCGGTGGGACCTGAACCCACGACCTTCCACTTTGCCGGGCGGAGGCTCTGCCTACTGAGCTACGAACGACAATATCTAATCTCTTACGAACGTATATAAAGACTATTTACTGATGCCGGTTATTTCGCAGAATGGTGTAGTACATGGACTACTTTTTTGAAACTTAAACTACGAAAAGACCGGCATTAAATCGAAATGCCCGTTGCAGCATATATATATATATGTTAAATTTAATAAATCGAACACTACGCAGATTAAATTAAACAACAATATAAATCAACGTTTATTGGCGTAGTGATACCAACGCCGATATTTATTTTCTTTCGAATGTTTCACCACCTAATCACGCCATAACATCGGTGTTGGTATCACTACGCCAATAAACGTTGATTTATATTGTTGTTTGATTTAATCTGCGTAGTGTTCGATTTATATAAAATAAATACATATGCTGCAACGGGCATTTCGATCAATTTAATACCGGTCCTTTCTTAATTTGGTTTAAATAGTAGTCTATGTACTACACCATTCTGCGAAATAACCGGCTTCAGTATATATACGTTCGTAAAGAGATTATATATTGTCCTTCGTAGCTCAGTGGGTAGAGCCTCCGCCCGGCAAGTGGAAGGTCGTGGGTTCAGGTCCCACCGAAGGCAGAAATATTTATTTTCTTTCGAACGTTTCACCATCTAATCACGCCATACCATCGGCGTTGGTATCACTACGCCAATAAACGTTGATTGATATTGTTGTTTAATTTCTACAGTTTGTTCCGATTACAGACATGTCTGGAAAGCGTATAAATGAAACTATTTTGAGCAAACTAGGGTCGATTGGTGTCGCAACACAACGATTCTTGCGTGGTCAACGATATGATGGCGTATCCACCATGGGTGGCGATTTTCGTGGCGTGCAATTACATATTAAGAACCATTTTCCAAATTCTCTGTATGTTTATTGTAGGTGCCATTCCTTAAACCTGATT
Organism: Dysdera silvatica; assembly: GCA_006491805.2. Classification (NCBI taxonomy): domain Eukaryota; kingdom Metazoa; phylum Arthropoda; class Arachnida; order Araneae; family Dysderidae; genus Dysdera; species Dysdera silvatica. The sequence continues at coordinate 77,569,881 of QLNU02015270.1, forward strand.
TATGTTCTTTCACCATTTATCAGAAACTGTATCGGGACGATAGGTAAGGTGTATGTCTTTTTCCCTACCTCCCCCTAAACGTCAAGCTGTATTAAATAAATTCATTGAAAATTTTTCAAAGAAACTCAAGAAGCCATCCTCGACTCAATGGATACAACAACATGACGCAATAAACATTTGTCAGTGGCGTGTGCGCCTTACCAAATGATATTTACAGATATATACATTGATCCATTGATCACGCCGAATGACACTAATTAATCCTTAACACATTTATTTATAGCATTAACTATTAAAATATATTAACATGCTGAATAAACTACAGCACCAGCTTTCTCGTTAACATGTTTACAGTCTGCCTGCCTATCACGCTCGAAGTCCCCAGCTACCAGTTCTCGTCCACTGATCCCTTCTTCTCTGTTCTGTTTCAACCACGACCTTTACCTTGTGGGTAAGAGGCATACGTCTCCTACCTGAACGCGACTATGGCGGTGGCTACAAACATTTACTCCTAAAAATACGATTCAGTTGTGAAGGCCTTTACAGAAATATCATCTACATGGACAGATAGGGATCTTCAAGCCGTCAAAGCATTTTGTATAACGCAATTAACAAGTGTGAATTCAATATTTTCTTACATATATCTAAAAAAACTATTTTCATATAGTTTATCTTTGTCGAAATATTTGCAATTTGAAAAAATGATCTTTCCAAAGTCATTGGTTATGCTGAAGATATACGAGGAGTTAGACGAAGTTTAGTGGACAATTCTAAAAAAAGTGTTCTCTGTGAATTTTAAAGATGTTGAAAATTTTTGTGATAATTCTGAAGTCCCCATATCCGTACCAAGAACTGTAAAACATCAAGTTACACGAATTAACGTCGAGTACGACACTCCTGAGCCATATTAAGGGAGAGCTGCTTTTGTACCTTTTAAAGGTCCTTTTTTAATACAGCTTGATGAAGTATTAGTAAAACATAAAAATATATTGTTAAGGTATTATTACCCTCCGCAGGGATAACACAATTGCCAAATATGGTCAACACAAGAAAGCCTCCGGGGCGAGAATTTTGTGAGTTTTCGTGGGGGAATTTATTATACTATAATTTTTGCCACCCACGTATTAATTACAGCTCAAACTAGAGCTTATGTAATTTTGGAGAAAAAGAGACGCTTTCCCCATCCTGGATTCGAACCAGGGTCCCTCCGTTTAGCCCGGAGTGTCTTAGACGCTGGTTCGAATCCAGGATGGGGAAAGCGTCTCTTTTTCTCCAAAACGAATAAAGCTCTAGTTTGAGCTATAATCTATACGTGGGTGGCAGAAATTATTGTATAATAAAAATATATTAGCTTCTTTCCAAATCTTATTGTCGAGCAAAACAGCTCAAGACCAAGACCTTACAAAGGAAAGCAATGAAGCAGTGAAGACGCTATGTTCCCAGTATTCAGAAGATATTGTCCATATCACATGCGAAAATTTGCATGGCGAGTTAAAAACTACGGCACAGCAAACTCGAACGACTTCAGAAACATCCAGAAAATGCTTTGGAAACTTGACATGAATGCGATGAAATTATATTTCAAGTATACGAAACCTTCTGCAGATAATAACTGCATTTCCAGTCACAACGCGTAGCGCAGAGAGATCATTTTCCACCTTACGATTTTTAAAAAATTATTTAAGAAGTTCAACAGGTGAGCACAGATTAAATGGATTGGCTATATTATATATCCACAAGGAGATTGAAGTAAACCCTGAAGAGGTTTTAAACGAAATGGCTAAGAAGCCTAGACTTTGAATATTGTATCCTTTCATTTATAAAGGTTATCAGTACTGTTCTTATTTAACAAATGTGATGTTCAATAAATCAATTCATATTAGGTGATAAATTTATTTACAGTAAAACCTCTCTTAACGACCACCTTTATTCAGCGACCATCTCCATTAACAAACTTTTTTCTGGTAATGGATTTTCCGCCTCTCCCATAGACCACCTCTCTTAGCAACCGCTTTTCACAGAACAGACGGTGGTAGCCTTAAGGAGGTTTTACCGTATTTCGATATCTTGTCATTCGACATGCGTAGTAAGGTGCAATGAGGTTTGACCCGTCCCCCCCCAGAACAATTTCACAGCTTGCGCACTGGTGGCCAATCTATTTTCACGTTTCTTTGGCGTATAACAATATTTTTATCGTATTTGAATAACTGTGTCGTATTTTTCGATGTTTTGGTATACGATCTTAAAACGATTCTGGTCCTGACCACAAAAGTGTAATAGATTGCAAGATTTTTCATCTTACCGTATGTCATGTTTTTCTCGTGTTCTTCAAGACATGAATACACACTCGTATTTTCTCAAGTTTCCTTTTACTATGTTTCCAAAAGTGTGGCAATCAGGCTCTCTGTTTCTTTTCGTTTTTTGTGGTTGTTTAAAACCCTTGCTTTTTGAAAGTACAGTGTCTCAGAATGTTGACGTTATTTTCATTTTAATTGTAGCATTATGGCTTCACGGTTTTATCACGATCTAAGAAATGTACCATTTTCTTCAGAAACCGACACATCTGTTACTTCATTTACTACACATTTGCCTTACTTTGGCAGGTAATTACTTTTTTAAATGCAAAACGAATACACGTGATAGGGTGATCCCTTCTTTAAAGAAGTAATTAATTATTGGTAAATAAATCTCGGTTGGAACCTGTAATTTGCAAATGCTGACATATAAAATATTAACAAAAACATATATATATATATTGCAGCAATTAATAGCGTCGATTGTAAGCGACACGCTGAAATTCATCTGTCCACTACAAGCCCAGATGCTCTTGCGCCATAAAAAAGCCAAACAATCAATCAATCTGTCCACTACAACACTGTATTCTCATGTGACGAAAAACAACATTTCGCGCAATAATTTATTATAAACAATTAGCCATCGTAAGATGATTTTCCCGCGTAAATTCTTATCGATATCCGTTTCTTATCAGCCAATGGGGACAAAGGTCATAGCGATCGGAAGACCCAGCGGACAGTATAAACAATCATTAACTTCCATGACTTTCCTGCCAAAGTCCTTATCAGCACGCCCCGCCCCCAGGGGTCAAAGGTATAATTAATTAGCCATCGTAAGATGTATTCATTAAACCCTCTTAATTCCCACCAAAAATTCTTATCAGTACACCCCCTTCCCCTCTCCACCCATGGA
>QLNU02015270.1:77573187-77586197 GCA_006491805.2 Dysdera silvatica
CCTCATTTCATTTATTGGCCTCTCATTTTAACATAAAAAGGAGTCCCAAAATAATTTATTTTCTAATTCCACTCCCCCCCCCCACAAAAAAAAACAAAAACAGATACACCACTGCTTGAAATAATTGCTGAAGACCTTATTATTAACGAAACAATACAGAGTTTCACCAGGAGATTTCCATAACAGTTATTTCGACACTGGCGTAAGGTTTAAAAACACGACGTTCAAGACCAAACTGCTTTCCGCTGATAGAAGGCAGAATCTTAAAATCTGTTCGAAGTGAAGAGCGTGGGCTTCTTTAAAAAAAAACAGCGTACTTGTTAATACTAGCCAGGTCAATTTTTGTCGTTTTGAAAATATCCAATTTGTTCATTTTAATATCACAGAGTATATTCATTTGCCGTCCTGTATTTTATATTATATTTATAGATATGTGTACCTATTATATTTATAGATATATTATTTATATTATATTTATAGGTATATTATTTATATATATTTATAGATATATTATTTATATTATATTTATAGATATATTGACTTATATTATATACTGCCAGTTTATATTGTATTTATATTATATTTATGAGTACTATTATCATTCTGTCTAGAATTACGTGGAGATGAACGAAGACACTGTTCGAAGAAGAGTAACCGTAGCGACTTTTACGCTATGAAAATACAAAAAACAAATAAACGTGAAGTATTGTTCCTCGAATTATTCTTCCCCCTTTTATTTTATTGCATGTCCTATTCTAAGGTGGACAGTAATTACTCTTGGAATGCTTACCCGTTGTGAGATGAAAAATCAGCATTAGCCTGAGGACTGTGTACTTTTACAAGTTTCAGATAACCAGACGTCATGCCATCTGACGTCACACATAGTGACGTATATATCATTGATTTACGTTAAAATTATACTCCGTTGTAGTGGCAACACAATCTCATTGGGCAGTAGTGAGTTTGCAGCAGTGAAATTTTGATATTGATCGGTTGAATTGCAAAGGATTTTACATTCGGTCCGATTGCTTTCTTCAACGTACGACAAAAAAAAAGCATTTGGGTTTATATTTTCAGAATTATATGATCAACTTTTTTAAAAAATATTTTAACAACCGGTTCTTACTTTCAAAAAGATTTGAAAAGCCCTATTCTTCTTTTCAAAAATATTTTAGCAGTCGTTTTTTGTTTTCGAGAAAAATTTTAACCGGTTTTTATTTTCCAAAATATTTTAGCAATTATTTATTATTTCCGAAAATATTTTAACAACCCGTTCTTACTATGAAAAGTATTTTAAGAACCAGTTTTTATATTCAAAAATTAAATTTGTTATAATTATTAAAATATATCAAACTCAATTCCAAAATTTGCTTATAATTTTACTGCCTATATAATTAGCAGCTGTTCGAGTATGATTAACAGAGCATATTTTATATATTATATTCCCTTTAAAATACTAGCAACAAATACGATTATTAATGTAAAAATTCATATCAATATGTATTTTGCAATTACGCACGCACACACACATACATATATAACTGCGATAAGCGTTCGCTCTTTGGCTTCCTGTAATTCTCGTCTTTTTCAGCCTGACAACAGCATGTAAATTTCCAATTAATTATATTCACAGTCAGCTATCCTTACATACAGGGATGGATGTTTGATTTTGCCGCCTGTAAAGTCTGGCGTATTTTGACGCCGGTAGCTGACATATTTTGATGCCGGTAGCTGACATATTTTGCCTCCTCAGCGTAACTAGAGGCATGACAGCGATTTTAGCACTTTTGTCAAATTCTTAATTTAATGCCCCTTGGGGTTATTTTAAATTAGTCTTTTTGAAAATATTCATATATTTAGCGATTTTTGAGCAACTCTCCGTTTGCCATTGTCTAATTACGGCTCTGAACATAGCAATTCAAAATTAATTCAACTGGCCACCAAAATATTAAGCCCCGCCTATGCAAATTCCTCGTTGGCGAATTTTTCGCCGAAACTTTGTCACCGTAGTTTATACCCAAATAACCTATTGGTAAATCCGCCACTGCTCGTGTGTTAGAAATGAATTGTAGTTTTTTTTTTCAACTATTCGTTTCTGCCAATTTGTTTTTCGACTTTTGCGAAATGCTTCATACAGCGCCCTTTCAGGGTTAAATAAATAATTATTATTACGCATAACTATTTCAGTTAAATAATTATTTTTCGAAAGTCTGGCATTTTTAATCCGCTTCAAAAATTTTGTTTGGAACATAATCGCTAGAAATTTAAAGATGCTATTTTTATTTTCATGAATTTCGTTTCCCTTTCTCATATAAGGTTGTAGCCCTGCGGTGGCGCAGTGTGGTAACGCGTTCTCCTATTGCGCGGCTAATCCGGGTTCGACTCCCAGCAGTGCAAAAAGAACGCTTACTCAGAGATCTCATAAAGATCGCACTGCTCACTGTAGTCCGGGGTTTGGTTCCCTAGGCCTTAAGAGGTTCGGATTCCTCGGAAAACAGTAGGTCCCGGCGCAGCATGACCACTGTAGTCTTTGAGCCGTAAAACCACAAAACAAACAAACAATATAAGGTTGAAAAGATACCATACAGTCAACATTATTAAGTTTCACGAAAGCTTTCCTTTTGAAAAATGATTGTAAACTGACGTTTATTCGTGACGTTTCGTAGCACTGACCTTTTTTGGTTTAATAACGTTTCGACACACCTGTAGATTTTTTGCTGTCAACTTTTCACAACAATCTAATGAAAATTCGCATAGTCCAGTCGAAACGTTAAGGAAGAAAAATATCAACAAATCAAACCATAAGCACGGAAAGTGCAATACCATATGATAATAGCATGCATATACATTATTTCATTATTAACATGCGCATACATTAATTCATTATTAAAATGCACATACATTCCATTATTAACAAGTCTGTGCATTGTTTCATTATTAACATGTGTGCATTGTTTCGTTAGTAACAAGTGTGTGCAGTGTTTCATTATTAACAAATGCGTGTATTATTTCTTTATTAACATGTGTGCATTATTTCTTTTTTAACACGAGTGCATTATTTTATTATTAATATGTGCATTAGCGGTGTATTGAATAGTTTAATGATTTAATCACTGAACGAGTTTGCTCGCTTATGGAAAATGGGCAAAATCGTTCATTAATTCATTCAGTGAATGATTTGGAAAGCCTATAATGTGAATTATTCCATCATTAACATGTGCATTACTTCATTACGAATATGCGCATTACTTCGTTACTAACATGTGCATCACTTCATTAATAATATGTGCATTACTTCATTACGAACATGTACATTACTTCATCATGAACATGTACATTACTTCATCATTAACATGTGTATAATTTCATTATTAATAATTGCATTATTTCATTATTAACACCTGTCTCTTTCATTAACATGTGCATTATTTCATCAGTAGCGTAATTGTATAATTTCATTATTAATAATTTCATTATTTCATTATTAACACCTGTCCGCTTTCGTGTATGTGCCTTATTCAGTGGCGTAGTGTTGGGGTGTTAGAAGGTAAAACCCGGGCGCAAAATTTTAATATTGGACTGGTAGGAGGGTGCATAACGGGTTTTAGCTAGAGTAATACTGAATATTTTATTAGTTTATATAAAACGAGTGAACTATAATAACCATTTCGTACTATTGTACTCTTTGAAGAAGGACTGCTGCTGACGCGTCCGAAAGCTTGGGTGATCTTTTCCATTCTTGTTTTACCAGTGTTTAAACCTTTTGTATATAATTTCATCCCTGGTACCCTGTACTTTATTTCCATAGTAACACTAAACTTGCTACGCGGCTGCCTTAATTTATTATTAACTTGTGCCTTAGTTCATTATTAACGTGTGCATTACTTTATTATTAACATATGCCAGTTTCATTATTAACTTGTGTCTCTCTTCATCATTAACATGTACATTACTTTATTATTAACACGTGCCTTATTTCATTATTAACATGCGCACTATTTAATCGTTAACAGGTGCATCATTTCATCATTAACAGGATACATTATTTCATCATTAGCTAGTGTATTATTTCATCATCAACACGTGCATTATTTCATTATTACCATATGTGTAGTTTTTCTATTCATTTTTACTAAGGTACTCAAAGTAAATAAAACTATCTTCGAATACGTGCCCAAGCGGCTGAACAAAATTTAAAATTATGTAAAGAATCAAAAACAAAACACCCATTACATATTTATGAGTTATGGGGTAAAATACCGGAAAAGCCATTAGCATAAAATAATTTTGTTTGTGTTGGGAAAATTGTAGGGGAAAAAAAAGGGAAATAAAACCCGGAAATCTGTTCAGCAGTGAAATGGAATCACTCACAAACTTGAGGACAAAGTCTCAGTATATGGAAGCCTTTCCTCTTGAAGAAAGTGGGTCATGGTTTATTCAGGAGAGAACGGATACGAAAAGGAAGGGGATTTTGTTCCCTTTTTTAGGAAACTCTACCGAAATTGAAATAAAGGCTTTTCCCTAGACTCAGCGTCGCCTACAAAAGCCGACGAAAAGAGAGGCACAACCCCAGAATAGGAATAACACAATTTTTCCAAGCATATATGAAACACTCGACGGGAATACTGAATGTTGAAATGCCCTAGCGATATATAACCTGACGATGGTTTTCAATCGCCTCCTTTGGAAATGATAAAATAGTGTTTTACGTGTGAACTATAACCTTAAAAAGATTTTCAAAGCATTAGAAAAGTCTCATATTTTACATCAAGTGTTCAGTATATCATATCAACGAAGATTGTGAACTATTTATGAAAAAAGAAAAAAAAAATATTCTAAGTTGTCAAAGACTTCCATACTGTAAGTATGGGCGAATTTTTGAAAAAGCGAGATTATATTTGTTTTATTTTGCTGCTGTATTTTATTTACAGTTTTGCAATGCAGGCCACAAAATACAAAAAGTGAAAATAGGGAAATGCATTCTACATACTATACGTATAAATCATATCTTGGGATATGTCTTTGAATTTTTAAGTTCTATAAATGCACAATAAAGCTATTAAAATCGGGGATAAAAGCTTGAACTTTTTAAAACGTCGGACAAATTAGTTTATGGTTCTGCCACAGAAGAGACCTCTATGCATCGTAAGAAGGGAAGGAGCAACTAATGCAGAGAAAGAGTTTGCTTCATTATTTTCATCCATTAGCTAATATATATATATATATATATTATTAGTGGCGAGAGAGAAACAGGCACACTTCAAACACATTTATACATTACGATTGTATGAATTGCTGTACATATATCATGTGTATAAATGTGTTTTAATAATATATACCACAACATATCATTGTTTAGAACACGTTAGATATATAATGTATAGCTAATGTGCGTGGTTCCTACAATATATCATCGCTCAAATGATGATATATTATTGGTGGCGGGGGCGGAAACAGGCACCAAACACATTTATACATTGCAATATATGTAAAATAGCAATTTATTTTAAATTATTGGGGGACCCGTGCCCCACCGGCCCATATAATTTTAAATTTATGGTTTCATTTGTACTCAGCAGTGGAGAATGCGCGCAGCTTAGTGGAAATTCAAGCTTTGTATTAATTTGATTCAGAACAGAGCACGAAAATCAATATCTTGTAAACTGGGGTAAATTTGAACTAAAATTTCAGAATGTTTGTCTAAATTTAATGTAATGTTTTTATAAAATTATAATGCTTTTAAAGGAAAGGATGATTTATAAATGGGTTTTTTAATGGTATCGTAAAAGGTGTCATTGATAATGATGGGCCAGACCGCCCATTCACAGACAAAACAGAAATAATGTTGGTATTAAAAATTCTACAAATTGTTCACGTTAATTATTAATTAATTTTTATTAACGTTTCCAATGAAAGTCTGACAGAAAATCCGGAAGGAGAATTTTTGCCGAAAAATTCGTAAAGTCAAAAAATTGTGAAAAAAAAAGGCACCACGACAATTTAAGTCTTCGGACAAGTGGTTAATTATAATGCTGCACACCCTCCGTACTCGCCAGATTTTGTACCCTGCCTAATATATTTTTTAACGATCTGTGCCATTATATTTTCTAAATGTAAACAAATGTTCTGGAGCAGTGGTTCTCAAAGTTTTGAATCCACAGCTCACTTTCTAGTACGTCGAATTTTCGTATCCCACACCTAGCTCTAACTAGGGACGTATCTAGGGGATGGGCCTAAGTCCCCTACCTCGAAATGGAAAATTTAACATCCAAAAGGTATAAGGTAAAGATGTATTGAAGTATCAAAATGACTTTCTGCACCATTCGGGATGGGAGGGTGGTCGACGTATCTGGACCCCACCCAAAAAAATTTTAGATATATGCTCAACTCTCAGAGAAACCACAAAAGAAAACGTTTTTAAAGTCCACATTTAATAAAAACGTTTTTGAGAATATGCATACTACAAAAACGTTTCGCGCCCCATAGAGTTTGGGAAGAACTACTCTAGGTTAAGTCCATTTTGAAGACACAGAAAGCGTCCAAAAGTACAGAAGTTGCTTTAAATGCAACTGTAAATAAGTAGATGCTACATATCAAATAAAGCACAAAAATGCCAGTCAGCTAGGAAAACAAGTAGATAAATCAATGTCTTTGGAGTAGTTATTATTTTCCGCTCAGTGTTCACAAACAAATCGTGTGGATATAAGTTTGGAGACTTAATTGTCAGACCCCATTCTTTCCATCAGGACTAAGATTTGAAAAATAATACAGAAATTTTAAAATATTTGGGAGTCTTTAAAAGATAAAACAAGAAAAGACAGGCAGCAAAAATCATATTATCCAGATTAATTGGAACAAAGAATGGTCCGGATTTTTTTGTATAATACTATTTTAGAGGGAGACGGATTTGGTAGTGATTACACCATAAGATCAACAATCTGTTGATACAGATAGTGATTATCATTTGATAGTGATCACCATACCACCGTGAGTATAAATATATATGGTGATCACTATAAGTGATCACCATATATTTTATACTCACGGCAAAGCTGACCTGGTTTACTGACAAGGCACAGAGCAGTATGATTTCGCCAGTGCAATATAGTTCGCCCTTTCTTACGTTAACAGAGTTAATAGAAGATACATTTCGTACATAAAACATTAAAATAATGCTCAAATACATAAAACATAGGCATATTTGTGTAATTAAAATCTGGTATTTATTAAATTTAGGAAAAAGAATCATTATAGGAAACGCTGACGTCATTCAAGTAACTGACCACTCAGAGGACTTCGTTTGCTTGGCGAGAAATTTGGCGCCTGGAATTTTGGCAACCGCGTTTTTCTGCATTCCAAATTAGGCGATAAATAGCCTAATAATGTTGAGGGCTATCTCATTTTTCATCCACTTGCGAATGAATACTTGTTGCACGGGCGTGAATAAGATACCCGTGGCCTTAATAGTGTACTAGGTTAGCTTTATGGCGAGTACAGATCAGCGGTTCCCAACGTTTTTCTCTCCCATACCCCTTGATTAAGCTTTTCATTTACGAGTATCTTCTCCTCAAGTAACCCCTCCACTCAAACAGGTTTGTTTTTAGGCAGTAATGCTTTTAGGTTAGCTAAATAACTAAACGACTTAAGTTAATAACACCTTTAGAATTTTATATTCTACAATTTATTTAAATTTTTTATAATAGCAGCCTAACATCAAAACAAATAAAAGCAGTTTTGAACTAATTTTTAACCACATTAACTTAGACGAAGGTTCGTAACAATTATTTATCTTGATACAAAAGTCTTTTAATGTGGCTCTTGCTAATTGTAATGCGATCTTTAAGTTTGTTTTATGGAGATGAGCTTTTTAAAATCAAGTTCAAAGAAACACAGAAATAATCTCATGTCAAGAGCTTCATCTTCTTCAAACCTACAGATCCTACAGGACTTGAGTTTTCTTAACGATCTTCACCCATTCTCCTCTATACAAGGCTATCCTCTGCTATTCTCTTACTAGTATTCTTGTTAGCTCTTCTTCCACTCCATTAAGCCACCTTTTCCTTGAACGTTTTACTTTTCTTCTTCCTATTAAGTCAGGAGTTGCGTCAAGTTTATTGCGGTATTCATTTTTAATATACGCATAAGACGAAAATACCCTTTTGTCAAGTTCTGTGTGCATGGAAGGCAGTACATGTTTTACGGCTGTATCACTGACGTTTAGCAATCCTCTTTTACGCTGTGCAGAAGTCAATGTAGTTCATTTTTTTCAACAGATTGTAAAGAAGGACCAGTCGAAAGTTCAATTCATCTTTTTGTTTACAAAGGCATTAAGGCGACAAAAATAGCCTAGGGGCGGCAAAATGGTAAATCCGCCCATGGCGAGACTCTCTCAGTCCTCCACAAAGGTTTGGAAAAATATTAAGACCAGACCATTTATATTATCTGCTGTATGTTCGATTCGCTCCATATACATCTGATGAAGGCTGCCCTTTAGCGCAGCCGAAAGCCGGCTCATGTACCAATAATCTAACAAACCGCTCAAAGTTGTCTGATTGCTTTTATTATATTTATGTCAAGCGGTGTTACCTACTCAACAGACCATTTACTCTCCAATACTAAGAATAAATCACGAGGGAACGAAAAATTCCTTCCTCAAATGGTAAAAATTAGTGATGAAACACTAGAAATAAATATGTATGATGCAAATTCTGGGCTATAAATTTCGAGTTAATTCTTGGGGATCCACAAGGGTGAGTGATTCACGGTCAAGGAAAGTTAAAGAGTCTCTGTGCTAGACGAATCGGGATATTTCTAGAATTATTAGAAATGAAAAAGCAAAAAAGCAATGAAATAAAAGTGGAAAGGAGAAAGAATGTGATTGATGGTAGGTGAGGTTAGTGACAACCAATTACCAATCAATTATTATTAGGCTCTACGCCTATACCTTGCGTTTCCTCATTTTTTGAGTAAGATATTGGACTTTCACATAAGTGACACTTTGTAAACTAAATCCCTATAACTTTGTTTTTGTGTTTTCATTACAACTTCTTACTGTTTGGCGAGTTCCGCCATCATCAATAATATTTTCATGTAACCCCAACGAGTCCGCTGCGTACTCCTGAGGTAGGCGTACCACAAGTTAGGAACCGCTATTCTAGATGAAGAATCGAAATCTGAGTAATTGAATGATCCGGACAGAGATGAATAATTGGTTATACCGGATAATTAGGATCCGGATAATACAATTTCATTGTGGTACTAAACTTCCGCGGAGTGAGAGCCATGCTTCAAAATATTCATGAAAATAAATAAGAAAGATATAGAGTATTTGAGAGAAGACTGAGTGGCTAGGATTACATAAAGGATTCTGAGCTGATTATACAAAGCAATATTCACTTTGGATTTTTTACATCAGTGTAAAAAATCCTACAATTTACATTAGTGTAAAAAATCCTACAATTTACATTAGTGTAAAAAATCCTACAATTTACATTAGTGTAAAAAATCCAACAATTTACATTAGTGTAAAAAATCCTACAATTTACATTAGTGTAAAAAATTACATTAGTGTAAAAAATTACATTAGTGTAAAAAATTACATTAGTGTAAAAAATCCTACAATTTACATTAGTGTAAAAAATCTTAACCTCCGGGCACTTGCATCAATTATATCGGGCGGCCAGAGGCATCGGCGTAACGGAAAATCTCGCGCTCCCCATAGTGAATTTTTAGGGACCCATTTATGAAAATTAATTTGTAAATGCATATATGAAAAGATATAGATATAATATATAAAATAGTGTTGTGTCTTCTATAAGAAATTAACCGGCGACGCATTCCAATATTTTAAACAGAACACATATCGATTAGTCACCGTTTCATGAAGTAAGGTTCTGATGCAAAGCGTATACTATAGCTTCAAAACTCGTCCAGACTTCATAATTTTCGGATGTTGAGTTCAATTTTAAAGGCAATAAAATCAGCTAAAGTAAATACGCGTAATGAGTTTGCCACAGTTGGAAACCGTTTATTTTATTTTATATTTTACCTAAAGATTAAAAAAAATCCTTATTAACTAAAAAATATTATTTTTTTACTTATAAATTTTATGGAAAATAAACGATGACGAAAAGGGGCCCTCCACCTTGCAGGAATTATCAATACGCCGCTGGCCAGAAGTTCTCCTGTAATTTGTCGTTTTAGTTTTCCAAACATTTTTCACGAATAAATGTTCAGAAGAGAATGATACTTTCAAATATGTAGAAAAGCACAGACCCAGATTACTATCGCATCATGAAAATAACGGTAGAATTTTCCTTAAGTTGACAAAAAAAATTTCTGGATTTTCCAGTTACTTTCGCCGAAATTTCCCGCAAAACTCCTTAATTCTTTTAACTTTTCTCTGTGCATTCAACTGGCCTTCGGTTGTGGGGAGAATGGCTTCATGTTCGTAAGAGACTTAGCTATTCAATACGGAACTTCCGCCAGTTTCCCTCTACGTTTCCAGATTAAACCAGAAATTCTCAGTTTTTCCCCCAAACTTTTTCCCTAAATTTTAGGGGGTTTTCAAATTCCCTGAAAATTGCAGGTTCTTAAGGTGCGTATGAACCGCAAAACTACTATATCAGAATCTCTTTCGACTCTGGAACATATTTATTATTCCAAAAACATACATCTCTCTCTTTAAATATCCACAAACTTTTATAAATTCCTCAGATAAAATCTTATTAAAGAAACGTGCGAGTATTTTCTTTAGGGCATGGTGAGGTTACAAGATTTGAGAAAAATACTTATTTTGCTTATGTCTGCATACGTTCTTATTTATTATGACAAATGTGTGTTCTTTAGATCCAAGAAATTTAGGTTTTCATTTTTTTTGTCCCATGTTTCATGTACGCCTATTGGAAAAATTCGTAATTTTATTAATATATTCAAGAAATGTTTTGTGAAAATAACGATGTCTTCGCGAAAACGCATTCAAAATTCTAACAAAATATCGTCCTAAAAACTGACGGCTTACTTGAGTCATAGATATAACGAACTGTGTTTTGTGATCCTGCAGGGGTTCGTTACACACGCTTCAATTGAATAGGATTGTTATGTTCAAAATAAAATTCAAAGTTACCTTACTTTCATAGGTTTCTTTTTTTTCCTCTTCTGAAACGTATCATGTCTAATTATTTATGGTTCACTCCTCTTTTCTCCTCCATTTTGAATTGAAATGATTGACTTTCATTAATGATTGATTCTTATTAATGATTGACTCCCATTTTAATTATAAATGGGCTCCTCGTAAAGATTGATTTCCATTGAGGATTGACTCATTTTAAATTTAAATGATTGACTCCTACTGACGATTGACTTTCATTGACGATTGACTTATTTTAAATTCAAATGATTGGCCTCCATTAATAATTTTTTCCCATTAGTGATTGACTCCCATTTTAAATTTAAATGATTGACCTCTACTGACGATTGACTCTCATTGATGATTGACTCATTTTAAATTTAAATGTCTACCTTCCATTAATGATTGATTCTCATTAGTGATAGACTCCCATTTTATATTTAAATGATTGACTCCTTCTGATGATTGATTCCTATTGATGATTGATTTAATTTTTACATAAATGATATGTTTTTCATACCTGTGCGTTTTAAAACCATTCTGTTTTGCAGATGACACAAGTATCTTTTTTAATGATTTTGAAATTGATAACTTAATACTACAAGCTAACAATGGTATCAATTGCTTCATCAATTACTTTGTTGCCAATTTCTTAACATTAAATATTTCCAAAACAAAGTGTCTTCTCTTTACTAATAAAAAAGAAAACCGATTTGGATCAACTCAGCTTAACCATAAATAACAACTCCATTCCCTTCTTTTTGGAGACAAATTTCTTCGGTACAACTCTACAACCTAATTTAAAGTGGGATAACTATGTTCATGCAGCATGTGCAAAACTAAGCTGATGTATTGGAAGAGTTAGAAATTTTAGTTTCGATTTACCTGTTCCAATCCTTTTAAATCTCTATTATTCCTTGATTTTCCAAAATCTTTATTACTGCCTTTTAATTTGGGGTCATACTTCCAAATCTAACCTTCAAGGTCTGATCTCATTACAAAAGAGATATTTACGTCTTATTCTTAATCATTCTCATTTTACCCACAGCTCAGATATTATTAGACACTTTCGTATGTTTTTAATTGATAACCTTCTTACTTTTAAAACCTTAATATTCATGTTTAACATAATAAAAACCTTGCGACATTCAATTATAATTTCTCTTCGATTGCCTAATCACTCATATCATACAAGAAACTTAATAACTATACCCCAATTTTTTCTAGAACTAATTTTAGAATGGCAAGAATTGGGTGCTTTGACCCTAGAGTATGGAACCCACTTCCTTCTACACTAGAGATTTTAAATGCTCTTTCTTTATTTAAAAAATATCTTACTGATCACCCATTAAATAAACATCCCTTCTCTTTATTATTTATTATTATTTTCTCTGTTTTTTTGTTTAGAAGTTTATATTTTAAATATAATTAAAACACTCAGCATGGGTTTTGTCAGACATAATAGTCTTTACCCATATCTGCTCAGACGAATCAAGTTAATTTTGAAATGTTTGTTATATACGTCACTATAATTTGTATCTTATTCGTCTAAATAAAGAATTTGATTTGATTTGAGGTATTATTTTAGCAATTTTCTAAAAAGCAGTTCGAAAAAAATTTCTAAATACTGGGATAATATTTTTAAAGATTCATGTTTTATTAGTTTTAAAATATATACATTATTTCGTAAGTTTCAATTTTGGAATGAAAGTTTAGGCATTGTCATAATTAAATATCTATGTCACTCAACTTGGTCTATATCTAGTAGATATTTATAATGAGTTATTTTAGAAATGCTAAATTCAATTATATTGTGGACCCTGCGGTGTTGTACAGATGACGTGTTCCCATAGAGTGCTACGAATACGGGTTCGACTCACAT
>QLNU02015270.1:77586297-77597029 GCA_006491805.2 Dysdera silvatica
GTATAAATTACGTATAATTTATTGTATAAATTGCCAGTGTGTTCCTTGGTCCGTATTTTTTTTCCTTGAAAGTTGAATTTCCAAAAAAATAATAAATCTATGTTTTCGTTGCGACACTGAATATGAGTTGCTGAGTAATGCCTAGGTATGACAGTAGTAACGTAACAAGTCAAAACTCATGGGGAGGCTCAAGTGGCTATGGGGGGCGGGGCTCAATGCCTTTGAAGAAGATTTTGTTATGCGGTCTATGAGAAAATAATGTGCTTTTGTATCCAATGGGGACTCGAGCCCCCTGACCCCTCCCTTTTCTGCGCCACCGCTGGGAAGGGCTAATAATAGACGCACTGTAGAAATCAATAGTACTTTTTTTTTTCAGAAGGTAGAGATCTTTAAATTAAATAGTTAGAAAGCAAAGAATTCTGAAAAAAATTAAATTATGAGATATAAATTTGACCTTCAAAATATATATTAAAATAGTTATAAAATATATATCAAAACAGTTATAAAATATATTTTAAAATGGTTAATAAAGGATACAAATCACGAGACTATCCACAATTTCAAAGCAACTAAACATTTGTAACTACTAGTGGCGTAGGCAGAAAGTTCATAAGGGGGGGTTATAGGCTTAATGGGAGGGGTTACAGAGCTACAACTCATATATTCCTATGTTAAATATACAAAATTTCATTGCAATGGGGGTTACAACCTCAATCCCGGTTAAGCCTCTGGTAACTACATATACAAATTATTCAAGATAATTAACTAGTAAACAGGTAACTTAAATTATTAAGCGAAGCCAAAGTTATAAACGTACGAAGTAATAAGTTAACCCAATGAGTAATGTGTAATAGTATTAAAAGCTTATTGCCACGCTTTTGCAACGTTGGTTTCTGCTTATCAATCCATAACTTACAAGGGGAACCCCACAGTGAGTGCTCCGTCGATTTTGATGAAAGTACAGCCAAAATAAGGAAATACGTGTCTCGATATTCGTGCCAATGCGCATTATTTTCGAAGATATGCATTTTTAAAGATTTTGCATCCGATATATAAGCTTAAAATACGACCTCCTCCGCAATCACACCTGTAGCCTAGTTGGTAAGTTACCGGCCTAGCGCTTCGTGTTTTTGCGTTCGATGCCCGTGGAAATCGGTTGTTAATATATATCCTTTTTACATGTTCATTTATGTATTTTTATTAATAAAAATACTTTGCTTACAATCGGATTTTGATTCTGGATCGGATTTTGTTCATAAACTTACTTTAATAAAATTCATATTTATGTAGTTATGTTAATTGTATGCTTATTGGCAGTGATAATTTCTACTCGAATTTTAATTGTTGATTATTAAAAAGTTGAAAAGTAGAAAAAGTTTTGGTGTAGCCATCCAGCCTGTTATGTAGTTAAGTAGATCCAGCACACTTTAATAATGTTTTTACAAATGACGACGGCACCTCTTCTTCTACTGTTGAAGTAATTCCACCTCATTGTACCCCATACTGTCAACCTCGTGATGTGTACTTCTTCCGTCAAGTAAAAAATTTCATTAAAAGGTTACAAAATTGTGTTGAAATCTTACAAGAAAATAGTCATTTAAACACGCGAGCAGATAGATGCTTTGAAGATCCATTCACTTATTTATAATCAACTTTCGGCGCCGAATTTTAAGAATACATTACAGTACTCTTGGTTTGTTGCAAAGTTAACAAACGAAAGAAGAGTCTTTGAAAATGTAGATGGTATTTGTTTTCCAGATGATATTAGACAAAGAAAATCAGTTGTTCGAACAATTCATTTATAAAATGCTCACGTTGTAGAATTTTTTTATGTTTTTATTATTTTTATGATAATTATCATCCAAAACTGTGTACCAGTATACAATTCCGACACCTCCGATAGTGATACACAAAAAATATGTTCACGTCAGTCAGTTTTAAAATAAAATTGATTGCATTTTATAAAATAAAATGTTTCTATATAAATAAAATGCACATAAATGAGATGCACATAAAATGTTTATATGTTATAAAATAAAATTATGTTTATATGTTATAAAATAAAATGTTTATATGTTATAAAATAAAATGTTTATATGTTATAAAATAAAATTATGTTTGTATGTTATAAAATAAAATTATGTTTGTATGTTATAAAATAAAATATTACATACTAAAAATACATTTTTCAATAGATAAATATATTTTAAAAAAATATTAGGCGTAATAGATGCTAATAGAGGATGACTGCAAAGGCTAATAATGACAAAATAAGACGAATTAACGCAGTTTTCTTTTTTATTTAATGGAATTGTTAAAAGTTTTCAGAAAAAAATCTTTCAATCCTTAAATAAAACAAAACTGCGTTATTGGTGTAATTTCATCCCTTCACAGGTTGACAATGAGTACGCAAATTTTATAAAAGTTATATTCACATAAAAACTTACAGCTAACTCCTAAACTTTTTGTACCTTTACAACTCTTCAATTAAAAATTAAAATTCGTGTAAAAATTATAACTGCGAAAAATAGTATCACAGAATTAAATATGTAAATATGAATTTTATTAAAGTAAGTTTATGAGCAAAATTCGATTGTAAGCAAAGTATTTTTACTAATAAAAATGCATAAATATATAAAAAGGATGCATTAAAAAAAAGTGATCGATTTCCGCGGGCATTAAACTCAAAAACACGAAGCGATAGGCCTGTAACTTACCAACTAAGCTACCGATTGGCCTGCAAAGGACGTTATGTTTTAAGCTCATATATATAGGAATCAAAATCTTCAAAAATTCATATCTCTGAAAATATGCCGCATTGGCGCGAATGCCGAGACGTATTTCCTTATTTTGGTTCAACTTTCATCAAAAAAATCAATCAATCAGAATTTATTTATGCATAACATCTATAAAAATGAAATACATTGGATACAAGTTAAAAATAAGACTATTTAAAACACTTGCAACCATGGCACTTTGTTTAATTGACGCTCCAAAATATATTCTTTTAATTTGGTTTTAAATTTACTTTTTGATTTGATTTCTTTAATTGTTGGCGGGATATTGTTCCATATGTCTATTTTATAATAATTAATATTATTTTTACATATGTTGATTCTTATTTTTGTTTTATTTAATTCTTTCTTGTTTCTTATAATTATGTTTATTTTCACTTATTTTAATCAAAATTAGGTGTTTATTTTCGTATAATCTTTCGTAAATATATAATGCTACTTTTAAAATATGTATATTAGTTATGTTTAATATTTTGTTTTCGTAAATCAGTTTATCTTTATGCTTACCTGTTTTGAGACATAATTTTTGATACGTTTTATCAAGTAGTTTGTTAAGTTTAGTTAAATTTGTTTAGGATAAATTTCACCATACTGTATTTCCGCAATTCTTATATTTTTTTTACTAAATATTAGTGCGTAGTATAAATTTATTTTATATTTAATGGTATAATGAATTGCTATTGCTTAAGAATTATCTTTTATCCTTACCTGTTTCTGAGATATAATTTTTGATATGCTTTATCAAGTAGTTTATTGAGTTTAGTTAAATTTGTTTGGGATAAATTTCCCCATACTATATTTCCGTAATTTATAATACTAAATATTAATGCGTAGTACAAAATTTTTGTATTTAATATTAGTAATGAATTAAGTTTTGTTAGAATTCCATTAGATCTAATTTTTTTCTCAATATCAAACATTTTTAGGTTGCAGTTTAATTGATTTTCGATTGTTAATCCAAGAAATTTAATTGAGTTAACTCTCTCTAGGATGTTATCGTTGAATTTTATTTTGTTAGGTTGATTAGTAAATTTTTTATTTTTAGTATGGAAGATTATATATTTTGTTTTATTTGTATTTATTATTAAGTTGTTGTCATTAAACCATTGTTCACAGGATGTTAACTTTGTATTTGTGTTATTATTTGATCTATGTTATTTCCATTTGTTAACTAGATGATATCGTCAGCAAATAACAGGAGTCCCCCATCAAGATTTATTAAGTAATTTATTGCGATTAAAAAAAATAACGATCCAAGTATTGTTCCCTGAGGAACATCTAATTTGTTTATCAATGATTTCGATTGAATATTCTCAATTTTAACTATTTGCTGTCTATTTGTTAAATAGCTATCAATCAGTTTATACATTCGGCCTCTTATACCATAATTAAGTAATTTTGTTCTTAAGATATGTTAACCCATTCGAGACGACGATTTTTTTCGAACACGGTCCCCAGGAGCGAAAATTTTTTTTTTCTTTATATTGTTCATTTTTAATAAAAAACATGTTTACTATGGAAATCACCCAATTCGTAAGTGAATTCACATAAATAAGATCATTGCACACCGGGTGTGCAGCTCGCTCCTCGGAAAATTTTTATTGCGAGGAGCGGATTGAACACCATGTGTGCAATGTAAGGTAAAATGAAAATACATCATTAAAAAATTTATAAACATTTATTTCAAAAATAGTTAGATAATATAAAATCGTTATTTTGCTTTCAATAATAAAGAACAGAATATAATGCAAAGAAAATTTTTAAAAAGTAGTAAAAAGTTAAAAAAAATAAGTTGAATAATGAAAAAAATAACATAAACGAGAAATAAATTTTTAGAAAAATGTCTAAAGATAATAAAGTAATGTAACTCAGTAATAAAAAAGAAAATATAATTTGTAAATACATTTTTAGGAAATAGTACACTGATCGTAAAGTAATTATACATTAGTTGGTTGATGGTAGCGCTTGAAACATTCTCCCAAACATAATCCAGGATTACCGACACAAGCAGGACAAGAGTAATTACTACGTTTATATTTTCCTTCTTTGTAGCACTGTCGGCAAATCTTTCTGTTTACTTTCCTATTTTTATTTCTTGGTAAAATTTCAGGTAGGTGATCATTTGTTTCTGGTGTTGTCGACCTTCTGTCTCGGGGTTTTCCAATTAAGTTTTTAAAATCTCTAGACGATAGTCGTAAAAACTCAATTTTCTTATTGTTGGTGAGTATGTTTTGTATAAATTGAAGGAATTAAAAACCAAAGTTTCAACTAAATGAATCCATAATTTGATGTACCATTTAAATGTTCTCCTTGAGCAAGAATAGTAAGACAGCATCTGATCTTTGCGATCTATCCCGTTCATATAGTTGTTGTAGTAATGCAACGCAATTGGTTGCAGAATATTTCGTTTATATTTATTTTCATATTCTTTTAACGTTGCTTTGTATTCACTTGATATGAATAACACGTCTCTTTTGTCTTTAAATTTACCTATCATTACATTGTTTTTGAACCGAGAAATAACTTCATTTTTCGTCAGTTTTTTTTTATTACTTCCAAGTTGTTTCCTTTCCTTGTCTTTCTCAATGTTCCTGTACAGTAACTTTTGTATTGTAGCAATTTTGAAACTAAACCAAAAGAACTGTAATAATTGTCCATGAAAACAGAATGTAATTTACATATAAGAAAGGCTTCAGATAATTTTTAGATTTTTTGGTACACATTAAAACCAATGCCAAATTTTGTTTTCCTGTACTTTACAGATTTCATTAGTTCAAGAAAAATCCTATTTCGACGACTAGTTTACTCAGAATAACTGATAATTGCACATTACTGTTATTGCACACACGGTGTGCAGGCCGTCTTATAGCCTCGGAAATCAATTGCACACACGGTGTGCAATCGGTCTCGAATGGGTTAATTAAATCAAACGCTTTGCTCAGATCGAAAAAAAATCCGTAAGTAATTTTGTTTTCTTCCATATTTTTTTGAATATTATTAATTGCTCTTAATAGGATTTCTTCAGTTCATTTTTTTTGGAAACCGTTTTTTTATGGATAGTTTATATTTATTAAAAAAATCTATTAGTCTATTATATATTACCTTTTCAGTTAATTTAGAAAATACTGACATGATTGCTATTGGTCTGTAGTTTTCTTTTAAGTAGTTATTACCCTTTTTAAAAATTGGTCTAATTACTGCTGTTTTCAATTCATCAGGAAAGATTCCCGTGTTAAATATGTCATTTATTCTTATCGATAATAGTTTTTTTAATTCGTTTTTACACAGTTTAATTACTTTGGGAGATAAATCGTGAAACCCTGGTCCTATTTTTTTATTTATTTTATTTAGTTCTTTCTCTATTTCGTGTTCAGTTGTATTTCCTAAGTAAAAGGGTTCGGAAATATTTGTGCTTAAATACTTTTTATAGTTATCAGTTACTGATTGACTTATATTTAATTCCTTATCAATGGTTGTGCAATAATTGTTAAATTCATCTGCTATTAAGTTCGTATTATCTGTTCTGGTATTGTTTATTATTAGTTTTATTTTATTTTCATTTTTGTTATTTGTTTTACCCAATAATTTGTGAATTATTCTCCATTTTTGCGTGGTATTTTTTGTTGATAATTGTTCAAGATAGTAGTTATTTTTTATATTTTATTTCCTTGTTTAGTTTGTTTCTGTGTTTAGTAAAATCATCCCATCTTTTATTGTTCTTTCATTCATAAATTTTTTGTATGAATTTTTTTTCGTTATTATTTTTTTCTTTAAAATTGAATTAAACCATTCAGGATTATTTTTATTATTTAGTACTTTAGTTTTTTTAGGAAAGCTTTTGTTATATAATTCCTTTATTCTTAATGCAAATTTTTCATAAATAGATGTTCGAGAATTAATAGACGGTACATCAAAAGTTTGCTAGTCTATTTATAATAATGCCCCTTGAAATTTTTTAATATTTTTTGATTAAAATTTCTAATCTTTTTTAATTTTTTTGTACGTTGAATTATGGTTTCATGTTTATTAAAATCGTTCTATGATCACTTATTATTTCATCTAAAATTGATGTAGAACAGCTATCTGTGTTAGTAAAAACTAGGTCTATTGTATTTGAACTTGTTAGTGTTATTCTAGTAGGTTCTCTTATTTTATTTATTAGTCCGTGTAATTCCATTAAATTTAGTAATTTCGATGAATCGTTATTTTTTTTTGTAATGTCCACGTTGAAATCTCTAATTATAAAAATTTGTTTTCCTTGAGTATTATTCTCTAGTAGCTTTTCCAGTTTTTCGAAAAAAAATTTTATTTGAATTTGGTGGCCTATATAATGTTAGGATTTTTAGTCCATTTATGATAATTGTCAGTATTTCAACGTCTTCGGTTAGTTCTGTTTCGTTACTTATCATATCTACATCTAATTCATCTTTCACATAGACCGATATACCATCTCCTTTTTTTATTAGAATCTCTGTAAATAGAGTATTCTTTATAATTATTAAAATTTACTAATGTTTCATTTGTTTTCCAAGTTTCGACTATGGAGAGTATTTATGGAGTATAATAATGTTGTATTATTTCTTCAACCTGTTTAATTTTGTTGTTCAGACTATTTGCGTCACATGTATTTTACTGAGATAGGATTTGTTTTATTATCATTAGATGATAGTTTATGTTTTTCGTGAATTAGTTTTTTTTCTAATTATATTTCTTTTTCCCTTTTTATTTTTCTTATGGATTAAATTGTTAATGAGTTTCTCATTATTGTGTATTTCCTTTTTGTCATTTGTGTTATTAACGGGAGTTTTTTTAGATCATAAGTCGTAGAGTTCATCAATATTTTTTATCTCATAAATTTCAGAATTTTCATTTTTATACGTCCTTTTCATGTCCATACGAATTTTCAGGTATTTTTTTGAAAGAACATTGCCTCTCTAAAGATTTTTGCATTTTTTTCAGTTAAATGTTCATTTATATGTATATTTTCATTAAGTTGCATTGAACACATGCCTGTTTTGAATTTGATATTTTTTCTTTGATTCCAGAATTCGTCTCTTTTTTCTATTTTTATAAACCAAATTAGTAATATACTTTTTCGTTGTTTATTGACCTGTAATCTATGTGATGTATCTATCTTTTTCTGATAAATCTATGTTTAGTTCTTTGCTAATCTTTAAGGTTTCATCAATGTGATTTCGTTTTGCTTTGATGGTAGTCCGTCAATTATTAGGTCCCTTCTCATTCCATATATTTCTGATTTATCACTTCTTTGTTCGATGTTACGTTGGATTTCATAAAGTTGTTGTATTTCCTTATCAATGTTGTTGTTATCATTGTTACTATTGTTTATATGATCGCTAACTTCTGTTGATATTTCCAATATTTTTGTTTCTAATTGATTATTTGTTAGAATGACATTTTCGTTTATTAATTTACGTTTCTCTTGCTCTTCTTTAATTTGATTTAAGGCTATATTTGATTGTTCAATTTTTGATAGTATTGAATCTATTTTATTATCTGTGTCTTTTTTGTTATTTTCGATTTGTGATTTGATTTCTCTAAATGTCATCAAAATCGGCAGGGCACTCACTGTGGGTTCCCCTTGTGAGCTGAAGTTCATACTATTCCAACGCCAATTAAAAGCAACTAAATTCAATTAACACCCTCTGCCTTCCCCGCCCACTAAAAAATGCATATCTTAATATTTTATTGGACATAATTCCATGCGCAGGATTTAGAAAAAGTTTTTTTTTTTTCATAAAATAGAAAAGGGGTTCCTATGTTTTGCGAATTCACCTTAAACTAGAACTTTAACAGTTTTCTATCAGTACCATTCTACAAAGTTAACTTTCGTCGAATTATGATAAGATTTTAGTAATGACACTGAATATTTTTTACTCCGATGAAAGAAATATTTACACAAAATTTACTTGATAATTGACTTGAGTTAATAAATGTTGTTAACAACTGTAAAACGACAGCCTTGCGATTTTTCCGGCGTAATTGTCATATTGCGCCTAGACTTAGAGTTTTCCGAGGAATGCGAACTTTTCAAGTCGTCATGTTCTAATGATGATAGCTAAGTGCTATCGAAACATCTGTTTACAATACGTTTTACTAATTAACCCTACCAAACAAACTTTGTGTCATTTTTACCATTAGATTAACATAGCACTTCTCCAATAGAACTATTACTTTTTTTTAACCAAAAATTCATTTGTTTAGCAATTTTCTAGTTGCTATCTTTGCTTAATGCAGGCTAACACGATTTGCCCCTTCTATCACGCAGTTTTCTTATTTTCGCGTGAATGGAAAACATGGATTTTCAGAAATGGTAGTCAATATAATAATGATCTGGGCTCGACAGACACAATCAATCAATCAAATCAATCAATCTCTCTCTCAAATTAAAAATTAGTTAAATCAGCACAAGTTAGACAGATGGCGAATTGCCATCTTAACGTTGAGAAATAGTTTCACTAATGCCTTATTTATATACCTAAATTTTGAGATCTTTATAAACTGGAATAAAAAAACAGACTAAAGTTTAACTAATGAATTTTTTAAGAAAGATTGAGAATATTTTTTGTTTTCTCTAAAGTCTTTATTTGTCCTTCGAAATTTTGGCTTCGTTTCAAAATGGACACAAATCCTTAAACTGTAGCTAACACAGCACAGTTGTCAAAAACTTGTAGTCGAATTTTTTACGTTATTTTCCTTCCCAAAGCGAAAATCAATGAAAAACGAACTTGCAGAATAGCTCATGCATTATTCAAAACATATGGGAGCCAGATGTGAAAACAAGAAAAGGTTTGGGAGCAGGACCTTAAGACGTGAGCGATGAATTACTTCATAAGAATAACGTCTTGGAAATTGACCGACAGCAGGTCTTGGAAAATGACCGTGCCATTGCCAGAGGCGTTTGAATTATAAAGTCGATCGTCACGGCTCAAAATGCGCTTGGATGATCGGGAATTTACTATATTATCAACAACGTTATTAAGCGCAGTCTTTGTTATTTGTTTCAGCGTTTCGACGCGTTTCAGACAAACTATTCTCTCCTAGGAATCGACTGGAGCTATTTCTAGTAAACACATAGCGTAGCCGCATTTCAAGGTACGTATATTCATTCTATTGACTACTAATATTTTAATACACTATC
Organism: Dysdera silvatica; assembly: GCA_006491805.2. Lineage (NCBI taxonomy): Eukaryota > Metazoa > Arthropoda > Arachnida > Araneae > Dysderidae > Dysdera > Dysdera silvatica. The sequence continues at coordinate 77,596,255 of QLNU02015270.1, forward strand.
CTTCCCTGCCCTGCTACTTTGTCGAACTCGGTTGGTTGGATTTTATTTGGTAATTTGTGTTTGGGGTAGAGAAACACACGAACCTATATATATATATATATATATCATCATCATATTCAACCATTATCTATCCACTGCTGGATGAAGGTCTCTCCAAATGCTTTCCACACAAGTCTATCCTGAGCAATTCGCTTCCACGTCACCCCAACCTGTTTTCTTATTTCATCCACCCATCTAGTTTGAGGACGTTTTCTAGGTCTTCGGTGGTCTCTTGGAATCCAGTTCAGAATTTCTGTTGTCCATCGTTGATCAGTTCTTCTTGCAATATGCCCAGCCCATCGCCATTTCAGTCCTTTTACTTTAACAATGATGTCCTCTACTCTAGTTTGCTCTCTCACCCAAGTGTTTCTTTTTCGATCTCTCCTAGTTATTCCAAGCATGCACCTCTCCATGCTCCTTTGCGTTGTCTGTAACTTTCGTATTGCTCCAACTGTTAGACTCCATGTCTCTGATCCATAAGAGAGGACTGGCAATACACACTGGTTGAAGACTTTTCTTTTTAGACATAAAGGCAATTTCCCCTTCAGGATAAAACTGTTTCTTCCAAATGCACTCCAGCCAAGTTTAATACGTCTGTTGAGTTCTTTCATAATGTTGCCATCCATTGAAATCAGCTGGCCAAGGTAAATATATGAATCAGCAATTTCTAGCTCAATGTTGTCAACTTGTATTTTTGTTTCCTCTACAAAATTATTGAACATGACCTTAGTTTTTC
>QLNU02015270.1:77597129-77609840 GCA_006491805.2 Dysdera silvatica
AAATATATTTTTTGCTGAGAAAGAAGACAAATTATTTCTCGGGAAAAATCGACTTTTTCGATTATTCAAAATTATTTAATTTGAAAAACAAGGTGACAAATTTACTCAGTATTTTGCTAAGTTAAATAGATATTATTTTGCCTCTTTCAACATAACAGCATTCAAAAACGTGTTCCATATTCAGCTGGCAAAAACATAGTCAAATAATTTCTTCCATGGAACAAAATTTAAAAATTTAATTCAAGAGTAATCTAGTTCACGAAGATGAATTTTAATTCGTGAAAAAATAACGTAATGAATAATTCATGCCTCTCTGATTCGTGAGGGCGAAATTAATTACTTAAAATATACAATTAAATAGTTGGGAGAAATACTGTTTTTTCAAAATCACAATATTATTGCTTTCCAGAATGAGTTGTTTGGTTGTATTTTCATGGCGCAAGGACGTTGAGGCTCATTCTGCGCTAAACAAGGTGAGGCACAGTTGAAAAAGTAAATAAAATACATTTTTTTACAGCGCAAGAACAGCAAAGATCATGCTGCGCCGGAACCTGAACTTTTATGAGGAATTTGAACCTCTTGAGGCCTAGGAAACTACCAGGCTGCGCCAGAATCTACAGTTTTACGAGGAAACTGAACCTCTTGAGGCCTAGGGAACTACCATGCTGTGCCAGAACCTACAGTTCTACGAGGAATCCGAACCTCTTGAGACCTTGGGAACTATCGTGCTGCGCCAAAACCTACAGTTTTACGAGAAGTTCGAACCTCTTGAGGCATAGGGAACCACCATGCTGTGCCAGAACCTACAGTTTCACGAGGAATCCGAATCTCTTGAGGCCTAGGGTGCGAATTCCTGACTACAGTGAGCAGTCAGTCGAAGTTTTTTTTGGGCGGGCGGGGGAGGGGGAGCATCGTTGGGTGCCGAATCCGGGTTAATGGCCTTCCAGGCAAATCCGTTACCACTGCACCACCTCAGGGCCCAACAAATAGAATATACTCTCTGAACATAAATAGGAAATGCTCTCAGTATTTTTGATGTGCACGGATAAATTTCAAGCGTGATAAATTGTTATGAAAACAGCAGCAGCCTTGAAATTATTCATTTATCACCCACCGTTTCATTGCTTCTTTTATGGCTATTTATTTTGAGGACGAAGTACCCAGTACTAAAAGATTGCTCTGATCGGCTTTCAGGGCAGAATGACATGTCCTAAGAAACACAGTAGACTCGCGATATAACGAGACTTTGAAAAGACCTCTGCCACAAGAACATTTCAAAGAAAGCAAGAAATTTCTGAACTTTTCCTTCCGCGAGGTTCTTCTCTCTTTCGGCTCTAGTTTCTCAACAGGTGTTTCACAAAATACTAGGTTTGTATGGGAGTAGGCTTTTTCATGTCATGTTTTTTACGCCGTCTTCATGGACCCAGCAAACTAAGTTATTCTTTTCGTTTTGGTTTGAGTTTTAAGGTACATGCACAGAAAAGATAATGATGCACTGAGGCATAAACTTTTCGGGGGGATCCGAACCTTTTAAATCCCATGGCACCAAATTCTGGACCAGAGTGTGTAGTTAGTTGATAATTTTTTTTTCATTGTCGGAAGATGAACTTATGTTACCCTTAGACCATCGCAGAACCTATCAAGATTTTCTGCAGAAATAAAATATCGAGAAAGGCTGTTCTCTGCTGATGTGGTTGTTTGGTTGGTTGTATTTTTATGACAGCAAGGGTCTTTCTGCTCCAAACAACTGCTGATGTGTATTTAGCATAATTGTTTCTATTAGAACAGTATTTTCTAACCTTTTTCAAGTCGCGACTCCCTTTTATAAAATTATTTATAATATTATTTTGTCAAACTCACGCGATTTCTCGTGCTTCCCTGGCGAGATATTCTCCAGTATTGTAAGTTAGCTTTGATATTAATGTGCTATCAAGCAGAATTTGTTGAAATAAATAAAATAAAAAAATAAATACAATAAAAAGGAATTAAAAAAAATAGTAACCAATTATTCTGCAATCCCTCAGTCCGTCGCCGCCACATTTGCATAATAAAAGTATTTTTAAAAGAGTAAAGAAAACACATTAAATATAAAATTATATATTAATTACACACAGTATATTAATACTATACATTAATGTATATCATAAATATAAAGTTAACAGATGTATGCAGAATATCGCAATACCATGTTGAAATAAAAGAGTGTTGGAAACATTTGGTATAAAATTCCTTATAAAAATAATTGCAACTAAAAATAGTTGTGGCGACCCCCAAGAAATCAGATCGCGACCCCCCACGTTGAGAATCACTGTATTTGAAGCATAAAATGTAATTTATAAATATATATTTGTTATTTGAACTTGTGAAAATTCTTGAAGTATCTATGAGGATATGAAACGTACATTTTTTGTTATTGAAGAAAGCATTATACATTTTTACTCGAATACCTTACGATCTCTCTTTCAACGACCTTAAATTACCAATAAGGGTAAGATAAAGTGAAATTTTCGTACTAAATCGACGAAGAGAAACTGACAGCAATAACAGATATTGACACGGGAAAGCTGAATAAATGGTGCAATTGCAGTAAATAAAGTTCCTTCCCACGGCTTGTGTTACGGTCACTATATTCGCAATTACATACATACAATTGCATAATTATTATTACAAGTTATTAGTTACCGTATCAGATTAATGGCTACTATGCAAGACTAATAGTAACAAAGAGTAATAGCTATGACGTTCGATTAATGGTAACAACCGCAGATTGATTTTTATGGCGCTAGAATGGTTACGATATAAGGTTAATGATTATAACATCGTATCTCTTGTTACAACCTAGAATTAATGGCCACAATATCAGATCAGTGGTTATATTGCTAGATTAATGGACACAACAATAATGAGAATGGGTAAAACTGATGCATCTAGACAGGCATTGCTTGGAATTTACGTGGTATGGGATACCAGATGCGACCTGGGAAACACCAGAGCCATTGCATCAATGATCATACGTTAAGTACTGCCTCCTTCAAACCTTGTTACTGAACAAATACGGAAATAAATCTCTCCAGAATTTCTTTCCTCCTTTTTCTTCTAATTACAGTCGCCTTGAACGAAACGTCCTGGCAAGTCCCTAAAACGTTATTTGTTCGACGGAGGGTGCTGTATAGCAAGCAAGTGATATATCGAATTGTAGAAGCGATGTAGAAAAAATGGTGGAGAACAACGTGCACATATGGATGCAATCAGTTCTCAAGCTAAATTTAATTTGGACTGACCAACGTGGTGTCCCTTCGAAATGGCGGGAATATACAACAGACATTTGCTTCGTGACTGACGAATTTACTTGTTTCTGGTTTGGTTCATTTATTTGTTTTTCACGGAGCAATCGATTGGTTCTTGATTGGGCAAAGAACGCTGGAGGAATTTCGGTGTTTGTTAGGAGGAAGCTAGTTACAAAAGCTTAAGTTTCTGCTCTCACAAATATGAGGCCAGATATTTTACTGGTGAAATCGTTGGTCAGTCATCAGTAATGAATATGCATGGATTAATAAAAAGAAGGAAAATTGGTGGAAATTTAAACAAGTCGCACGAGTCAGCGAGGGAAAATGCAACAATTGGAATTTTCCTTCGTTCGTTGTCTTTATCATAGAGAGCATTATTAGGGCAGCACACAGTGGATTTGAAAAGGGGCTCAATCTTCTCCACTAGATATTGAAATATCTTATTTTCTCTAATACTACTACAGCAAATGCTCATCTTTAAAGTTAACTGAGCTGCCCACTACCATAGTTTTTGAATTGCTATGCCACTGGCATTAGAAAGTAATAAAGGAAACCAGCGCCAGGGGAAAGTTAGAGGGGAAAAAAATGGATGAATAGATGGACGATTTAAATATTTGGACAGAACTAAGCACAGAAAGGATTTACCCCTAGGAGCAGAGAGATAGGGACCTGCGGTCCATATTAACCATTAGCCTTGGAACCAAACACGGTACTTGAACAAAAAAAAAAAGGAGACTGCTATTACATGGCGTTGCACTTGTTTTAATGCTAATGGTTCGGATCCAAATTCTGGGGAAAAAATAAGAAAACGAAATCATGAATTAATCGTTTATTTTAGGGCGCAAGGACAGCAAAGGTTATGCTGCGCCGAGACCTAATTTTCCAAAGAATCCAAATCGCTTAAGCAGACGACACCAAGACCTACTGCAGTTGGTTGCTTCCATTTTTTACCGAAGTACAGTTTTTGCATAGCTTACAATCCGATTGCTGGATGCTGATTTTTTGACTAACAGAAATCCTAGCTAACACTGTAATTTACACAGGTGCGTCAACTCGTTCACCAAATAAATGAATGAATTAACGACTTTTCCAACGGAACCGTTCAGTGATCCGGTCATTGAGCGAGTCGATACATCCCTAGCATATAATCCAGTTAAATTATAATCAAAAATATATTATATACAAAATAATTATATACAGAATTATATCTAATACACGTGTCTATAATTCTATAATTGAAATTGACATTCAGATAACCTGTCATGAGGGAAACGTTTAGTGGGAAGACTTCACATTTATGATGAGAATGTTCGTTGCAATGGGATCTTATTTAGCACAGATACGAAGGCTAACTTCCAAAGCTGTGCAAGAATAATATATGACGCTTTTGTGCCTTATTGAAGAATTCAAAGCGACCTAAAACTTAAGACACACACACACACACACACACACGGTACATCGTATGGTTACACAAGAACGTGTTTGACATGCTGTCTTCCATTGTGGGCATGCAACATGCTGAAATCGCAAACAACCATAGCAAGTTTCGTAGCATATGTTATTCTTGCATAGGTGCAAATGATTGGATAAGATGTCCACATACTTGGAGGCATTCAAAGCAAGCTTCATGCACAGTTGTATACGTAATCAGGGATCTCAAATCTCAACACATCACGACGTTCCAGACCAGTACTAACCCAGTATCAAACGGCATAAATTCTACTGTCTTCAAATCAATGTTTCTCTCAGTGCAGAGGCGGACACAGGCTTTCATTTTGGGGGGAGTCAAGGACAGAATTTGCAATGGTCTTGGAATAACACCCTTCATTTATCATGAAAGTTGGAATTTTTTACAGTGAAAAAATATATTTTGGGGGTCATGACCCCCATGTCCGCCCTTGCTCGGTGGACATGCCGATGGTGACAATCATATTGCATTTAGTGAAAAAAAAAAGTCTGTGCGAAAGGAAGAAAAATCATGGATTACAAATAAAAAAGATATGTGATGAAAATATCGAAAATACAATCGATAGAAAAGCGATTTTTCCTTCTTTTTTTTTATATTCAATGAGAAGTGAAATATTGTTTTACCATGTTACCATGCAAAAATACAAGATGATTTGCAGTACAGCGGGTACGAAATCGAAAACTACTTAATACATTTCGATATTCAAAGCGAAATCAATATTTTTAATAATTCATAATTTTCGCATCGCTTCCTTTAGTTTGTAGTAAACAAAGGAAAAGCGCAAAGCATTTGAAACCATTTATCCATCTTACAATAGGAACGAAAATTTTAATCCATTGGTACCTTTTTCTAATTCATTATATGTTCCATGTTTCAGGAAAAATATATCATGTAAAAGTCGCCACGTTTAGGAGATTCATTGTATTTTGCTCTGGAAGAACAGCAAATGAAAAACAGCAAGGTGGAAGAATAACAAATGAAGAACAGCAAGGTGGAAAAACAGCAAATGCAAAACAGCGAGGTGGAAGAACAGCAAATGAAAAACAGCAAGGTGGAAGAACAGAAAGAACAGCTGCGCCTATAGTTTTTATTCCGAGGAATCCGAACATCTGATCCTAAGGAAAACAGACACTGGAGTGCGGTGAGCAGAAAAGTGCCACGTTTTCTTCCTACGATACTATTGGGACTTGAACCAGAGTCAGTGGCACGATAGTCGAATGCTCTATCGCTACACAAAGGTACTGTAGTCAAGGGCGGACGGAGGGGGAATGGTCACAGGGGTCATGACTCCCCCAAAACATTTTTTCATTGTAAAAAATGTAAACTTTATTGATAAATGAAGGGTGTTAACTGTAAGACCATGGCAAATTCTGTCCTTGACCCCCCTGATGTCCCCCCTGTGTCCACCACTGAGTGCAGTGCCTGCATTTTATGGAAGGATTTGGACCTGTTAAGGCCTAGGAGAGTAATCTTCGGAATACAGTGAATAATTTATTCAATCCGATGTACATTTTGTGATACATAACTTGAGCAGTATAAAAATTAAAGGAATGTAAGAGAAGATCTATATTAAATTATTTTAAGTTTTGAGGTTAGAAATGGAAGAGAATATAAAGCCGAAGCTTGTTACGGGATTCTCCTCCAGAAATGCGGCGAGTTAGTCTGCAAGCGTTCTTCGTTTTGGCACCATCGAGTGCCAAACACTGCTGAACGGCACACTAAACGTATTAGCATCGTGCCACAGAATGGCCAATACTTAAGAGAAAGCACTATATCTGACACATTAAACTTTTGAGTTATTGAATGCTAAAATTAAATGAGATTTCACGCAAAGTTACTTCTAAACGCATTTTTAATTGATTTAAAAGTTATCAAATTTGTATATTCTATGCGTATTTTATACATTCACACATATATTCAAAGCAAATTTAAAACTTGTTTAAATAAAGGGAAACTTAAACCTCAGATCATATAAGTTTAGGTGATCCCCAATGGAAAACTAAGTTGTTGCGATTGAACAAATTTTCTACTTCATCAGGGCCGTAGAAGTTCAAAATTGAGAAGGGAGAGGCTTAAGTAATTTCGTGACATATCATGTGATAATGGGGCTAAACAGAAAAATATTTTTTGTTATTCAACGGGGGCTTTTACCCACACTGAGCCCCACTCCCTTTTCCTACGCTGATGTACAAAACTGTTGCTTTGTTATCTATGCTACGATAACCAAAAAAAGTATTCAGAATACTTAATAATGAGCATATTGTTCTTTAACATTGATAAAATAAGTTGGCAAGGTTCGGCGCAAATAAGTTATAAATTCTAAAAAGGCGAATTGAATACACTGCCATGATTTCTGTTGAAGCAGACTATATCTGGCACTTCATCTCACTTCACGATATTAGGATGCTCTTGTCAATAAATATCAGAAAGTCTCCCCTAAAACATCAGCGTGATTATACTCACCTTACGCAAATCCTTTGATACCAGCCATCTTTAAAGATATTGCAGAAACTCGCGGCGTTCGTATACTGGGAACTGGACGTACTTAGACTAACAGATTAGACGCAATCAAAGGAACTCTGAATATTTCGGTTCGCGCGTCGAGGTGTAGGAAATTGGGGCTTCTAAGTTTCAGAAATGTTTCTCAACAGTTGCAGATAATGGTTTAATGCTTCATGAATAATTCAACACTCATTTGAATGGAAGCCCCAAACTCGAACTGCTAAACAACAATGTTTACTATTCATTATCAACGGAAAATGGCCGAAGACGCTCAAAAACTAGAAATGAAGCTACATTCGCGCCATCTTGAACAATCTCGAACCTAATTTCCTTTATCTCCCTTATTTTCATCTGCACATCCATACTTTCATTTTAACAACTATGTTCGAAAGTCCTCATATTTTAAGGACAGACGTGCATCCGAGTAGAGGGGATGGATAAATGAGAGGTTAATCGATTGGCAAATAGAAAAGCAGAAAGGCAAACAAAGGACTTGAAGTGGCTTACAGCACAGGTCTTCAACCCATGGCCCGCCAGCTCATGAAAAAATACAAATTGTTTCACGCAAAAATACCGTCCCTTCTCCCCCGGAGTCTGAAATCTGTGTATTTTATTCTGTTGCCATTTTTATACTTCGTAATAAACATCTTAAAACTCTGATTTTAAAAAAACAGTGATTTAAAAAAAATTCATCTTAGGACTCATCAAATTCTATTCTAAATATGCTGATATGAACATCTTCCCCACTATCTGACTGCATGCTCTGAAAACGTTACTGTTCTTGAGCACTTATATTTGCGTACAGGCTGACGTAGAAAGTAATACTCATAAGAGAGGGTTACAGGTTTACAATGTGAAAGAAGTTACAGAGTTACAATTCTATATGTATATACACAAAATTTCGTTGCAGTGGAAATTATAACACCCATCATCCCCCACCCTGCGTACTCCAATGCATCTGTAAACAACTGTTTTCAAAAATGAAGTTGATAAAATGAAAAGTTAGGACCAGAATAACTGACGTCCACCTTGGAAACACTCTTAGGATTGCAATATCAAAAATAAGACCTGATATTGACAGGATTGTTAAAAATACGCAGTGCCAAAAATCTCGCTAAAAGGTTTGATTTCGCTTTACATATTAATAACTAAAAGTATTGTAAATGTTTTTTGCTTCCATACGTATTTTACATTGTAATATATATATATTGAGTCCCAAAGGCGGATACAGAAAATATTTTTGGGCAGGCACGTAAAACTAACATAAAGGCCTAGGGGAAAAACTATCAACAAAGGCTGATCGGGGGGGGCCTCACCCTTCGAGCCGCCTTCGTTCAGTCCTCATATTGCTGATACAGTAGTGCGGCCCGCGGGCCTACAAGAATAAGCAAAATTGGCCCTTGGACTGAAAAAGGTTGAAGACCCTTGGCTAACAGAGAGAATGCGTGCAGCCCACATTTCGTTAATCCTCATTTGACGGTGGGAAAATACCGCTTTCCGAAAACAAAAAATCTAAAGTTAGAGTTACTTGAAACACGCTAAATTTAAACATCGACCTCAGTCTACTTTTTTAGATTTCTTTTTTTGCATTATTAAAAGTCTATCTTGAATTAATAAACACTGGGTGAGCGCATTGTCACTGCGCTAAGCGTAGGGCCACTAATGACGCATGTACTAAAAAACGTACAATATTAGTAATTAAGCAATTACTAGAAATGAGATTCCGAAACCACCACTGAAACAACTTTGTCAGCGGCCTGCACTTCTTGATTTCTGTACCGTATATTTCTTAAACGTACAAGTACTACTTCGCAATTAAGTACCATCTTAAATATTTCTGAAGTATGCAAATAGTACTTCGCAATTAAGCACTGTCTTAAATATATCTTAAGTATACAAATAGTACTTCATAAGCATACAGGTAGTACCTCTTAAGTTTTATTTCTGTGAATTTTTCAACTAACGATTCAATTGTTAGACTATGTAAATAAATTATAAACCCACCTGTAAATCACAAGTAACTTACGATTGTAACAAGCATTTGATATAAATTCATGCAAATAATATACCAACGGTGATTATATATATACCAATTACAACTTTTGAAAATGGTGAACAATTTTGTTCGTGAAAAAAATAATCATTTACAACCTGTAAAGAAACATAAATTCAATGTGGAAAATTTCAGGAAATCAGAAATTAAAAGCGAGTTGGTCTTCCTTGTTTTTCAATAACCTGTTAGGCATTGTTTGAAGTTATTTTCTTAAAATGCTCAGGTCTACGTCGTCCCAGGCATTCGAAATGCTATTTGGAGATCATTCACACGATAATATTGCTTGTTGCGCCAATATGCAGCCTTTGCCATAAAACCCCACACATTTTCAACCGTATTCGGGTTTAAAGAACACGAGGGTCATGGAATCACATCTACTTTATCTTGTTCACACCACTCCTTACAAGACATTGATGCATGTACACTGCATTGTCCTGTTGATATTTCCAATTCGGACCGCTTAAAAGAGGCCCAAATGCGATTAAATAATCATACATTAATTCTTGACATTTATGGAGTTCATAGTGCCCTGAAGGAATACGATGTTTGCTCTTTCTCCTTCTCCGAATACTGTCCGCATCATTACTCCGCCGCCTCCTTGCTGTTCATTCAACCTTATCTTTGGTTTAGTGCGTAGATCATGCCACTATGACGAATATTCATCAGGGCAACCTAGACAGAAGCATTTTTCACCAGAAGATACTATTTCATTCCACTCATGGCGCCATTTCAGAGTTTTTTTTACACCAATCGAGCCGATTTAATTTATGACTAGTAGTAAGTTTCGGTTTGCTTTTATTTTCCTGAACTTTACGTTCAAATTTACATTTAAACTTTTTCACACAGTTTGGTGGGATACAAGTGTTGATAGTACACGTGTAATTTCACGGGTGCACACCTACTCACGAGTGGCAAGAGCTTGAAGTGTTATGGTCCTGGTGTAGCAGTTTTGGTGGTTTACCTGGCCATTTTTTTGTTCCTTAGTCATCACCTTTTTTTGATGATATTTTGGACAACAGTTTGTGAACGCGCTGTTTTACGGGCTATTTCTCTTGTTGACTATCCTTTGCCATGCAGCAAATATATTTTTCTGACATCCTTTTCATTTAGTTTTTTGCCTCGAGGCATAGTCACAAAACGTACTTTTCATCACAACACTGTATCCATATGATAAATAGCCTACATGCTTCAAATGATGTGTGTAAAACTACACATATACAAATTAGTTTAAAGGCTCGTAGTTTCTGAATTTGCATGTTGAGTTTATGTTTTCTTTACACAGGATGTAAATGATTATTTTTTCCTACGAAAAAGTTTTTCACCGTTTTCGAAAGTTGTAAGTGGTATATGTATGTAATCAACATTGGTACGTTATTTGCATAAATTAATATCGAACGCGTATTGCAATCATACGTTATTTTTGTTTTACGGGTGAGGTTATAATTTATTGACATAGTGTATATTAACAAGCAATTTCAAAATAAGTAAAAGATAAACACGTGATTGCAAATCACAAATCATTTATTACAAGCACATATTGTAATGAGAATGATTTCACAGCAATCACTAGTCAAAGAATTAATGCAAGAATTTTTCTAACTTTCGTTTGGCTAATTATTAAATTTCGCAAAAGGTGTTTCTTTTTAAATATTGGTTTGATAAATAAAGGTTTATTTTTCCAATCGCCCGCAAAAAAATTAATTGCGCTGGAACTAATTAGTTGAAAGAGTTTCACGTTTTTTTTAAAGAAAAAGCAAACAATATTAAAACAAAATCATGTTTTTTTTCGTCGATTCCCGTGTTTGCGATTTTTTTGTCGCAAATTTATAAAGGTAATATGTTGCGATAAAAAATAGAATATAAAACATTAAAGATTTTTATAGATCCAAGTTAAAAAATATCACTGCTCGCTGTTAAGTCAAATCAATTTCAATAGGTTTAAAAATTATTCGCTACCAATTTACAAATTGATTGGGATCAAGTTTCAAATCGATTAAATTAAATTTGCAAATCAATTAAATTAAATTTAAAAAAACGATTAAATTAAATTTAAAAAAAGATTAAATTAAATTTACAAAACGATTAAATTAAATTTACAAAACAATTAAATTTACAAATCGATTAAATTTACGAATCGATTAAATTTACAAATCGATTAAATTAAATTTACAAATCGATTAATACACACAAGGATGGCAAGTGCAATTCCGCTTCAAACAACGTGCAGCTTAGAAAAAAAGTATTTGTATAAATTTGTAAATTGATTAAGAAAAATTTACGAATTGATGACACTTAATTGACAAATTCATGACACTCAATCGACAAATGGATTGCCATCTATTTACACTAATCTATAGTATAGCTGATCCTATACAACAAAGAGCGTCAATCAAGCACCATTCGGGTTTCCTGGATTATTGCCACTGAATTAATTCCAAGAATTACCGAACTTTGCTACCTATTACTGTTCTCATCATTATAAATCTTATAAACGGGAAGTAACATTTGTTTTTATACACTGGTTTCCATAAATTAAGCAACAAATGGAAAAAAACGTGATAATTTGGTCAAATGTAGTTCAAAATGCACGGAATTTGCGTATGTTACTGGAAAAGGCATGTAGCATCGAAATACAGGATACAAATGAGTGGCGCTGGTGTCGATTTATGCAAATGCGAAAAAGCTTAAAACTAGCTATTTTGCAATGAGTCGCCAATTAATGTGCGATGGTAAATGAAGAGATTTTGAGATAGCCAATTTGTAAAAATGATGTCGAAACGTCATTTGCCAGTAGAATTACATTACGCAGCTATACGCAGACTTGAAGCTGGTCAACGGCAGGCCAAGGGTTACGACCTCCTCAGATGACCGATACTTGCGGCTTTCGGCAAGGCGAAACAGGATTACTACTCCGACTCATCTCAGATCTGGGCTTGCTGCAGCTACAGGAAGGACTGTATCAGCTTCGACTGTACGCAGAAGGCTACATGAAGGAGGACTGTACGCTAGGCGACCAGTATTATACATGCTCTTAACTTCTCGCCACAGGAGGGGGAGGTATGAATTGGGCATGTACGCATGAGAACTGGACTCCAAATCAGTAGGTCCATACTTTTCACGGATGAGCCGAGATTTGCTTTGCAGAGTGATTCTCGATGAATTTTCATCTGGACAGAGGCTGGTACTCGATATCAGCCCTCTCTTATGCAGGAAAGAGACACATATGGTGGAGGTAGTGTGCTTGTATGGAGAGGCATACCTTTAGGTGGACATACTGACCTCTATGTGTTGTCTCATGGCAACCTTAATGCTCAGGGGTTTAGAAACGAGATCCTTGACCCCATTGTTCGACCGTATGCGGCCGCTATTGGCGATACATTTGTACTGCAGTCAGATAATGC
>QLNU02015270.1:77609940-77622242 GCA_006491805.2 Dysdera silvatica
ACTACACTGGTGTGCATGAATTAAGCAACAAATGGAAAAAATGTGATAATTTGGCCAAATGTAGTTCAGAATTCACGGAATTTGCATATGCTACTGGCAAAGGCATGAATCGATATACAGGATGCAAACGAGTGGCGCTGGTGTCGATTTATGCAAATGCGAAAAAGCTTAAAACTAGCTGTTTTGCAGTGAGTCGCCAATTAATGTGCGATGGTGAATGAAAAGATTTCGAGATAGCCAATTTGTAAAAATGACGTCGAGACGTCATTTACCAGTGGAATTAGGTTACACAGCTATAGGCAGACTTGAAGCTGGCCAACGGTAGACGGACGTTGCAAGATGGCTGAACATCGACAATTCTGTGATCAGCAGAATGTGGCAGCAGTTCCAAAACACGAATTTAGCCTCCCGAAGATACAGCGAAGGTAGGCCAAGGGTTACGACCTCCTCAGATGACCGATACTTACGGCTTTCTGCAAGGCGAAACAGGACTGCTACTCTGACTCATCTCAGATCTGCGCTTGCTGAAGCTGCAGGAAAGACTGTATTAGCCTCGACGGTACGCAGAAGGCTACATGAAGGAGGACTGTATGCTAGGCGACAAGTATTATGGTTGCCTTTAACTTCCCGCCATAGGAGGGAACGTTTGAATTGGGCATGTATGCATGTGAACTGGACTCGAAATCAGTGGAGGTCCGTACTTTTCACGGATGAGTCGAAATTTGCTTTGCAGAGTGATTCTCGGCGAGTTTTCATCTGGAGAGAGGCTGGTACTCGATATCAGCCCTCTCTTATGTAGGAAAGGGACACATATGGTGGAGGCAGTGTGCTTGTATGGGGAGGCATATCTTTAGGCGGACGTACTGCCCTCTATGTGTTGCCACATGGAAAATTTAATGCTCAGAGGTATAGAGACGAGATCATGGACCCCGTTGTTCAACGGTATGCGGCCGCTATTGGCGATACATTTGTACTGCAGGCAGATAATGCCCGCCCTCACACAGCTCGTCTCGTGCAGCTGTAAATTGAAGAAGAGACTATAGTCGAAATGCAATGGCCAGCACGCTCTCCCGACCTGAATCCCATAGAGCATGTTTGGGATGCTCTCGAGAGGCGTGTTGCTGGACTCCACCCCCTCTCCGAACCCTGCAGGGGGGGGCTTAGAATTGTTTTGGGCGAACAATGGGCATTGCTACCCACGGCACTCATTGACAACATCATTAGCAGCATGGAACAACGCTGTCGGGCCTGTATTACTGTTTGAGGTAACCACATTTTGTATTGAGATACTTTTTACTATTTCATTGTGACACCTGTATTTCTGACTTTTTTTTATTTGTATAGCTTATACAAAATGTAAATGCTTTGTATCACATGTTCTTACATTTTTTAGTTACATATGGTATGATAAAGATTTTCACCAAATTTCATCCAAATTGGTTGTATATTTTATGAGTTATCACGTTTTTTCCATTTGTTGCTTAATTTATGGAAACCGGTGTAGTATTGTGACTCTGAGTTTTGGCAACAGTGTTATTATTTTATTCTAGAATTCTAAACATGACCGAGTAACCAAAACAGAACTAGATCCTATCCAGCGACTACTCACGCGGGCAGTTACGGGCCTTGTCCTTCATAATCAATAAAATTAAGGCAGTTAAAATTCACAATAAAATTTACAAAGTAATTACAAATAAAGTTTTTTTTTAAAAATACGTGAACTCCTTTCTGAAATTTGGCGAACATCCCTCCATCAAAATAGCTATTTATCGATTACAATCAATCTTACAAATTTGTTAGTACACTTTATCACCAAACATCACCACTTCCAAACTGTCATAAAATTACATTTGCTGAATTGATTTATTTTTTTAAAGACATTGCTGAAAATAGACGATTTTCGAATTGAACTGGGTTATAAAATTTAATATGTATTCTTTGATGTAACCACCTATTTTAAAAATCAACCCCTTCCTTTTTTTTTTGGCAAAATTGGGAAAAAAAATCATTGGTGAGTATTGTTATTTACGGCCACTTAGAAAATGGTGAATAGCAAATAAGAAAATGGAATAAATTAAATTTCATTGACTAGCTAAAAATAATTTTCTCACTTCCTGTTCATTTTTTTATATCAGTTCGGTGCACGAAACGTTGATAACATTCATAGTTGAATTTCTTTGGAAAACGAAAATCAGCGTCCTTAATTTTTTTAGAAAATGATATACATCTTAGAATATTTTATATATATACTCACGTTTTTAGACTAACGTTTTTTAATTATCACGCTAAATAATTTCAAAATATTTTAATTTTCTCTAGACGTAGAGGAGCTAACATTACTCTCTTTTCCGTTTGATTAGATATCTGTACTTTTCTGACATAATTGGGTTTGATTACGTATTACGTCCCAAGGCAAGACAAGCACATACCACGCTGGGACCTACAATGTTATGGGGGCTCCGAATCCTCGATTGTGGTAGGCATAAATGATATTCTTTCTACGGTACCGTTGAATGTATGTCGTTGACAAAAGCGTTTCGTACATCTGTACTTTTCTGATGTAATCGGGTTCATTTACGTTTTACGACCCCAAGGCAAGCATATACTGTTGACTTTTCATTTTACTATGAAATGGACATGCGCAGAGCGGACAATATATATAGTTTTAAAAGCGAAATTTTATCTTTAATAAATCTTACAAGTGAGTTTGAAAGAAGATCGCGAGATTTCAGATGTAAAATTATGAATGAATACGTGAAAGGATATTTTTAATTTAGAAAGATATTAGAATAAAGTTTTTGCTTGAAAAAGTAAGGTTCTTCCTTTTAGGCTGTCGAACTAAACGTAATTAAGACGTGAGTACGTAACACATATTACGCAGGGACCTACAGTGTCCTGAGGGCTCCGAACTTCAATTACTTAGGAAACCGAACCCTGGAGTGCGGTAGGCATAAATGACGTTCCTTCTACGCTACCGTTAAAGGGTTGTCGTTGACGACTGCGTTCTGTGCATCTGTACTTTTGTAACGTAATTGTATTTACGTTTTACGGCCCAAGGCAAGACAAGCACATAATACGCCGGGACCTACAGTGTCCTGAGGGCGACGAACCACAATTACCCAGGAAACCAAATCCTGGATTGCGGTAGGTATAAACGACATGCCTTCAACGGTACTGCTGAAATCAGCCCTTGGTTAAAGACACCTACCCTACGTTATCTCTAGGCCAACATAGGGTAGGTTCCAAGAGAGGTTAGGAATGAAGGTTCTTTCAAACCTGAAAATTATTCCAGGGAGTTCTTTTAGACCTGAAAATTATTCCATGCAGTTCTTTTAGACCTGAAACTTATTCCAGGGAGTTCTTTTAGACCTGACACTTATTCCAGGGAGTTCTTTTAGACCTGACACTTATTCCAGGGAGTTCTTTTAGACCTGAAACTTATTCCAGGGAGTTCTTTTAGACTTGAAAATTATTCCAGGGGGGGATGGTTTCTTTTAGACCTAAAAATTATTTCAGGGAGTTCTTTAGACCTGAAAATTATTTCAGGGGGTTCTTTTAGACCTAAAAATTATTCCATTTAGACTATTAATCTAATTACATTCTGGCTTCATACCATATTTAACTACTTTATTTGATTAATATTGGTTTATTTAGTGTTAATCGCAAAATCTCAATTATTGTAGTCAGAAAAAGCAAACCAATAACAGGGATTTTGTGCGGTCTCTAATGAACAAAATCCTTGATACTGATAAATCCTTCAATTACTCCTTTTCCCTATTATAATTTTAGTTTTTTTAGTTTAAATTGTTTCTGCTACTTTAATTTATATGGTTTTACTACTTTAACTTATATAGGTTTTACTACATGAACTTTGTTTAAGTTAATATATATGCAGGTGTGCTGTATTTATGTATATTACATTAGAAGGTACTGCATGTTATAATCATATTATAATTTTGGTATACATATGTTTGTCTCCTAAGCTGAGCATTTTTATTCGGTTTATGGAATTCCACGAAACAGATGTTGTCCACTAATTGAATCAAGTTGTCGAGTTGCAGTTAAAGAGAACTTACGGCACATTTTCATTTTGCTCGAGCCATTTAAAAACTATGGAGCAGTACGTTAAATAAAAAGTCCTGAATTTATGCAAACGTTTGTTAATTGTGTTCATTCTATAGACGGTCTCATCTCAATGCTGCATTTACAGATGTTGTTTGTGCTTCGTTCAGAGGAGAGAGATTCGGGAATGAGACTAGACATAAAACAATTCCTAGAATTCAATACCTAGAAGGATGATGAATGAATGGATGCGTATTCAAATCCGCTAAACGTGGTTTGCATGATCAATGGATGTTGGACTTCATTCAAAAGGAATAGATTATATATAAGAGAATTCGAGTTAACTGTGCCACTCAATAAATCGGCTGGAAATTTAGGTTGACATTAGTTCTCTCGAGAGGTTCAGTAGGTATTATAAGAAAAACCACGCCATTCGAAAGATGGGAGTGCATAAAGACTTCGGCGTTTCCAATATTTAAATGCGCATCTTCAGTGTTTTGCCACAAATACTGCTTATCTATTGCGGTGTATATACGATCAATTTCAATGGAGGGGGGGGCCTCGTACGAGTCATTTTATACCTAGCAGATTGCAGTCAAATTCAGCAGAGCGAACTTGCAAGACTTTTTTCTTTAGCAGCAAAGTACAGCATTGATGAAAGTATTAGGCATCCTACTGAAATGCCTTTATTTTAAATTACTAATGCATGTAAAGCACCAAATGTATGTAATGTAATTTCATCTTCGACTACGTATGCAGCATAAGCGTAGGCAGAAATTTCATAAGTGGGGGGGGGGCTCAAATTATAGGCTCAATGGGAGCGAGGGTTTACTGAGCTACGACTAACATATTGCTAAGTTAAATATACAAAATTTCACTGCAACGTTGAGAGGTTACAACCCTTCTCATCAACACCCCCTACCTACGCCACGTATGCGCAGTCATGGACAAATAAGGTGATTTTATGTAACACATCCACAGTTTAGGTAGAAAAATTAGGGTGACTAATATTTTTTTTATCAAGGCTGTAGAACTAAACTTCACTACTTCTCGCTGACTGCAAAATCATCTTTATCGACAAGGTTTTTTATCGCTTCCGGTAATTCAAGCATTTTACTTTAATTCACAGCGATATTTAATTTCAATGATGAAAAATGTCGTCATTCGCATTTTGGTAGTCTTATGGGCATGACGAAAAATGTCGTCATTCGCATTTTGGTAGTCTTCCGGGCATGACGAAAAATGTCGTCATACCCAGTTAACAGGTTAATAATAATTTAATAGAACCGAGATCGAAACTTCTTTAACAATAGTATTATACAGAAATTCGAAATCTGCATTCTCTCTTAAGAAATCTGCCTTTCAACTGGTTCATTTTGTTGCTTTACATTTTTCATTCAGGCTACGTTAAACGTTAAGAAAACGATGTCACGGCAGATCAGTTTCCCCCTTGTTTCAAGAACAAGACCTCGAATGCTCAGCACGCATTTTGAAGCACTCATGCCGTGCATCATACGGTTGCTTACCCACTTTGCATCAAGGAAATGCCAAGTTTTTGTAAACGAGGAAGTCGCTAAGTAAAATGTTTAAAGTGGCACCAAGTGATTTAATGTGGGGGTGTATTATGGATCTTAATAATATGGATAATTAATAATATCTTACATCCTCACATACGGAGAAAAATGCGTTTGTTCTTGTCCTCATTCGTCTAGTAGGTCAAGACACCGCGGGGACCCTGGTTCGAATCCAGGATGAGGACGGCGCCTCTTTTTCTCCAAATATAAAAAAGCTCTAGTTTGAGCTATATGAACGTGGGTGGCAAAAATTATTGTACAATTATGGATCTTGTCAGACGTTTATATGTTAAAATTAAAAAAAAAAATATATATACAGGGTGTCTCAGCACCAGGGTTGCAAACATCTAGGAGGGGTAGGGTACACCTAGACGAACAATATTTGTCATAGAACCTAGGGTCGCAAACCACTCACAGCGCCAGTTCTAAAACCGTCCAGCATGCACAAATAGTGACAACCAGTGCATGAGAAGCGCAAAATGCGATGTCCTAATCATCTATGCACTTGAGCAGCTGACCTGAGTTTTATCTGGCGCTTTTCACGCACTGGTTGTAAATATTTGTGCATGCTGGACGGTTTTAGAACTAGCGCTGTGAGTGGTTTGCGACCCTAGGTTCTATGACACATATTGTTCGTCTAGGTGCACCCTACCCCTCCTAGATGTTTATAACCCTGATGCTGAGACACCCTGTATATAATTAACAATTTAAAATAAAAAATACTGAAATGTTATTTTCTGTGAGGTCTCTGTACCTTTACCGTAAGTACAACAAACAATTCGTCTGCATAGCGTTGATTAATACCATCTTTATGTCGATTGTACGAATAATTATCTGAACTAAAATCAGGAGCTTGGGTAACACATTAGACGAAAACTTCGTCAATTACAAAACACAAAAACAAACTGTTACAAAACTTAAAAACTATTAGATGGTCGTCGGTTTCTGGATTCTATTAGATGCCTATCATTAACACTAATTAGATAAAACTAATGCACGCTTTGTCTAATAACGTTTATATCGTTCTAAATATAGTTAAAAATGACGTGCACCACTTTGTCACTGCGCTGCAATATGGACGAATAAATTAAAAGCTGTGTTATAAATTAGAGATAATTACTTCGCGTAATTATCATCATTCGATAATAATGATATAAAAATAATGGTGATGATGACGCTGGAAGGACAGCAATTAACAGAAGTGACTGATCGAGGAAATAATTTTATTGGAAACTGATCGATGAGATTGGG
This sequence comes from Dysdera silvatica, assembly GCA_006491805.2. Taxonomy (NCBI): domain Eukaryota; kingdom Metazoa; phylum Arthropoda; class Arachnida; order Araneae; family Dysderidae; genus Dysdera; species Dysdera silvatica. Next base: position 77,616,828 of record QLNU02015270.1, read on the forward strand.
CTTGCACGTCGTCACATATTTTTGGGAAAAATCACTTTTTGAACCAAAGACGCTTTTTCTAACTACAAGAAAAAATACCATACTAATTATTACAATTAACTAAATTGGTTTAAAATTCTGACATATAACGTAACGTTAATTCTATTTATTAACCTATCATAAAAAAATCCTATATTTGGGAAAATTTTCTTTTGTCCCACTTTTCCTATTTTAGCAACTTCTTTGTCTTTTAGATTGTAGTTTATGTAGCATGATTGTTATCTGTATAGTTTATGTAGCATGTAGCAAATCTCATTAAAGATCGCACTGCTCACTGTAGTCCGGGTTGGGTTCCCCAGGCCTTAAGAGGTTTCGGATTCTTCGGAAAACAGTAGATCCCGGCGCAGTATGACCACTGTAGTCTTTGAGCCGTAAAACCAAAAAACAAAGCAAACAATTATGTAGCAATGGACATGGTATTTATACTGGTATAGGATACAAGGAGAAATAGTAATTTAGTACTTGTAATCATTAAGCAATTTTAGCTGCCTGTCCTGTCACCGAAGATTACAGATTCTAAACCTGCTGGGCGTAACTTTTCTTTTATGATTCATTCCTCAACTTAAAATTAAAAAATTTGTTTTGAACGCAAATCGTAAGCGTATTAAAAAAATTTTGTTAACTCCGAAATTTTTTCTTCATATATATTTTGGTAACAAAAATATCTTACCTTACATATTTTTTGAATAGGCATAATTAACATAAAAATGTATAAAAATTTCCCTTTATTTTTAACTATTTTTCAATATTTTTCATTACGTGTAATTTACGTAAAAAATAAGTATCGTTAACCCTCTATTTATTCTAGTCCATTTTCCAATATTTTTTTTAAATAGTACATATAATTTACATAAAAAATACATAAAACATTTCTCTTCATTTTTTCTTCATTTTAAATCTTTTTAATACGTGTTATTTACGTACAAATACATACGTATCATTTCATCCCTTTATTCTCATTCGTTTCCATGTCTTTTTGAATACGTATAGCTTACGTAAAAATACGTATAACGTTTCAATACTAAATTTATACCAAAAATATACGTCTAAATTTTGAATTCTGCTGCCTGGGTCCAATTCCAACACAAGATTTTTTTTTCCGCGAGCCACCAAACCTTGTTGTGATGGGTCAACGAGTTCTATTTGATCCACAAAACATGGATGTCAAATCGTCAAAAAATCGCATTAAACCCCACCCACATGAGAATTACAAAATACCGCCTCGGTGGATTTGTGTTTTACCCATTTAGGAAATTACGTTATCCCTGAGAAGGATAATAATAATACCTGAAAAACATAAATATGAAGATGAATCACTGTCATCTGGATCTAGACAACATGGGCTTTAGGTTTAAATCAAGAAGGCGTTGGTTTAACTCCAGTTTGGAACGATGCGTTTTCTTTCTTTACAACCCACTAAATTTAGTAACAGGCTAATGAGCTTTACTTAATTTAGTGATTAAGTAGAGCTTACTGACCTATCACAAGAGCGGTAGTATTAAAACAATAAAAATATCTTATATGAAGGTATATAAAAGACAATTTGGCCAGTATCTGCGAGCATTCCAATCAAAAATCTAATTAATCAAAATTCTAATCAAAAATCTAAAAATCTAATCTAATCTCCAAAATCATTATTATATGGGGAATATATATTCACCCGCACAAAAAAATATTTAGTCCAATATCATGTATGGTAAGACAATGCACAATGGCTTTTATTTTATCTATAGCGCATTATAAAAGCCATTTATAAGCCATTTTAATGAAATTTGGCGACAGAATTTTACAATGTACGCAAATATAGTTTGTGAAAAACATGAAAAGAGCAAAAAGCATTTGGTGCAATATTATACATACAGCTTGAAAATCCCTGGAATACTCTTCTCCAGAATCGAAGTGCACAAAAACTCACTTACCTGTAAAAGAAAAAAAAATGTGTATATGTATCCTTTTCGTTATTTTGGTTAAAATGCGATAACCGGTGCCCTTGTCGCCAAATCTGGGCAAATGTGGAAATTACCGCCAACTAAAGTTTATCCACAACATTAAAAATTGTTATTTGAAGGGAGCTTAAACTGACTAAATGGGGATTTTCCATAGCAGACTCCAGATTACAACTAATTGTATTAAGGGAATTGGCAATTGCATTTTAACCATCGTTTCATAAAATCATTACGTAATAGCTTTTATAACATACAATAATATAATATATATACATTCAGTATTCATCTGCAACAAAGTTACATATATTTTTAAGACATCTAAAACGGAAAGCGCAATAGTGAATATCAGAGAATGATTTTGCTGGTAGAGGCATGCTCTCTGAAACGAGAAAAAACATCTACTACAAAGAATAGGAAGAATTAACAAACCAGGCCCTTAGGAATACGGATGATCTTAGCCTGACATTCAGCCATGTCCTAAACAAAAAATAATAGAACAGTCAATGTCATGTAGCTGACCCCGAATGGGAAAATGGAGGTGGTCATCTAAAACAAGTTTTATTTACTCCTAATACAGGGCCGGAGCAAGCAAATTTGCCGTCAAATGCGAAGGATTCGTGCACCTCCTTCTCCTCAGTAAGAAAATCTATACCCCAATACGTCTTGTAATAATTGAAAAGTGAAAAAATACAGCACATTTCGCCCTCTCACTCTAGTTCAGGCTAAAACGAAATATGAAAATCACAACTTATAACACATAAATAAATTGTCAAAAACAAAAAATCTAGGATTTTGCTGTTGAAGGAAAAAGTTGCGATTCTCAGTGCCTTGGAATAATGGCCAAAGATACCAAAAACAAAAAAAAAGGTCCTCCGAGACTCCAGAGCGGTAGCGGTACTACTCTCGCCATTGACAGATATAGCGGTAATGAGAAAATATGCAAACATACGTAAATTGGTTACAGGAAAATTTGTTAAGAAAGCAAAAAGTTGAGGACAGAGACGGATTAAGCCTATAGGAGGTCACTGGCGGTAAAAATTTCGAGGCCCCTAAACCCAAAACAAAAAAATAGTGTAGGGTACTAATGAGGTTTTTTTGGAAGTTTTCAGTATTAGATTTTTAGTGAGTTGCTTAAAACGGCAATACGTAGCGAATAATAAACTCAATGTGTGTGTGTGTGTGTTTCAAGAAAAATCGGAAATTACTTAAAAAAATTTTAACAATAATTAAGTTACCTGAGGGCTTAAAAAATTTTTCTATATGAATTGGCGTCTCGATTTTTCTTTCGCAAATTCGTTAAATTATTTTTGCAATATCTATTTCGTCCAAAATTTCTTACTTTGTATGTAATATGGCCATGTTGTATAATCTGTCTTCTTCCATCTTACTCCTTGAATAGATTTTAACGCGTTTGAAAACTAAAAGGAAATCTTCCAGCTGATGTATTTGATATCGGTATGGTTAAAAATATTTTCGAAATAATCTCTACATGAGGAAAAGTTCCACTCCCTTTATACACTTAGAACTATTATTCAAGAGCACTTCTGGCTATTTATTTATCAACACTTCTGATTATTTATCAGCTTCTTACACTCTTAATTCTCCATTCTTAACAATGTAGATATTCTTCGCAAATGTTCCTGCAAACTTCCTTCATCCACTTATAACTTTTCAATTTTACTTGAGATATTATATCACGCTTCCAAACACAGTGGCGGATTAAGACTGGCAGATTAAGGAGTAATTAAGGCGGATTAAGGCTGACAGACCTGGCGGCCACCAGGGGCCCCAAGTTCGAGAGATTCCTAGTTAAAAATTGCCACAACACAAAAATCGAAAAGATTCAATATTTAGTATTATTGAAGTATTCTACGTATATAAGCAGAGAACGTTCATTTATTAAATTAAAACTAATTAAAAATCATGTTAGTTCAACAATAAGTGCCATAACGATTATATGCTGATGTCGTAACTGCAGTTTCGTCATGTATAATTAAGTAAGCGAACTGAGAACTAAATAACATTACATTACACTGGCGGAAATCCTGTTCTCAATAACTTCATTTTTCTTATAAAAAGCTGAGAAGAAGAATGACTGATTTGACCTCTAGGCATCACTGGCGGATCCAGCGAGGGGTGGAGGGGGCGATTGCCCCCCCCTAGGGTTAAATAGGAAAATAAAGACGATGAAGAATATTTTATGTGTTGTTTGTTACAACTGTAATAAATAAAAGTCTTACACCAAAGTCTCCAAATCTTGGAGAAATGCGATCAAGACGTTTTTCCACGAATCTACAAGCTATTCGCCTTTCAAACTGCATTTTCAGTAAGTATTGCTTCAGCAAAACGTAGTTTTTTATCGTTGAAGCGCCGTCAAACTTGGCTTCGAACGCGGATGACAGAAGAGACTTTTAATACACACCCATAGAGACATTCATATTGATGTAAAAAAAGGTATTGACAAATTTTCAAAGAAACCAAGATGGCTCGACTTTGCACTATAAACTTCAAGTTTTTTAAAAAGTTGCTTGTTATGAAAAAAAGTAAAATAATTACGATGTTTTTGTAGTTTAAATTTAAAGTTGTTCTATTAATTACATTGTAAATTATCGTTTTTGGTTATTGTATATGTCTCCTTTGCTAAGTTATCCTTCTGTCATACTTGACTACAATCTGCCCTAAACCATATTGTTTAATTAAAGAAAAGCCCAGCTTTAATTCATTGTCGTAAATTAAATATTTTGGTGAGTATAAAGCAGGGTTGTCCAACCTTTTTCGGTAGCGGGCCACTTAAAGAATTTTCACGGATCTTATAAGCCAGCGGTTTCTTAAAACCAAACCAACTAACACTTAACAACCTCCCCTTAGAGTTTTTTCCAGTTATTTGTTTGTGCTCTTGCGATGTAGAAAGGGGTCACCTCTCCTGTCCCCAAAATTTTTCCTTATTTCTGAAAAAAAATATCTAAAATTTTTGTTTGTGAATTTTTTATTTAAACATTTGTAGGCGGGCACGATTCACATTGTTCGCGGGCCGGATTGTGGCCTGCGGCCAGTATGTTGGACAGCCCCCCTGGTATAAAGGAAGGCTAGTAATATAACATTTACCTAAACTATGTAATGTTTTTCCAGTGAGAATGCCGGTTTCCTGTGAAACCGCCCCCCGTAATAACATCCTGGATCCGCCCTTGCTAGGCATGCGCCTTAATACTTATGCCGTATATATATATATATATGTACACACACGCACACACACAATTGAGCGTCAGAATGCTAAAAGGTAATTGGACGAGAAGAAAAAATCATTGTTATTTAAATAATATTTCCGCGCCAAAATAGAAGTTTCTGGATAAATCTTCGAGAACGAAAGGACGTTTATGTCCTGCTTCGAGAGTGTTAATTTTTCTAAAATTCCCTTTGAACTATTATTATT
>QLNU02015270.1:77628785-77667591 GCA_006491805.2 Dysdera silvatica
GAATTGAACTCAATATATTAAAACATCAATAAAAAATTTTCACTTTTCTTAACAACGACGTTGCCACTTAAAATGCAAAAAAGGAAGGAAATTATAAATAATCAAACAGGCACGTTGGCACTGAAGTTATCACCTAATTGTTTGTTTGTTTGTTTTTTGGTTTTACGGCTCAAAGACTACAGTGGTCATGCTGCGCCGGGACCTACTGTTTTCCGAGGAATCCGAACCTCTTAAGGCCTAGGGAACCAAACCCCGGACTACAGTGAGCAGTGCGATCTTTATGAGATCTCTGAGTAAGCGTTCTTTGCACTGCTGGGAGTCGAACCCGGATTAGCGGCGCACTAGGAGAACGCGTTACCACACTGCGCCACCGCAGGGCCGCTAACTAATAAAACAAAAAATTACATCAGACAAAGTGCTAGGTGTAAGCAACACAATGGTAAAGTCTCTGTAAATAGTACGTATTGATACAATTCCATTACAGCATACCGTCGTAAACTAAGTCCCAATAAAATTTTCAGTTTTATATGGAACCGGTCCCCTGTAGATCCCGCCCCCGCCCTTCTGGATACGGGTATGCCTCTACATTTATGAAATTTCCACGTACGCTGCACAAAAATAATTTTATAAAATATGCATTGAAAATAATTTTATAAAATATGAGCTGAAAATAATTTGCATGCATTGAAAATAATTTTATAAATATGCATTGAAAATAATTTTATAAAGATTTTATTGAAAATAATTTTATAAATATGCATTGAAAATAATTTTATAAAATATGCATTGAAAATAATTACAAAATATGTATTGAAAATAATTTTATAAAATATGCATTGAAAATAATTTTATAAAACACAGGTAATTAAACTTCACAAAAATCTAACATTAAAACTTTCTATTAAAAAACTGATAAACATGCCCTTATATGTTGCTTAATCGCTACTGTAACTATAACGCTCAGAAAAATGTCTGCTTTCTGTTATTTATACAGGGTGTTCTTAAAAGAAGTATACAACTTCAACTTTTTATCGGCCTTAGCACTCCAATAGCTAGAAACTCGATTCTTCTTTTGGTTACGTGGTTAGTGTCCTTTCTAAGTTATTGGCTTCTCAGCTGCAAAATTAACATCGCCACTATTATTAATTTAATATTGTTTATATAGGAATTTAATATGTACAGTGTTTACTTTTACAACTATATATATATATACACATATATGCAGACCGTGCATGAGAACGAAACACACAAGCTTTACTGGGATAGAGCAATCATAACAGACAAGACAGTCCCACATAACCGTCCTGACATAACCCTCGTCGATAAATCGAATAAGACCACGTACTTAATCGACATAGCAGTACCCAACACCAATAACATACAGACAACCTACACAACGAAAATCACCAAGTACCAAGATCTCAGACATGAAGTACGAGATATATGGGGTATGGAAAAGATCCTCATCATCCCGTTAGTCATCTCAGCAACAGGGATAGTACCAAAAACGCTTGCGACGAATTTGGAGATACTCAACATTGACCCAAACACCTACATTGAAATACAAAAAGCCACAATCCTAAACACGTGTCACATTGTCAGGAAGTTTCTAGACATGGCACATTAAGAAGTGATGTAAAAAGAGGCTTGGGAACATGGCGCTCTGCCCGTCCCAAAGCCTGTTTCCGCCAAGAATGGGCGAGGAAAACTTTTATATATATATATATTGTAGATGTTTCAAAAGATTCGAAACTCAATATACATATACTATATGTGTTCCAAAAGATTCAAAATTGAGTTAGGGAATGGTCATTTTTTTTTTGAATGGAAGGTTAAAATTACCTACTATCGTACAATTTTGTACATACACAGACATATACATACACGAAGTTTGAACCGAGTAACCTTCGTTAATAGCTTTATAAATTTCTATAAATGGCAGTGGTAATAACGAATTATTAAGTTCAAAAGATACGGTTACCTAGAATCCGAATAAATGTTCGATTTTTATCTGAACTCAAGAGGTTCCATAAAACTTTGGGTGCTCCGATTTTGTGTTTTTTCGCCAGATTTTGCGGAACTCGATTGTTGAAGAATATTGTGTCCGTGTGAGCATTGACTTCGTTTTTTAATGTTAAAGACGTTCTTATTGAGGGTGATTTCGTAAGATTTTCCCATAGTATTTTTTTGCAAAATGTCTTACCAAATTTTACTAGTTTTCGCTAGTGTGTTCGCCAGATGTGGCAAATATGAAAAAATTTGGGTAGATTGTCAATGTTAGTTCAATTTAATTAAACTTTTAACTATCTCACTTTATTTTCATGTATATTTTGGATGTATTGCGTAGTATTTATTATCAACATCTGCAATAAAATTAACATCAAATTTTGGGCTGCTGACAGGTTTAAAGAATTTCTGTATCCAATAGAATAAATTCTGATTAATTAATTAATTAAATTGTCGATCAATTCTTTTTGTTATTTTGCGTACGATTAAAATGTAAAATTCATTCCGTGGATAAAATGCACACTCAGCTTTCCATGACTTGGAGATAAGGTAAAAATACTTATCTTACTTGCAAATTTTCATATACCTTTTTTACTAACATTCATCATACTTGATCTTTCCTTCTAATAATAAAAGAACCTTTCTCAATGATGAAATTAAGCCGATAGTAGAAATAAAATCGATGATTTTGTAATCTTAACTCAAGATTGAAACTATCGATTTTCTGCAACATTATCGCATGAATTATTTGGGGAGAAATACCAAGGAATGAGAGCTTACACCGCAGGATTGGAAATAAGGTATGATTAAAGAAATGAAAATCTATTGGAAACCATTAAACAAGATTATCGGTGTAATTCTAATTTGTTTTCTAGGCGCAGGCGACTTCAAGCGGGAATGGGAATTCTAAAATTTTCTAGATAACCTATAGTTCGTTCGCGGAAAGTTGACCGTTAGAATTCAAAGGAGCTGACGTCACAAACGGGCTAGTTCATTACAGCAGAGGGGAGGACGTCATTTCAGAACTGGTTTTTGGCGCAGATAAACGTATGCTAAAAACCAGTTTCGTGATGACGTCCTCCTCTCTGCTGTAATGAACTAGCCAGTTTGTGACGTCAGCTCCCGTGAATTCTAACAGTACCATCTGTCAACTTTTCACGAACGATCTATACACTGAAAAGGCACAGAGCAGTATGGTTCTGCCAGTGCAATATAGTTCGCCCTTTCTTACGTTAACAGAGTTAATAGAAGATACATTTCATACATAAAACATTAAAATAATGCTCAAATACATAAAACATAGGCATATTTGTGTAATTAAAATCTGGTATTTATTAAATTTAGGAAAAAGACTCATTATAGCGAGCGATGACGTCATTCAAGTAACTGACCACTCAGAGGACTTCGTTTGCTTGGCGGGAAATTTGTCGCGTGGAAGTTTGGCAACCGCGTTTTTCTGCATTCCAAATTAGGCGATAAATAACCTAATAATGTTGAGGGTTATCTCATTTTTCGCCAATCTGCGAATGAATACTCGTTGCGTGAATAGTTTGCGTAGCCTTAACAGTGTACCAAGTTAGCTTTGCCACGAGTATAGATCGTTGCTTAATTAACCCTTTGCACTCGAAGTTTTTTTTCATTCGTATTACCAGCAACTCGAAGCGATTTTAGTCATATCTTATTATTTTTTTAATTCTTTATGAATACAAATGTTATGATATATAAAAAAAAACAAAAAATTATAAATTTATTACATTTTGTAATCGTCCAAAGTGTGATACCTCTCGAAGCAATTGCCAATATGTAATCTTGGCTTTTCTAGACAGGTATCACAAAATTATTACATTGTCTCATGCTTGGAACCCTCGGTTGAACAAATTTTTAAATGGCTCCACTCCGGACCCTCTCAAGTGCAAAGGGTTAATATAGCCTATTATACTTAAAAGAAATGAAATCTTCACCAGAAGATCTCTTTATTTCGAACAAATCTCTACAGGAATATAGGTTGTAGCTCAAACTAGGGTTTTATTCGTTTTTGGAGAAAAAGAGACGATTTCCCCATCCAGGATTCGAACTAGGGTCCCTCCGTTTAGCTCGGAGTGATACATATGGAGAAAGAGAGCGTTGTTTCCTGTCCTCATTCGTCTAGCGGTCTAAGACACTCCGGGCTAAACGGAGGGACCCTGGTTCGAATCCAGGATGGGGAAAGCGTCTCTTTTTCTCCAAAACGAATAAAGCTCTAGTTTGAGCTACATATACGTGGGTGGCAGAAATTATTGTATAATAAATTCCCCCACGAAAAACTCACAAAAATCTCGCCCCGGAGGCTTTTCTGTGTTGACCATATTTGGCATATTTAATACTACTAAACATCTAAGCAGATTAATACATTTATCATTAGTGAATAAATTTCTTAATATAAATTTGCATTGTAAACTTGCATATATATACTAAAACATGAGTTCCTTTATCTTTACTATAGAGCGGATGAAGACCCAACCCTGCGTAAAAAATCATGGTGTACACAAGATCCACCGTAGAAAACTATTTTCAACACATACTTGACGTCAAAGAACAACATTCATTTGTTGTGTGCAATTTTATACAAGACAAAAAATTTAAAATAAAATTCTGCAACAATTTATTTTGAGAAGAAATTTTTGGTGGGGGAAGGAAGCTAGTTATATTTCCAGAGACATCAGCCCCCTCTAGCCCCAGCCTGGCTACGGCCTTTGGCGGATTTACTATTTTGCCGCCCCTAGGCTACATTTTACCGCCCCTTTGTACCCGTCCGCCTCTCCTCCCTAATCAGTGGTAGGGACATAAAAAATTGTTACATTCAAAATACACCAAAAACTTTTATATTGACAGTAAATACATTGAAAAACTAATTCTTAAATTAAAACATAAACATAAATTAATGAAAATAAAAATAATAAATTAAATATATAAATATATTATATATAATTATATAATATACAATATATATAATTATTAATTTAATAATAATTTATTAATTATATATTAAATAATAATTTATTAATTATATATTAAATAATAATTTATTAATTATATATTAAATAATAATTTATTAATTATATATTAAATAATATAATTATAAATATATTATATATAATTAAATATAATAAATAAATTAAATTAAACATTAATTAATTAAAACAAAACATAAACAATATTAACTTATATTGAAGTATTATTTATTTTTGGTATATAATAAATCAAATTCAATTTTATTGAAATAAATTTTAATTTTAGTAAAAAGTAAAAGCCTATAGAACACTGGTATTTAAATGGAAAGCACGACATCTAATTTTATTCTCCGCAAATCATCTGATTATATCATCGTATGACATTGACTTCGTCATGTCAGATTCATTACTCAAAATTTTGCCATGTCAGACTCAATGTACAAAATTTTGCCTCGCTAGTCTGTGGTCTATTATAACCTATTTGGAAATACCACCCTGTAGAGAATGAGAAAATTTTTCAGCGAGGTTCATGTCAAAATAATCAATTTTGATAGATTTCGTTCGGAAGAAATCGTGCAGCAAATGCAGAGTAGCCTATATTTCATTCAATAAGAAATACATATGTACGTATAAATTCGTTTTTGTTTTACACGTAGTATTATTCCATTCAATACTGTTTCATGTTTATCATGTGTATGTATCCGATACTAAACTACTTGGGTAATTATGTAGCAGTGAATTTTTTCCTATAGATAATCAAATAGTTCGCTTAACTGAACAATACTTGTTAATAATGTTCGTTTAAGCGACGCCGACTGTACTGGTTTCCTACAACCGATTTGTTATGTAAAATAATTTGACGTAGCATTACGCAGATTTGATGATTAGTTGTACTTCTTACACCTTTAGCGGGTTTAAATAAATATTGAGCACAATTGTTTTTGGTTTTTTTTCTGTCGAAAATAAAAAGGGTAAGGTAAATGTCTTCCGTAAATACTTCGTATTGAAATCTTTTCAAAATTTTGAAACTGTTTCAATTTTTTGAACTCGGTTGAATCTTTTGAATTCAGTTCAAAGTTTTGAATTGAATTTCATAAAATTTAGCCCCTGGCGGCCAAATTGGGAACTAATGACATGTATTTAGTTAATGGCGGGTGAAGGTTTTCAAATTTGGACAGAGAGGTCAGACAGCCATTCTTGTTATGGATTCTTGATTTGGAGTTTATCTGCGCATGCGCGGCCGAGTTTCGCACTTATGGGAGCCAGAACTTCGAGTTTAATCGATGCGTCCTGATGAGTAACATATAGATACAAAATTTTAAACCGATCGGACCATTCATTCATTATATAAATAGGGATAGAAAATGGACAAACCCCTAGTGACGAAATCTGAAACTTTGTATTGAAATCATTTCAAAATTTTGAAATAATTTTCAATTTTTAGCGTGTTTCAATAATTTACTGAACTACAGTGTTGGAAATTGGCGATTTAGAATTGGGAAATAAGCTACAACTCATCAACTTCAAACTCGCCAAAATTTTGGCGAGTTGGAATTCGCCACATTTGGAATTTGTGAACTTGGAATTCCACAAGTTGGAATTTGGAGAAACCACATCTCGCCTAGTTTCGATTCGGCAAGTTCGAACTCGCCAACTTTGAATTATCAACTCGTGAAAATTTTGGCGAGTTGGAATTTGGAGCTTTAGCGAGTTGAAAATTTCCGATTTGGAGTTGGGAAGTAAACTACAACTCGCCAATTTTCAATGTATAAAACTTCCATTTTCAACTCGCCAAATTTTTGGCGAGTTGGAAATTGGCGATTTGGAAGTTGGAAGTAAACTACAACTCGCCAATTTTCAACTTCCTAAATTCCTATTCCCCAACTTTCAATTTTCAACGTAACAAAATTTATTGAAAAAGGGAAGACAATAACAGATTCCATGTTAATTGAAAGCAGCTAAATTTAAATATTGAATTCAGTCGGTTTTCTTTTACTTGGTATTTTACTTTATATGCAGATAACGATTTAATTCTCGTAAACGTCTACTGCAGAAAGGTTTTATTAGATCGCAGGTCGAAATTTTATCTGGGGTTAAGAATATTATGGCCAATTATCGCCCAAAGGACGAAAGTGCGAAAACACTTTTGTAAGGACTGTAAGTAAATTACAGGTCTAACTAAAGTGATTACCGTGGAGACGGACGTTTCGCTTCAGAATGGAGATCACGTATTTGCAGAAGGAATTGCAGAAATGCGAGAATAAAAATATCACGTCAATGTGGAAGTAAAAAGAATTCGGAATTTTGTTTCCAGTCACGTGCATCTTGAAGTTGAGGAATACATAGATCGCCGACGAGTTACTTCAACAAACCGCCACTCATTCTTACAATTATATATATATATATATATGTGTGTGTGTGTGTGTGTGCTGTAATTTACTGCAATAAATTCGTTCCAATTAACTGTTACTTTTATATAACGACTATATTTTACGGCCTCGAGAAATGCTTCAAGGATTACATATTCTGATTGATGTCTTTTACTGTTTAATGACGATTTCCCTCCTTCTCTGGATAGTCGTAAATGGAAGAGAATACTATATACAGGGTGTCCTGTGACCATCAATAATAGGCGTAAACTTACTTGAATACTTTAACGTTTAAATGATTAGGTGGAAAATTACTTGCGAAGAAAAGAATCATTTCTCTTCACCTAGTGGGGACTGAACCCGCAACCACTTGGTAACCAAACAAGCACTCCTTTCCATTGATCTACAGGTGTAAAAAAAACTCATCTGTGAGAGGACATAAAGATTCACCATCAATCGTTATTATGTTGGTAAGAACATTATTCCAAAATGGAAATTATTCCCATTACAGGAAATTATTCCAATTTTAAAGAAAGGAAAGCCTCCTAATAACTTAGATAGCTATAGACCAATTTCGTTGACAAGCGTTCTGGCTAAGACTATGGGGCGAATGGTTGACTCAAGGCTTGAATGGTTTTTAGAAAGTGAGAATTTGATAGTACCGGCTCAAGCTAGTTTTATACAGCATCAGTCCATTGTCCAGCAAGTGGCATTCATAAGCCAAGAAATTAAGGACGTTTTGGATATGCGAAGATCCGTCTTTTCTGTTTTCGTTGAATTTAAATCAGCTTATGATAAAGTATGGCATATGACTTATTCAAAAATTAAAAAACACCGGCGTTGCTGGTAAAATGCTTTCTTGGATTAACAACCTTATTACTCAAAGGTTTCGTTCGGTGAGGTATGGTCAAACATCTTCAATATTCAAACAAACAAACTGAATTACCCCAAGGATCTGTCCTTAGCCCTATTCCCTTTAATATATTCATCAATGATCTCCCTAAGATTTTATCTCATGGTGGTCACATAAAAACCGCATTGTTTGCAGTTGATTTTGCAATGTGGACAGATGCTCCCAAAAAGCACCATAATAACCTCAACACCGACTTAAATAAAGCCCTGCTGGTCCTTAAAACTTGATGCGAAGAGAAAGAGAATGGCATGACAATAAACCAAGATAAAAGACTAGACAATTTTTCACGTTTAACGGACAAAACTACTGTCTTAAGTTACAATACGAAGGCCTTGATATTCGATGCATAGATTGCATAACCTGCCTGGGATGTGTATTAGACTCCCATCTGATCTGGAAGGATCATGCAAAAAAAACAAGTAAAGAACAGAGCAGAAAAAAGAACGCCCATATTAAAAAGGCTCGCTGGTGCGACTTGGTCTGACTACAACTTAAAAGATGTTTATAAAACCAGTTTTTAGTTATAGTAATGGAATCCTGGTTGCGGTCGCGCATGACATAACACAAGAACAGCTTTTAGAGAATCAGGAACTGCGGCTCATCCATCACTGGAGCAGTTAGAACCACCCCTATTGCTGCAATGCAACTTTTCGTCAGCATTATTCCCATCGAAAATGAAATCAAGAAAAATGCAGTTACATTGTTTGAGAAATTGAGAAGACTTCCCAATAATAACTACTAAAGGGACTACGACGTTAAACGCATTAAAAATTTAAAAACACAGTCCGGTTTTATGCAATGCGGGGCCAGAATTGCAGATGAGCAAATCTAAATCACAATTTTTCGGTAGGCCCTACTTGCCCTATTTATATTATCGCTGATATCAGTTTGGACTTAGTCACAGAGATCAATAAAAAGCGGATGCCTTGCTCACAGATCCATGGTATTGCGCTGAAAACTATCCACAGTAGATACCCTGAGGAAAATTGGCTTCACGTCTATACAGATGGGTCTCTGTTTGATAGAGCTTGTGGTGCTGGTGCTGGAGTTTTCTGTACTATTTTCTCATTTTATACTCCTGTAGGATCTTTTGATCTTTAATCGTCTCATTTTGATGGTGAAGTTGAAGCTATATTTGTTGAACTTAACCCATTTTCCGCAGGAACGCCTTCAATAATGCTGTCATTCTCTCCGATTCTAAAGCGGCAGTTGAAACCATTTCCAACAATAAAAAACGCTTTTGCAATTTATGGCTGCATTTATGACTGTAGATCCATACTGAAATATTTGAAGGACAAGATCAGTCTACAACGGGTCCCTGCACATATTGGATTGGAAGGAAACGAAATTGCTGATCAGCTGGCCAAGAAAGGCACATCTATCTTACAGAGACCACAAGAGGCCATGACATTTCACTCATCGAAACTATTTATACGTCACTATTTTGGTAAAAGCAACGATCTGGAGATTTCATACAAAGCTTTAAATAAACCCTGAGACTTACTACTCCATCCTAAATCAATTATTCCGGATACTTTCAGACAGGACCGTGCTTAGGGGGTGCGAACTGGGCCGCCGCCTAGGGCCGCTAAAATTTAGGGCAGCCAAAATGTGTAGTGCAAATACAAGAAATCAGTTTTTAGCGACTCCATATACTTTCAACAAAGTATTTGGTTAATTCACCTTTTACGTGTGACGTCATACTTCCCATAATGCAACCTCTAAATGGTGGTCAGAATAAATACGTGTTGTGTTATTAGTCAAATGTGTTAGCATCAGGAGCCTATGTACATTATCATGTTTATTGTGGTAGCTATATGGTTACTGAAGGGACTCCTGGTTTCCGACATTTAATAGCACAAAAAACTAGAAAAATTACTTTGTAAGTTCTAATAGTATTGAAAAGGCGGCTGTGTTCTTTAAGTTAGCTTTTCATTAATTCGTTATAATTAGAGTAATAATAAATTACAATGATTCGTATTTTATTTAATTTTTATCCCCTATTTTCAATTTAACTTCATTATCTTCTCTTTATTTTTACCTACAGCGTTTAGACCAGTAAAGGACTTTATGCTTTATGAAGGACGTAATGCTAAACCTAGGTAAATCATTTTATCGTTGT
Organism: Dysdera silvatica; assembly: GCA_006491805.2. Taxonomy (NCBI): domain Eukaryota; kingdom Metazoa; phylum Arthropoda; class Arachnida; order Araneae; family Dysderidae; genus Dysdera; species Dysdera silvatica. The sequence goes on from QLNU02015270.1 coordinate 77,639,187, forward strand.
GTTATGTCAAAACATTTTTAAGGGCCTCTAAAATCTGCCTGCCCAGGGACGCTGACACCTTAAGCACGGCCCTGATTCCAGAACTGCAGCCGTGGCAAAATTTCGCATGTTAACTGGACCAGACTATCTGTAGATAGATGGTCTGTACAAGATGGTCTGTAGATTATGTAACAGCAACCAATCAATGACATCGTATCATCTTAAAGTGTGCAGCTCATTAAAAACTTCTCAAGGTATTGTTAGCAAATATTGGAAAGCTCGAAGTTGAATGACTGAATAGTCAAACGCTTGGCATTTGAAACAAAAAAAATTTTTTTGTAAGAACTATTAGCATGTTTCTGATGATACAGTTCCACAGTATAATTAGGGAAATTTCGAGAAAACATTAAACACAATTTCAAGAGACGAAATGTTTTCCAAAGATGAACGTTATGTTTCCACCTGCGAAAGTATATTGATTTATATAATTTTATTATCAATTCGATCAACGATTTTCGAATTATCACCTAACTAATAATACTTGTTTGAAAATAATGTATATCTGATGAAAAACCAAAGTGTCAGCCACTGGCGTACGCAGGGAGGAGTTGAAGGGGGGGGGTTGTAACCCCCATTGCAATGAAATTTTGTATATTTAACATAGGAATATGCAGGGTGGCTAGTAAAGTTTTTATACACGCAGATAACTGTCGAACAGAGAGAGCTATATGTACGAACGTGATGTATAGGTATAGTAAAGTGACTATGCACTTCAAGATGAGACTGCGTACAGCGTCCCTAGCGGAATAATTGAGAACTTAAAGCTGCTATCTCCAAACTATTCAAGATAAGGGCAAAAAGTCAATTACAAAGTTGTTAAGCACTAGCTAGTTAGTATGAAACGATTTTTTTTTTTTTCACCACCTTAATAGGGCAAAAATTGTGATTTGTGAAGTTTAAGGGATACAGGACACCCCTGCGCGACAGCTTTCCCTTCGTACAGCTCTGCGTGGAGGAGAAACTTCGGGTCGGGGCGATACTTTCATTGCACACATAATCTCGTCACAAAGCGCATGATATGCAAATGTGTACGCTACGTCATACGTTATCGGTAAGCATAAAATAGTGGCCAGGCAAGGAGTGTAAGACAGTGTGAGAAGTGAAACGGTGCGTTAAACGTCTGTACTTATATATTATATGGCGAATTATTCCAACAACGAGTATTGCGAGATGGTGCTGTTATATGGGGAATGGGGTTAACCAGAGGACGTTTTAGCTTACGTTTTAACCCACCCACGGTGCAGTTCAAGAGAAGTTGGTATGATGTGTGGCCTAACAGGCGGCCGTGTGCGGCAAATCTTGCAGCAAGTGGGAGCTCACCCCTACTATGGAATACTGCTGCAGTCACTAGTTCCAGGGGATGCTGAGCGACGTTTTAATTGGTGAAACTTCGTTACGAACACCTTAGATATGCAGCCGAATTTTTTAGTGTACGTCCTTTGGACGGAAGAGTCAAAATTCACCCGCAACGGGGTGTTAAATAGACACAACGGACATTATTGGGCTCTCGAAAATCCTTTATGGAGACGACCAGTCCGACATCAGGTGTGGTGGTGGTCTGTTAATGTGTGGTGCGGTATTTTGAACAACAGACTCATTGGACCTATGTACTACGAGGGCACATTAACGGGACGTCGATATTTGCAGCTGCTACATAGCGTACTATCGGATATTTTGCATGATGTTCCATTGAGTGAGCGGAGAACCATGTGGTTCCAACATGACGGCGCTCCTCCTCACCATCCAACAGAAGTACAATTATTATTATCCCAAACCTTCCGCCAACAGGTCATTGGCTAGGGTGGTAGTGTGAGCTGACCTGCACGGTCACCGGACCTTACCCCCATTGAATTTCTTCTTTTGGGGCTATCTCAAAAGACAGGTCTATCACACCTAACCGACGACTGTGGACAATGTCGGCAGTCGCATTACCAATGCCTGTACAAGCGTCACGTCTGCAATGCTACTGAATGTGCAAGAAGAAATGCTCCACCGTATACAAACGTGTATTGTGGCCGACGGTGGCCACACGTAATGAGCACACATAATGACATACAGTAATACGCTGTTCACATTTGCCGAACCAAATACCCACATATTAGCGTTTGACGTGTTCTATTCCCGCAATTCATGTACCATTTCGTACTGCATCAGTGATGCTGGACAACTTTGGAATTAACTTTTTTTTTTCCGTTTCTTGAATAGTTTTCGAGATAGCAGATCTACGTTCTGAATTTTTCCGCTAGGTATGTAATGTCAACTGATGATGTTAGAATGGCAAATGTAAAAATGGCATGAAAATAAAATTTGTATTTGTACGCTGCACGCAGTCTCACCTTGTAGCGCATAATCACTTCACTACGTATACAGATCGTACATACATATCATGTTCATACATCTATTTCCCTACGTTTGATGGTTGTCAGCGTGTATAATGACTTTACTAAACCACATTAAAAACCGTGTGTGTGCAATGAAAGTATCGCCCCTACCCAAAGCTTCCCCTCTATGCATAGCTGTACGACGCAGGGACGTCCTGTACCCCTTAAACTTCCTAAATCACGATTTTTGCCCTATTAAGGTGGTGGAAAAAAATCGTTTCGTACTAATTAGTTGGTGCTTAACAACTTTGTAATTGACTGTTTTCCCGTATTGTAAATTGTTTTCGAAATAGAAGCTCTAAGTGCTGAATTTTTCCGCTAGAGGCGCTGCACGCAGTCTCATCTTGTAGTACATAGTCACTTTACTATACCTACACATCACGTTCATACATATAGCTCTTTGTTCAACAGTTATCTGCGTGTATAAGGACTTTACTAACCACTCTGTGGGAGTTGCAGTTCTGTAATCCCGCCAACAAGCCTATTATGATGAGCCTATAACCTCCCCTTATGAACTTTTTGTGTACGCCTATGGTGTTATCTAAAACATCTCATCATTCATAGTAATAGGCTAAGCCTTAAAGCGGCAATCCTAAAAAATCGGTGCTGTTTTTAAAGGTAATAGAGTAAAACCTTCCAATAACGATATCCGATATAACGATAAATCCCTCTACAACGATAATTTTTCTCGGTCCGTATAATAGTGTTGTAGAGAGGTTTTACTGTATAATGAACCCTCCCTATAACAATAACTCCCTCTACAAAGATAATTTTTCTCGGTCCGTATAATATTGTTGTAGAGAGGTTTTACTGTATTAGCAAAGAACATAATCATCAACGTAGAGTTTTCAAACTGTATAGAGCACACATTTTATTTTATGTATATACGGCTTCCATATATCTGCTTACATTACAATAGGTCCGTTCGTAATTTATTTCAAATTATTGGGAGATTCAGGCCTATATAACTCAACACGTATGGTCAGAATTCTAAATGGAATTTTTTTGGAAAAAAAAATAGGAAGCCTACTGTGGGTATTAATAATGAACGCTTTGCATTAAAAACAAAAAGAGTGAAAAACAAATAGGCCTATATGAAAGTAATAAAAAGGAGGGATAGAAATGAGGAATAGAGATTGGAATAAGGGAGGAATTTATAGCTATGTAGTAATATCCCGATTGAGTTTTTATGGCGTGAAAGTTGGCAACCATAAAAAAGCCCTTCTTGGTTGATTGGATATTCTCAGTAATGGCGGTCGCCCTCAGGAAACTTAAAGTATTAGAATGAAATATTGGAAGTTATAAAATTCAATTTAAAATTGAATTTAAAAGGAATCGTTAAGAAAAGGGCGATCAAAAGGAACGGTGAATGAAAAATTAAGAAATTATAAAAAAAAAACGAACAACGGATTATACCACCTGTATGAAAACCTCGAACTTGCTAGGAAAAAAAAGGCTTGAAATGGCAGGTCATGAGAAAAGGATAGAAGACGAAATAGTTAAGACATTATGAAAATATAATTAGAGATGGGGAGATGAAAAGGATGCACAGATCTCATGACAATTGGGTGAACTGGTAGTGTGGCAGAAGCATACAACTGTATGAAGAAATGGCTAGGCAACGATCATTGGAGTATCAGAGACTGATAAAAAGGAGAAGATATATCTCAAAAATAACTATCGAACGTAAATTGTTCCTTTTTTCTATTCTCTACCTACTGACTATTAGAATATTAATAGCATCGAGCAAGCAAAATTCACTTGTCTAAGTTCTTGAAATTTAGTTCGACTAGATGAACTTCAGTTAGATATATATCACGTCAAAGGAATATAGGTTCATATATCTGTAAAGTGTGTTGATAGATGAATTTATCTGTAAGCCCTTCCAAATTTAATTGCCTTACGCTGTCTCGCTCGTTGTCAAAAGCACAACCAACCAAATGACTTTACCGAACTCACGTAATCCTCCGGATTTGAGATGATTCCATTGGAGGAACTGAATCGCCCTGGGTTTAGTTACATTAACCCCTTTGCTCAAGACAGTAATTGAGTTTGGTAGAAACTAACCCAATAAACGGGATTCTCGAACGGCAGAGATGGCTTTTTTCGACATACTATCCTTCTTTCGGGTCAACGCCATGAATCTGTTATCCACTCATGGTTTGTTTGTTTGTTTTGTGGTTTTACGGCTCAAAGACTACAATGGTCATGCTGCGCCGGGACCTACTGTTTTCCGAGGAATCCGAACCTCTTATGGCCTAGGGAACCAAACCCCGGACTACAGTGAGCAGTGCGATCTTTTTATGAGATCTCTGAGTAAGCGTTCTTTGTACACTGTTGGGAGTCGAACCCGGATTAACGGCGTACTAGGCGAACGCGTTACCACACTGCGCCACCGCAGGGCCATACTTATGATACCGTGAATTACTTACAGGTTAAAATCTGATGTTTTCAAGGCTGGATCTAGGGGGTGTCGAGGGCGCGGGAGCCCCCCCGAGAATAAGTATACTTCGGTTTTCAAGCTTCGCGTATCTGCCTGGAATTATTTTCTGGATCAGCCCTTCAATGACTTAGATATTCAATAAACAGTAGAATACGCAGAACTGTCCTGAAGAAAATTATTGAGAGTATGCGGTGCTGTCTTAATTAAAGAGTATTGAAATTGTGGGGTTAATGGACTTGGTGATGTCACCGCACCGCGCCGATTGGCATTTGATTGGTCGTCTACTGAAACCCACCCATTGGGACCTGAACCCACGACCTTCCACTTGCCGGGCGGAGGCTCTACCCACTGAGCTACGAAGGACAATATATAATCTCTCTCAGGTCCCACCGAAGGCAGAAATATTTATTTTCTTTCGAACGTTTCACCATCTAATCACGCCATACCATCGGCGTTGGTATCACTACGCCAATAAACGTTGATTGATTGACATTGTTGTTTGATTTAATCTGCGTAGTGTTCGATTTATATAAAAATAAATATAATTAATTGCCAATTGGTTGATTTTTACGGATAAATCGTAAAATACGTTCAATCGTTAATATGCACATCAAATAATAGGAAAAGCCATAACTACTCATACTCGTAAAATAATCCGTCTGCTTGCTTTACGGCGCAAGGATAATAAAGGTCCTGATGTGAGTGGGCCGAGGTCTATAGTTTCCGGAGGATTCCGAACTTCTGCTGGTGAGGAAATCGAACATTGGACTGCGATGAGAAGAAAAATGACGTACGTGGCTACGGGCACACTACGATACGTAGCTACGTGCGCACTTGCCTACGGGCACACTACAATACACAGATACGTGTGCACTTGCCTATGGGCACACTACGATAAGAATAAAAACAGCACACGTGTCTACGCGTACACTACGATAAGAAGAAAACGCCTCACGTGCCTACGGACAGACTACGATACGAAGCTATGTCCATACGTGTCTACGGGCACACTACAATACACAGCTACGTGCTCACGTGCCTACGGGCACGCTACGATAAGAAAAACGGCAGACAATGCCATTGAGAATCGAATTCGGAATAATGACACTATACTTATTTATTTTGTTTTTTATTTGTTTTCACCGTTGGGAATCGAACTCCGAGTACCCGTATGTTAGGTAAAACTTCACCACTGCGCTATTGCAGGGCCTAGAAGCATATAAATTTGGCTATTGTATGATATGCGCCTTAAACGTACAATGACGTCGATAAATCAATATGTAATCGATATGTCTCTAATCGATTATAGGCTATGTGCATGACTATATAAATGTCTCTAGTTGAATCATACGTAGCAGGAATTTTGACGGAACGGTCATGAAAATATTGATATTTCTGTCCGTTGGTGCCTTTTTACGCTTACGGTAAAATTACATTTTCCATGCAGCTTGCAAGAAAGTATTTTTTTTCCTCCAAACACCTCGATTTACTCAATTCCAGAGAACTATTTTCATTCAAGCAAGTTGCCAAGGCGGAGAAGGCGAACACGGGGGAGCAGCTGCGAAATTTCGCTCAAATTGAAAGTGATGCCGCAAAGTACATTTCGCATCGCTCTCTCCTGTTCTCGGAGTACTAGGAGAAAAGTACATTTAGTCCCGACACGCACTCTTCTGTCGATTTCAGACCATCCTATTTCATACCTCTGTCGTAAGTACAGTTTTATTTTCTTTTTCGCTTTGCGCTCCAGAACCGAAATTGGTTGGGCGGTACAATTGTTTACTTACTACAAATTTAAAAATCGTGTTATTTCCGTAGATGCAGTTGTCTGCAGAAACTAAAACGCCGATAGAAAATTGTAGGCGATGAAGGAACGAATTGGATCTGAGTATTTAAGTTCCCCCTTTCAAGTCAAAAACGAAATCTGACATACGTTTCGATCCAAGAAAAGCAATTTTAAAATCACTGCTCGGAATAAAAAAAGAAGGATTTAGGAATAAAATAAATTTGCAAATAATATAATTCCTTTTTTGAGATGTTCTCTGCAGTAGAATTATTTCTATGTTACCTTACACAGCTCGAGAAAATTAAACATGCGCAACTCGAAGCAAATACGAATGTCTAAATTGACGTATGAATATCTAGCCTGGGTGCGTTCAAGCGTTACAGGGAATTAAAACGTCTTACTGGTGTCATATAAATTCACGAAAGACGATTCCTATACGAGGATCACCGCGGCCAGAAAACATTCGATGAAAGATTCGGGAAAAAATACACGATTTACAAGTTTCAAATTGGACGCCATTCTGATATACACAGCGAAATCTCCTCGTACAGTTACGCTGAATACGCGAGTCATCTCCCATTGTCCTCAATACCCACTCAGCTATTTTGTAATGGCATCTAGTTAGCCTCTAGCGCTTTCCCTGAACGCATTCTTTGCCACGTTAGCGCGATAATTGTTTGTTTGTTTGTTTTTTGGTTTTACGGCTCAAAGACTACAGTGGTCATGCTGCGCCGGGACCTACTGTTTTCCGAGGAATCCGAACCTCTTAAGGCCTGGGGAACCAAACCCCGGACTACAGTGAGCAGTGCGATCTTTTATGAGATCTCTGAGTAAGCGTTCTTTTTGCACTGCTGGGAGTCGAACCCGGATTAGCCGCGCAATAGGAGAACGCGTTACCACACTGCGCCACCGCAGGGCCAATTAGCGCGATAATATTGTGAAAATTAATCCTAAAGCGATCCCATCGGTTCCATGAAAAAGCGGTCGTTCAGAGAGGTAGTTTCTGAATAGAGATGAATTTAACACTGGGTCTATGGGGTGGGAGGGAATCCTGTTTAAAGAAAAGATAGTCGATAAGGGAGGTTGTCTCTGAATAGAGGTGGTCGTTAAGGGAAGTTTTAGTGTAACCCTTAATTTTGTTTACGAATAACTCTTAAAGGCGAAAGTAGCGAAATTAAGACTTTTTTGAGAAATAGATATAAGAACACATTTAGACAGTCTGTATATACAAAATGTATTTTTCATTGTTCAATTATGCCTTGATGGTGAACAAGTATATTTTATCATCATTTAATATTAGCAATTCCTCATTGTGCGCAGTTTAATAATTAAACTTAATTATAGGCAACAAAAAACGGTTAACATTCACTGCTATCTGTGGTCAATGTTGGGCCACTTCACCCCCGGATACAGGATAGAGGGGTAGGGGAATAATATACTTTGAAGTGTCTTTTGTGTGCGGCATTTTATCTTGTCATTTCAATGCACATTTTGTTCTTTTTCTCCACATGATCTCAATGACGATCCAAAAATTCTTTCCACATTCACCAAAAACGATCTAAGTTGTGCAACATTTCCTGAATGCTGTGTTAAATCCGGCCAGCACCATATAATGCCAGTAGTTAACGGTCATTCCTAAATCTACGTACGTTTTCTAAATAATATTTGGATAAAAAAAGATCGATTATATATATATATAATATCAACCATACAGTAACGAGAATAGAGATACAATTTGCGGGCATGGTAAAGAAACACAGATGTGCAATTTATCGAAGGGGCGGTGAACTCTCAATTTGAATCCTTTCCACCAAGTAAGTTTCGCCATGCTTTGCCACACATAGCCCACATGCAAAAGTGTATCAAATTGACCCGTGACCGAATCACCGAATGAGTCTGCTTGCTCATGATAGATGGGCGAAATCATTCATCTATTTTTTCAAGGAAGGATCTGGAACACCTCCACTCTTTTAAATTAAATTTTCAATTGAATTTAGTAACTGCCAATATTTCCTACCAATAATTGAAAGAACTTTCAATCAATGAAGGAGAGATTTAGTATGATTCAAGGGCGGATCCAGGATGTATTACGGGACGAGGCAGGTTTCGGGAGCTCTCACCGGGAAATATTTTAGTTTTGGGCTGTTAAATAGTTTAGGTAAATGCTGCTACAATACTAAACTTCCTTTATCTTCACCAAAATATTTAATTTATGACAATGAAGTAGAGTTGGGCTTTCCTTTAATTAAACTATATGGTTTAGGGTAGATTATAGTTACGTATTACAGAAAGATACGCTAGTAAAGGAGACATATACAATAATCAAAACGATTATTTACAATGGAATTAATAGAACAAGTTTAAATTTAAACTACAAAAATCTTGTAATTATTTTACTTTTTTTTTGCAAGAAGCAACTTTTTTTATAAACATACGTTTGTAGTGAAAAAGTGGTCATCTTGGTTTCTTTGAAAATTTGTCAATCACATTATTTATCAATATGAATGTCTCTGTGGGTGTGCATTAAAAGTTTTTTCTGTCATCCGCGTTCGAAGATAGGTTTAAAAGTGCTCCAACGATGAAAAACTTTGTTCTGCTGAAACAACACTTACTAAAAACGTAGTTTGAAATACGAGAAGTTTGTAGATTCATGGAAAAACGTCTGGATCACATTTCTCCAAGACTTGGAGACTTTGGACGCCCGTATAAGACTTTTGTTTATTACGATCGGAACGAGTAACACATAACATATTCTTCATCGTCTTTATTTTTTCCTATTTAATGCTGAAAGGAGCGATCGCCCCTCCGCCCCTCGCTGGATCCACCCTTAGTGTGATTGCATTTGTATGGCGTAAAAACATGGTAGATACCAAGCTTCGCCGGGACTTAGCTTTCCGAGGAATCCGAACCCCTTAAGGCCTACTAAATCAGCTCCAGAACTACAGAGAGAAATCAGTCGGTAATCGTTCTTTTTCCGGAACCGTTGAGAGTCGAACTCGGATGAACGACACACCAGATGAACGAGTTACCATAGCACCACTTCAGGACCGAAACGTTCTGTCATGGTCATGCCACAATGATCATGCAGAACACCTCCACACCCGAGGATCCTATTGTTAAGCTAATGATAATAATACAGTTGAACGTGGTCCGAATGTAGGATCACTTTTGGGAAGTAATTTCTAATAAATGTACCAACTGACGTCCTGGAACTCAAAATGTACTGACGGCAAACGAGCATCCAAAAATAGTGCATCTCAGTCAGTAGTTTCAATGGCTGCCCCCTTGGATTTATACTGGCAGTTTAATGCCTAGCAGGGTTACATTTAAATCTCCCGCGATTCCCAGGGTACGCATAGTTGCTGGTTCCGTTCAAGAGGATCCCATTTTGAGGCTTTAGAAGATCAAAATTATATGTAAATGATATTTGATCAGGGCCGACGACAGGGGGGGGCAGCAGTGAGTCTGGGGGCCCGCGGTGGCAAGGAGCTGTGCTTTGGGGAACCCGGCCCTGCCCCCAAAATATTTTTGATACGATATTCTTGCTTTCTTATTTGAAAATGACAAAAATAACAATGTGCCCTCCCTACAATTTTCCCGCCTACTGTCTTAAGTGCCGGTACATATATGCAGTGATTTTGTAAAATAATTAAGTAATAAGTAAGTAAGTAAAAAAAAATGCTTTCTTATTTCATACTTTTTGTTCATTGGGGGGGTTCAATCCCCTCCCCCAAAATATATATAGGGGAAAGTAGGGCAAAGTGAATATTGGGGGCAAAGCGGATCAGCTGAATATTTAATAATCCAAATATAGGAGGCGACAGTGGTTAGTGCAAAAGGTTTGAAAGTGTGTGTAGGAAAAAATTGCACTTACTTCAGCACCAATGAAATACAAGTGTCAGCGAATAAAGTAAGAAAACATTTTTTTCGATTGCTCACTAAAATTTTTTTAAGTTGGTTAAGTGTCAATATAATAAAAACTATTTCGCATTAAATGTTGTGAACTGTATGCGTGAAACAGGTATTTTGTTAGTTTAGATAATGCTTTTGCGTCATTATTGTTAAGGATTCAGCCCAGGCAGTACTTCCTTTGTCGAAATGGCGTTGAGGACAAATCGGATCATTTTTTATGGGTCAAAGTGGATAGGTAATCATACGGGGCCCTGGCCCCGGACCCCACAATTTAAGGACCTCAAAATTGTTTCATTGGTGATAAAATCATGCAATTTGCTTTTAAATATTTTTTATTGATTTTATTTTGTAATATTTCAGAGCAATTTTGAATATAATTTAAATCCACTCTGATTTGATTTTGACAAACTGACATGAAATTGGTGACATGTACATCTAGCCACATGGGCCACACTGTTTTCTCTAGAGAACCGTTTTCTTTTATAGTTGATGATCTGGCAACCCTGATTGCAAAGTACTTCACTCAGCTGAGGGAGTAAGTTTAATTACATGTGTTTGTTGTGGTGGTTGGTTGCAATCAAAACGTGCAGAAATTTTAACAAACAACTCTACTAGGGACATTGCTCAAGCACAAAGCGAAAAGAAAACCCGGTATGTACAAAGTATAAGCAAGCCTAAGAATAAGCATCTAATATAAGCATCATCCTAATATAAGCATCTCGGCACAGGGACAAAATCCACTCCGCCATCTTAATTTACTTAATATGTAATGAGCCATATGCTGATCCACCAATATAGGAATGGATAAAGTGTTCTTTATCTAACGGATGAGCTCACGAGAACTGTATACTTTATGAAGGCATAGAAGAATATTCGTATCTTAAATGCACTATGTGAAAACGTTTCTGGTAATTTTTTTTTCTGCCGAATGCATTTTATGTGCACGTTACAATTTTTTTACGACAGAGTTTTCTATTTCAAAAACAACCCATCCGCTTTTCCCCAGGGTTGGGGCAAAGTGGATAAATTGACCATTCTTCTTCTTCAAGTATTTTTGTTTTAAATTCAGTAATAAATAATGTCGTTAATGATACGTACTATGTTTCTTTGATGTCCACAGCAGTAAACAATGAAGTTTCAGCGTTCATATATTTATTTATCACACTTTATAATTAAGATGAAATTAAGTGATCCGCTTTGCACTACTTTCCTCTACCACTGTCTAGGGGAAGGGCTCATGGGATCCCGTCGAAGTGAGCCCGGAGGTACCCGCGCTAACTCTTTGCGCCCCTTCACGCATAATCGTATGCAGGGGCGCTGACTCTCTGCGCCCCTGTATACGTTTACCCGTAAAGCTCATTCCCAAAAGTTCGAAGGATAGTTCAGAAGGCGAACGTGTTGGAAAATCCAGAAAAGCATTGAGCGAAAAGGAATCGAAGTGACCCGGTTCCGGATAAAATATCCGGAAATTTCCGGAACTGCTCGACACTACCGGAAAAGGAATAACCAATTTAAATCGGGATGATTAAAATGGGTCTTTCTCTTACCTATGGTCCGTGGAATTAAATGAAGATAAATGATTTAGAGATAAGAAATAGGTCCTTCTTTATATTAATTATTACTTGCTGTTACTGTTTATTACGTTGTGCTATTATTTTATTAATTAATAATGTGCACTAATTATTTTTTTAGAAAGAGTATTTTGAACATTGAAAGTCGCAATAAAATAATATGTATATTTCTCTCCCTCCCTCCATTTCCTCTACCCATGTAAAGAATCGGTTATCGAAATTAATTCGGATCGATTCTGAGGGGAATATACGGGAAAACCATTTGTTTATCGTGCTGGTTTTGATTTGAGTGGCATCGTGGAAAGCATGCCTTTTCTGTTCACCGCAGTTCGGGGTTTGGTTCCCTATGTCATAGAGGTTCGAATTCCTCGGAAAACTGTAGCTCCAAGCGCAATATGATTTTGGCTATCCATGTGCCATAAAGCTCTTTATTCCTACGTTCAAAATTCACCTATCTGTATTCCGATTCTACATATCCAGGTTGCAACTCTAGATGTCCATGTTAAAACTCTACATTCCTCTGATCAAAATCCATGTACCTATGTTTCAAAATTTGTAATGTAATAACTTTTGCACATAAACATCGTTTAAATATATCTGCGCGTTAAAATGGAAATTTAAGAATTGACTAATATCGCTGATTTGAGAATTGATTAATATCACTGATTTGAGAATTGATTAATATCACTGATCTGAGAATTGGTCGATATCACTGATTTGAGAGTTGATCAACATTGATTTGAAATTGAATAGTTTATTGAATAGTTTCAACATTGATTTGAAATTGAATAGTTTATTGAATAGTTTCAACATTGATTTGAAATTGAATAGTTTATTGAATAGTTTCAACATTGATTTGAAATTGAATAGTTTATTTTTAGGTGCATGAAAAAGGAATTACAGAAATTAACTCTGAAGTGCGTATGCTTCTTTTTATATTGCATTCAGTGACAAATGTGCTTTGGAATTCGATTTAGAACAACCTTGAAGTGATTAAAAATTTTAATAATACATAAACATGCTTTCAACCACTCAAAGTGATGGCCATTATCATATGTTACTAAATCTTGAATATCACTACAATATTTTATAATATCTCATAATGACCATCAGTCCATCACTTTGAAGGCTTGGTTCATGGCATGTTTATGCATTATTAACATTTTTAACTTCAACGTTGTTCTAAATCTGATTTATACTTTGTGGTGTAATGATTTTTATTTTGGAATGCTTGGAAGGTGGAAATTTTTGTGTTAAACCTTGCTGCTGAAATGTAATTATAAAATAAATTAACATTTAATTGATTTGTGATAAAGAAAGAACACATAGCAGAAACATATTTTCACCTGCCCACTTTTTAACTTCAAGACTGGTTATGATTACTACTATAAAAAAAATTGCCTTCATTTTTGAAGATAAAGACGTGTTTTTCAAGATGCGCACATTTCGCCGTACAATATACAACGTCAAGATCTGACCCTAACAATAGAAAACCAATGGAAGTGTTTGCCCAGAATGCGCAAAAAGCTCCCATTTGTTTTTGTTGTCTTAATTTGATCTTGACGTGTTGCGTTGTTGCGGCGTAAAATATGCGCATCTAGAATAATGCGCCTTAAGGTTACATTTTCTGATATATCTCGGGGAAAAAAGTAACGCCAAGTTTCCTTTAATCGCGCCAATTGGCTAATCCCTGTGTTCATCTTATTTTGCTGACCTTATTGTCCGCAGCACATCAGAAGATCAATATCTTTGCCTTGATAGCGCTGCACCTAATATAGAAGTCAGGTCACCACTTATCTCCCGTATTCGCCGAAAGAGGTCCTCATTATTTTCGCCAATGTCTAAATTTTTATCTTTTGTGAGCAAAAACTGCACAGAAAATGATTTTCTGCTAAGGTTCTCACTGACAAAGTTAATATACTGATGGTGAAATTAAGGCTGAGGGATATGGCAACACCTTTTACATATACGTTTTATATTTTTACGTCATCGATAACTATAAGCAGAGGATTATTATACAGTAAAAGCCCCTAATAACGGACTCCCTTAAGGTACGATCACCCATTTTTTTACAAATAGATAAAAATTTCTCGGCAAAAAAAAAATTTCACAATAGTATCCCTCCTCTTCCCGGCCACCTCTCTTTCGCAAGAAAATTCTTTTGTGCTTTTAATATCTTCTAATGAGGTATTTCAATGTATAACATTAATAAATATTTTTATAAACATAACCGAATTGGCGTCACCAATAAAAATAAATATAATATACAAAATAAATAACGACTCGATGTATTTGGCGACTGAAATTTTTCTGGAGGCACACCTTGCAATCATTATAGCTAAAAAGGGTAAGTAAGGTTTTCAACATGACATTAAAATGTAATTAAATAATTAGTTCGAAAAGGGGCGAAGCTTTAATTAAGAAAGACTAATTATTTCTAATCTTTTCAAAAGAAACTCAAGATAGAAAAACAACAGATGTTGACTTATAATTGCAGCGTGGTGAGTCCCCAGATAAATTAAATTCTCATTAATCACCACGAAAATGGATAAAGTGTAAGTGACAAGATGGTAACATATGCTATATCACCGGTGCTCTACTATGCTGATTACATCCCTTAGAGCATTTATCAGCGCTCCTTACCGCTTATGAAGAAAAAAATGTCGATTGCGATATCTCAGAAATTATTTTCTTATCCTATGTCCTCATATCTGCAAGTGCCCCTTGCACGGAGTATGCCGATTGGTGGGACATCCATATCTTGTAACTAGAACTGTAACTAGATTTGTTCAAGAAAGACATGGGAAGATTTGCCGTAAAACCTGTTCTGTTTTCCCAGTATGATCAGGACAAGATTCGCAAAAACTTCATGAGAAGGATGCTTTGGACAATTGGTGAATCGATGTAAGTGGAAAATTAATGTGTGCCAAAGAGGTATGAAGAGCTAATTCTCGAAGGACGAGGACCAGCTCCGTACAAGTCATCTAGATCCGAAAGCCCACAAGAAGATAATGAAACCAAGCAGCTTAGACCATCCTATTCAGTGGCGCACCCAGAATATTCGCAAGAGGAGCCCAATGGTGCAACGCATATTTGGTTTAAAATAATGTCCAGACACCATTACCAATTACGGTTGTCTTTGTGTGTACATTTATCATTATTGAATTACTAATAATTCTATAATGCAAGATACTTAAATAATTAGAAGTAGTAGGTTATGTTTATACAATTTTACAATGGCCAGCACTCTTATTCTATCTCTATCAGTGATTAGGTCTCATGACAGAAATATCTGCAATCAGAATTTCCATTTTAACTGTGTTTGACATTGTGCTTTTGTCTACCTTTACCTCCTTTGAAGGCAGTTCCGGTCCACTGCTACTGTTGTTTACCACAAAAGCAGTCTCATCAATGTAACCAGAGTTCAAGGAAATGTTGGGAACATCACTAATTTCATCCTACATTTTTAATAAAATAATTAACCAGTGTCTGTTGGCGTAATAATTTTTCGTTTTATTAGCCCAAGGGAGGGACACGGACCCCCTACGTGGGTGCGCCACTGGTCCTCTATACTCTGCCATCCAAGAGAAAATAAGAACGCACAAGAAAGTAATAAATTCTCGAGGCGAAACAGGGACAATAAATCGAAAAGGAAGACAGCATTAAAAAAAAAAAGAAAATATGATTAATCGGCGACTAAAGAATGAAACAAACTCCAGTATTTGCCTTCCCCTTTGACGCCTATTCGGAGACACCTATGCACCTCTATTTATGGACCCCTGACATTTTAACTGACATGAATTAAAAAATAACTTCACTAGCGTTACTACATAAATTACAAAAAATACACATGAATTTGTTTAAGTTTCTAATACATTTTTTGTACAATGATCATTAGAGAAATTGTTTTGAAACATAAAATGTGATTGAACTTCGATTCTCTATTCTCCTGTGACAATTCAGGCTACAGCTTTAAATTCTGAATAGAAATGAACTTTAAATGGCAAAAATCTATGGGCTCTAAATGAAAGGTGTGAAGAGTGTTCTGTGAATTGCATATATGAATTAAATTTTAGATAACGTTATGAATTATAGGAACAGAATTCTAAATTAGACTGTAGTAAAGCTTCGAATTGTAGTCATAACGCTATAAATAGAGCACGAAACTATAGATAGGAATAAAACTCTAAATAGAACCCCGGGTTAGAGGTAGGAATAAGATTAAATAGAAGTCTGAATTATAAATAAGAATAGAGCTCTTTAATTAGACTGAAGTAAAGCTCAGAATTGTAGGTAAATTTTTGCTTGAATTGTAGATAAATCGTAGCTAAATTATAGCAAAAATAGAGCTCTTTAATTAGACTGAAGTAAAGCTCAGAATTGTAGGTAAATTTTTGCTTGAATTGTAGATAAATCGTAGCTAAATTATAGCAAAAATAGAGCTCCCAATTATAGACATGAACGGAGCTCTAAATAATAAAATAAAACTTAATTATAAATAGGAATGAAGTTTAGTAGAATTCTTAATTAAAATTAGGGATGAGGCCATAGATAGAGCTCCGAATTACAAATAGATGTAACACAAAGCTCTGAATTATATATAGAAACAAAGCTCTAAATTAGAAGGAAGTATGACTGAGGTATAGATAATAATAAAGCTTTAATATATGGAAAAAAATTTCTAAATAATGGATAGGAATGAAGATTTAAATTAAAGATAAGAATACGGCTTAAGATTGTAAATTGCAATTAATATCTAAATGAATGTATAATACCACAAAACGTATTTCTTCCGCACTGCATATTTTTTAAACTGAAAAGAATTTAGTTTTTTGCAATAAATTTTGGCGAATTATGATAATTCAAAAACTTTTTTTGTAAAAATAGAAGAATGGTGCATTCTCCATTTCTTTTCAGATAAATTTAATAGTTTCCGGGTGAATAATTCTATTGAGAAATCCATAGAAATAGCAAGCCACATTTGCATGTATTTGCATAACTAACGAATAATAGAAAAGAAAAATAATGGAATGAGGACGGATGAAAAAAAGAAACTGAAAATTTCAAGTTCATTTAAATAATATTTTCTTTTGTGGAAAAAAATTATTTCGGGCAGGTAAAAGCAAAGCAAAAAAGATTATCTACTGAAAGACAAATTACACGGTATAGTTTAAACGATTAACTTCTAAATTAAGAAACAATTTTTATCAACGGTTTTTAGGCGTGGTAATGCCGATGTTATGGCATGGTTAGATGGTGAAACGTTCGTAATAAAAAAAAATGTGTTTTGCATCTGGTGGGGTCCCACGACCTTCTACAATCCGGGAAGGTGCTTTTACCAAGATTAACTCTTACTTTTACCTTTTTGTATTAAAAGTACGAAACTATTTAAAATCGTATTTAAGAACCAGCTAAGCTCTCCACATGAGAACATGATTATGGCCGCAAAACATTACTACTACGCAAATTACTCAAACAATTCGAAGTTACAAACAAAAATGCAATTCACGACGCATTTATTGCCTACAACGCTCAGAAAACACACCGGAAACACTCAATGGCATTTCGACCAATCAGACGCAGGTCTTCATAGAAGATAAACAACATTGTATGTCGTGTTTACAGTGTTGTTTAGCTCTTGATGAAGTCTAGCATTTGACTGGTCGAAATACCATTGTTTTCTAAGTATTTTACGCTATGAATACGTCGCGAATTGTGTTTTTATTTGTAGCTAAGCTCTTCACGTCAGATTTCTAAGAATTTGCTTAACATAAAATTGTATAAGCCTTCTTAAAATGCGTAGAAAATAAAATGCAATGGTCTTTATTAAAAGTAAGGTCCACTCTTGTGCATTTTGCTATCTTCGACAAGAGATGACTAAAGAACGAATTTTTTCGTACTCCAATTAGTGATCACACGAAGGCTTTCTGTTAAGCGACTGGTAAATCTTACTGTTAAGCTACTAAAAATACTCCAGCTGCTATGCAAGGAAGGAATGCTAAGTTGAACAAAAGGTGGTCGGGTAAAAGGGGAAACACGAAAGACAAGAACGAATATTAGAAAAATAAAACGTCATCGTCGTCTGACCACTCCACCCATCACAGGGGCGTAACTTACGATCGTGAGGGCATAAATTCGAGAGCGGAGCAATCACTTGAAAACAGATGGCAATAATTTAGGAGAGAAGGTTTAGACAAACACTCAAAGGAAATAAACACGTCCATTCAGCAGAGCGGTAAGGATAGAAACTTTTTTGCAGTTTAATAAATTGTTTGAATTTTTATTACTCAAGAACCGAAAAAGCCATTCAGCTTCAATATATTTACAAGTAATAACGTTTAAGCACTGCTCAGCTTTGTATAATACCGCGTGCTCATACAATATAGAAACAATATGTTCACTTCGCAGGCTTTCTTAACTGTTGCCACTTAGAAACGCAAGAAAACAAACTTAAAAAGTTCAATTTCTAAAATTGGCAAAATGCCAAATTGTTTCTTTTTACATGCTGTTTAGCAGATATGCATAATTTCAAATTCCGTATCTGGCCACATATATAGGAGATGGTCTAAATATGGGCTACAATTTTTATTTCAGGAACTGTAGCCAAACCCTTGAAGATTTTCAAAATGTGATACTGTAGTATATAGCTAGAAGATGTTTGCTTCGTAATACGATACAAAAATAAATTTTCTAAAAATAATGTTTTCTTTGAATTATTAATTAAATGTAAAAGTAAAATTGTTGACTTTTAAAAATGTGGTCTATAGAAGGGCTACCCTCAAAATATTGTAAAATACTAATTAAGAAAGAACATTGTACAGGTCAAGACAGTTTTTACTTCAGATAAATAATTAATTGCGACATTAAAGTTGAAAAATATGAAACTATGAAACAATAAAATACAATTAATTTTTGGATACGATAAGCAAGAGCTGCATATTTTCGGATTGAAATATTTAAAAGCATGAAAAATTACTGGTAATAATAAACTTGCTAACAGCCTATTTACAAAAATCGCAAATATACACATCTTTTTCAGCTCCTACACATTCACAATGTGCCCACATCTGACAAGAGAAAACATTTTACCCAAAGTTCGCCGTTTGAGTCTCCAGAGAATAATCGTTCACAAAACATGCAACTCGCATCCTCGTTTTCTGGGTAGTCTCCCTAAGAAATTTCAAAGTCACTGTAATCGTCATCTAGAGGAGATACCTGAGGTGCAACATCATCTTCTGAATTCAATGACTGTGTCTTCTGTTTTGAAGGTCTTATACATGTTTGTTTGTTCACACTTGAACTTCTGTCTTTTTTTTCTCTTTACAGCCCTCGTTGTCATAGAATTTCAATCTCTTCTTAATTTTTTGGCTGCAGATTTTCCCAAAGACAGAGATAACGCTTCTTTGTAGGATGTTCCAGTGATAATACGAGATTCTGCTGACTTGCACCCCTTATTGGTGATTTCCTTCTTAACGGTAGGAATTGGAGCAATTTCAAAAGGACTCACATGCTTTGATGTTCACGGAAGAAATGATGGAGTAACTGGAGAGAACGCTCGAAACGATTGTAAACAGAAGATGTAGGAGATTCTGACAGAGTGAGATATGAAATCTGTGATGTTGTGATCAACACATCACTAAATGTCTTTTCTGCTTCAATATGAGAGGCTAAGAATTCAGCGTCAGAGGAAATGCGTTTGCTGAACGGAAATATTCCGGTTGCCTTAAATCCTGTAACAGCAATCTTTCCAGTTTGGACTTGAAGGTAGGCTTTTCCGAACAGTTCCATGACGTCATATGGTGTAACAGGATGATTTGAATGTTTGAACCATTGTCTTACTTCTTCACTGTAAAAAGCTTTTAACGGACCCATGAATTTTTTTCCAGAGGATGTAGTTTATGATTGGTATGAGAAGGAAGAGAAATTATCGTTACGTGATTTGCTTTAGCCATATTAATTACATCAGCATTCCTAATATGAGTATAATGTCCGTCTAAAACGAATAAACCTGGTGACTCTTCTTTTGGACTGATATTCTCAATCAAGTGAGCAAACCACTAGGTAAAAAGATTAGTTTGAACCCATCCAGATGGGTGGGCTCTTCAAATAAAACATGGAGGAGGTCCTTTCATCAGCATTTGGGTCATGTTCGTTCGTGAAAAAATGACTGAGGAAGGAACGAAATGTCCAGAAGCGTTAATGCAGGCAATTATGGTTATTGTCGAACCTCTTTCAGCAGAAGTTAAAGCTGAGATTTGTTTCTTACCCTTCCTTCCCAGGATATAAAGGACTTTGCTTTGGACAATGGAAAGTCCAGTTTCGTCCACGTTATAAATTCTTTCGGCAGTGAATTTGTGTTTGTCGTATACTTCTGAATTATGTAAAAACAATTCAACGTGTTTTTTTTTGGTAAAGCCTAATGCTCTTGCGAAAGATGTTCCAAATGGCCTGCGAAGAGATAAGCGACCCTTGTGTCGGTTCAAAAAATGATCAGACCAAGCTCCTTCAGCTTCATTTGATTTTAAAGGAGTTTGTAGATTATTCCAAACTGAAAGTTGATGTGCCAACCATCGCAAATCGCCAATTGTGCACCCAAAGAATTTTTGCTCAATGATCAATAAATATAAAACCAGCTTCCTAGTTTTGTACGAGCTGCTTTAGCTGGAATAAGATCAAGCTTCTTGTTTCAACTTTGAAGTGTTGTACTAGGTACATTAAAAGTCTTCGCTGCTTTCAGAGTTCCCATCTTTTTGTTCCTAGCCACTGTAAT
This sequence comes from Dysdera silvatica, assembly GCA_006491805.2. Taxonomy (NCBI): domain Eukaryota; kingdom Metazoa; phylum Arthropoda; class Arachnida; order Araneae; family Dysderidae; genus Dysdera; species Dysdera silvatica. The sequence goes on from QLNU02015270.1 coordinate 77,660,086, forward strand.
TGCTTTCTCCATATCCTCTCCTTTACAACGCTTCCTTTTATCCTTATCACACGTTGGTGCAGTTCTACGCATTCTGAAACTAAAAATATTACAACAGTTTTTTTTTGTTTTTTTTATTTCAAGTAGACTATGCCAGTGCTTCCAGAACTGTAGGCAACGACCATTAGTTTTGTTGTGGGAGAAATAGCGAAAAAGGATCTATATATTTTAAGACTAAAGTAAGTGGTTTGTTTTTTGTTTTTTGCTTAAACGAATTTATTGTAAACTGCGTGTTTTGTGCTGAATATAAATACGACAAATATTAGACTATATGTCCTGAATTCGATTACCAGGAGAGAAATATTTAATTTTCTCTAAGAGGACAGTTATATCCAAGGATGTAGCCCTAAATGAAAAATTTTCCTTGATCCCAGTGTTATGGGGATTTTTCAAAATCCTGGGGAAAAAATTAAATAGTATTGAGGGGAGCAGGTAAGGTGCCCTTTTCGTATAGCAAGCCCCTCATGACAAATTCTTGTCGTGCCTCTGGTTATACCCATAAGTTTTGGACACATTATTGTTTAGGAAACATTTATCAAAAAAAAGGTCTAAATATAGGCTAGCCTATATTTAAACCTACTTATGTAGACCATATTTAGACCATTTGCTTAAGGACGCTTAGAGTGGTGGCGGCTTTTACTATGCAACTATATTCGTTATATGGTTTATGGAAAAACCAAGTTTAAAATGTTAGAAATATTGTGTCAAATTAATTCTTAGTTAAACATATTATTGTTACGAAAATAGAACAAACGTACCTATACAATGTTTTGCGATGGTAAAATGATATGTTCAGTAACATAACGCCCGAACACAGAGTGCAAGTGACCTACTGTTTGTTTCTTTTTAATTCCTTTCTTCTTGCATAACTTTCGCTAAAGGACGGCACTCATCAGGACTGAACTTCAACTAGCCCATATTTAGACCATCTCCTCCACTATATAATTATAATTTTACTTCTTATATTTGGCAACAGTGTGTGTAATTGTCATCCGAATTCTAAAACCAAATCAGACGTCTGTTTACCATTAAAGTGTGCACACGTCATTTTCAAAGGCTCCGCCAAAAATGCGTACTAAATTTTTCTATCATTGTATTTGAATATTTTTTTTTCACGTATATTAATGAACTAACCTAAACATTTAAAGCTTTTAATAAAATTATGTTTCAATTGGATAGAATTATTTGACTTCTTCAATATATATGCAGTACCTCATGATATAAGAATGAAATATCTCGCCAAAGTTTTCAAAAGTTTCATCTTAAACGCCAATGGTAATTCCCAAATGCAACTCAAAACTGATGAAGAGTTTCGCTCATTTCGAAATGCATCAAAAATTCATAAAGCTACAGGTTTAAAATAAGGGCGGTAGAAGTTTTCAGTAACTTGTAGTCTAGGCTATCTTTGAAGAAAAAGGATTTTTGGGTTTAGGGTACCAAAGACGACGTGAAAGAAATTTCGCTATTCAATATTCGCAAAAACAGCAACGTGAAACATTTTTCAAAACCCCCTTAAATATATTATTCATCAACGTACCTCCCCGTACTTCAGAATTTTTAGGAGGGCTATAAATGATTTAGTTGCCGAATCCGACACGTGCAAAAATCTTTCCCAAATATTGAATTATTATCCAGTTACCGTACCCAAATCCTTACAATTTGGTGAAGGTAAACTGTCGAATAGACGAGGGAACGAGCGAACCCGGGTGCAGAAATCCACATGAATATCTTATTGACACGTAACTCGCATATATCATGCGGGAAAGAGTAAATAATAAAAAGAGGAGCCATCTTCTGCAGGCGGTTTTCAGGCGAGAGACTACGTTTAGGCGTTGGTAACCCATTAAAGTCGTACGTGCTCGTAACATATAAAAGAAAATGGCGGTTAATGGGGTAAACCTGACATTAAACGAGCGTCCAACCTTCTATTGAATCGTTTTTATTTGTTTTTTTTTTAGAGAAAAAGAAGTAAACGACCGAACGTAACACCCAAACGAAAGCGATCAGATAAATATATACAGACCGAAATATACAAAACTCAAAATAACGATCGTCTTGCTAAACGGACATAGATTTATTTTAGAGCAATTTACGAAAAAAAGTTGTTGTTTTTTTCTTTTTTTTTTCCAAACAAAGCCGTGGACTGACATGTTTATTTGTTTCCACCTTTCTTGATCTTGAAACTCTTTTTCCCCCTCTAAAGAAAATAGAATTTAAAACAAATAACAAATGGAGCTTAAACAGAGTTATAGAAACTTTAGAACATATGAAGGTTGTTTCTTTCCGATTAGTGCAAAGTTTCTGATTTTTTGACATACAATAAGGCGTTCAATACGTTTAAAACTACTAAATTTTTTCGAGAACGCTCTGGGTTTTATATTTACAACTCGGTTATCGCAACAAGTTGTTAACGAAAAGCTTTCATCTTTTGAAAAAGTTGTTAACTCGTATATTTAAACACACAAAAATCGTTTCATAACAGATAATAATTGCAAAATTGATAAAAATATATTAACATATGTTATACAAGGAAACATCTCACATTGCAAAAAATCACCTAAGCTTTATAAAAACTATAAGTTTTTTTCTCTACCAAATCCGATTCAATTTTAATCTCAATACATAGACAAGTTTAATTCCCGAAATAGGTAACTTAGGTACAGTGACATTTTTGACGCGATCAACAATCGAAAAATGAAAGAAACTTCAATGGATACATCCTTCGGTTTATTCTTGGTGAACGTACAGGGATTGAACAAAAATATCTAAAACGTCTTGCAAGAAGCATATAAAGCACTGATAATGCCTATGACCCACTTTGGCACTCAGAACTGCTTGCAATCTTCTTAGAATGGATAATAGAGCCCCTGTATAGTTTTCAGGGAAATGTCGTAGCATTCTTCTTGCAAAATATTGGCAAGTTCTGTTAATGATGATTGGGGTGCGCGAGGAGTTGGCGTGTTCGAACGTTTGTCTCCTACACTGACCACAAGGGTTCAATAATCTTGATATTGGCGATTGTGAAGGCTATAAAAGATGTGAAACTTCATCTTGGAACTTAGAAAATTAGTCCTGGACAATGTGAGCTGTAGGAACATGTCATCTTGATAAACAGCATCACCTTCAGAAATGAATTTTACACCATCGGATGGACCTGGTCACTCAAAATGGTCACGCAGACGTTGGCAGTAATGTTATTTTGCAGGATAATGATAGGTCTGCCAGAATACCATGATATAGTTACCCATATCATGATGGAATTCTCGCCATATTTAACTTTTGATAGCCAATAATTTGGATTGTAAGCTTGGGATGGCGTTCACTAGAAGTAAATCTGGACTGAAGTCAGAAATAGTGTAAATCTTAACTCATCTGACTAAATGATCTTTGTCCACTGTTCCATATTCCAGGTTTTATAACGATGGCACCATTATCTTCTCACAGAAGCATTTTGATCACTGAAGTGTGGTTTTGCAATGGCGGTTGGTCCCTACAAATCTTTCTTGTGCAGTTCCTTCCGTACTATTTAGATGCTGATAGGATATGTCAGCACGGTATCCGGCTCAGTAGTCGCTTTTGCGGCTGTAGTAGTGCCGGATTTATAAATGGGCACGCTGGGCACTTGCCCAGGGCGTAAGAGGCTGCGGATTTTTTTTTTAATTGCAAATTATTTATCGCAGGATTCTGTTGATCAGCATCTCTCCACGAGAAGGCGCCCGCCACCCTTTTTTTCTAAATCTGAAATTTTAAAAAACTGCTTGAAACAACATGTGCCCCCAAGGCCGGATGCAGGTAGGGGGCGTACGCCATCTTGAGAATAATGTTTACATTAAAAATGATTATTTTCAAGCAAAAAATACTTAAAATCAAATTTACAAGTGAAATTTTCGAGCTTTGCGCCATCCCGAAATATTGTCCTGCATTCGCTCTTGCTCCCTCCCCCAATATCCAAAAAAAATCAAAAACATCTTCATGAAATAAACTAAATTTATTTATAAAAATATCGTTATTTTATCTTATAATAATGCACATAAGGTAAGCTGATTACAAATGTGCCCCCCCCTTCCTTATCCTACGCGATTTTTCGTCGCATTTGAGGAGGCGGAAAGATAGAATTTTGTTTATTTCTACTAGTACGACGGGGGAGGAGCATGGGCGTAACTAGCTTCGAAGTCTAAGGGTCCAACCTTTTATAGGGAAGCCAAACCGTATACCTCACTGCTTAGAAGAAATTTTCTTGGGGGTTAGCCCCCTAGTTACGAAAAGGGAGAGGGCGCCGAAAATCACTGCGCCCAGGGCGCCTCGCACCCTAAATCCGGCCCTGGGATGTAGACCTGATTTTTCATCACAACCTTAAGAAACGTTCAGTTGTCTCTGTTATTCAACATATATTTCCATGCACGCTAGTATGTTAGATGCGACTTTTTCAGTCTTGCTGTATATAATCATCATCGCCGATACTGCATCTCATAATACACCGAAAGTTTTCACTACCGTGGTTAGAGAAGCACCCATCATACTAATTCTAACAATCTGGCGTGTTGGAATTCTGCCAGCTCTGATATAATTCACTCATAACTGCACAGAATGCTGTCTTGACGACAAATGATACCTGCGATGTGTGGGCGACTTTATATCGGTAATTGCATTACGACAAACAGACAGCACCGCCTGCAAATTCCGCTATAGCACAAATATAAATTAGGGCACGAATTTTACAAGGTGTTTCCATGGTTTTTGTCTACCCTCCGTATTTCCTTACTTTTTCAAACAAAACCTAGAGTCGAACTTCAACCCCAATGGCGTCATCAGAAAATGCATTTCTTGAGAAAGCGTCCATAACATCCTGATAACCGACTTTAGGGAAGTTGACTAAAAGATAATTTTTTTTCGTCTTTCTCAAGCTTTAAAACGAAGTTCAGCAACATCCAATATAATTGTTTTATTTAAATATCACTATGTACACTGAAGTGCCTATGTAACTGTACTATAATGCACTATGTAACTAGGCCAACCCATTCTCTGTCCATATTGTAAATACTTTTTTTTTCATTTAATTTTTATTATTAGTCCAGATACTGTCGCTTTGTTCTTATTTATTTCAGCCTTTGCCTACTTGAAAACGAAGTTGAAATTGTCACAAATGCCTCCACTGTTTTTCATCTGCCACACTCCAACCTGATGCTGCCTAACAAGCTACATACCTACCAGCAAGTAAATTAACTTCCATGGACACAATCAATTAAAGAACTTTCCCATCCAAAGAAAATTAGCTTTTTTCAAAAACTTTAAATTACCGCAAACCAGGTGAACTCTATGAATTGACTTCCCAATAAGAAGAACCGTTTTGAATAAAAACTTAATTTTCAGTGAATATTTCTTTTTCTTTTATTTTCTCTTCAAGCAACCAATAAAATAATAAATACGTTGAAATCCAGCGCTACAGATACGAGAAAGAAAAAAAAATACGTATTTTCAATCGTCATTATTAACGTAAAAATAATAATTCTATTTCTCATTTTTGAAGAGAGAAAAAAGGTTAATAACTCAGTATGAAATTTTTTTTATGTTGTGAAATGTGATGAATAATTATCTTCTATGTATTAAATATGTAATAACGTTACTAATATTTGTTACATTGATTTATCAAATTTAGTTTGTGGTAATAATAATTACCAATTTAAAAATTTCTGTTCTACACTTATTAATATCTTTACCCACTAATTAATGTTAAATTTTAAAAATTCCATTTATTATCATTAACTTATAAGTCGTTGTTACAATGTATGATTATACTCTAGACTGTGTCATATTAAAGCACAGATGTAAGCCATTTGAACATTCCTTTCCCATAGTTTCAAACTAACACGTGTTTCTCTGTTTCCTAAAATGTCATCAACTTCTAATCCTCACTTCAAACTATCCTCTAAATTAGTATTAACAGCCCGGTTGGGAATTTCACTTCCCCTTATCTACCCTCTCTCTCTTTCTCTCCTTTGTATCTAAAACCCCATACCAGCTTCAAATGTTTATAACGTTCTTCACTCCCCCTGGCCAATACCATCTGCAAATAATAAATTCTCCACAGCGAACCATTCAGAAGACAGACTTCTATATATAACTGCAAAAGTAAGCAGGCGAAAAATTCCTGCATACATGTATATGTAATATATCTATCAACACCAAATAGTTTAAAATTGCAGGAAAGTCACTTGCACGTGCACTCTGCATATGTACTCGCAAACATTGGCTGCATTCCTCTTGAAGGGAGTGAAATAGCCTCGTTAACCGTCAAAAATAATTCGGCGATACTATATGGACGTTGGCGTCGTTTTAGTCGAGAAGACTAGAACTTTCAAAGCGCTTCAAATCTCTTCGAGTCAATCTGGGTCCAGCTATCACGAAACGTGCCTTAAATGACACTGGTGTGAAAAAAAAAGGTCTCAAAAGCTAACTGATGTCATTAATTTGCGTCGAATCGATATGAGAGATGGATGACTTCGAACGAAGTCTTTGATTCTCTTATAGAACCATGGCCAGCACCCCCTTCAATAATGTAAGTCATATTTTTTCTACTTTTAACCGGTTTTATTCTCTTTTCATTCCACTGTTGTAATATTTATGTCTTTAAATTATGTTTCAAGAACGAAACTAGTGGCAAAGGCAGAAAAGAATATTTCCCATTAATTGTACTTTTTTACTTTTCAATTCCCGTAGAATTTAATAAGAGAAAAAAGTGTGTTACCAAGATTGAAACTGGATTAAAAGAAATGACAAGTACGTCCATTGTAGTGACAACATGTGATTAGAAATGAAGCTGTAATAGCATCTACTGAATAGGACATATGTGTGTTTTTTTGTTTAAAAACCTGAAACTGATTTTTAAAAACATATATAAATATTGCTTTATGTTAATTATGTATTTAGCATGATTTTTGTGTTTTTACTGGGCTAACAATGAACCTTGGTGGTTTATTTAGTGTATTTTATCTAAATTAGTAAGCATATAAAATGAATATTTATAGTTAAGAATTAAATCGATCACGTGCCATTTATCCTGTGAATAAAATTTGACTTTAATAATAAAAGATTTTTAAACCAAAGCAAAACAATGACAACAGTACACCTACTAATATAGTGTAGCACCCTCCCCCCACTGCACACGCAGAAGTGTCGCAACACGACGTGGCATGGACTCGACTAATGTCTGAAGGTATCCTGGAGACAATTCACACCAGGAATCCTGCAGGGCAGTCCACAAATCCATAGGAGTGCGAGGTGGTGGAGATCTCTTCTGAACAGCACGTTGCAAGGCATCCCAGATATGCTCGATAATGTTCATGTCTGGCGATTTAGGTGGCCAATGGAAGTGTCTAAAGTCAGAAGAGTGTTCCTGGAGCCACTCGGTAGCAACTCTTGATGTGTGGGGTGTCGCATTATCATGCTGAAATTGTCCAAGTCCGTCGG
>QLNU02015270.1:77667691-77682126 GCA_006491805.2 Dysdera silvatica
TTTAACGATTCTCGTCAGTCGTCGAAAGTCCCATTTTTTCAAGGTCTTTTTCCGGCCGCACCGCTGTCGAAGATTTGATGTTTTACCGGATTCCTGATATTCACGGTATACCCGTGAAATGGTCGTACGCGAAAATCCAAATTTTGTCGCTATCTCGGAGATGCTATGTCCCATCTCTCTTGTGCCGACTATAACGCCACGTTCAAAATCACTTAAATCTTGATAACCTGCCATTGTAGCGGCAAGAACCGATCTAACAGCTTTGCCAGACATCTCTTGTCTTATATAGGCGCTGCCGACCGCATCGCGTTACGCTGATTGGTTGCAAAGCTCCGTTATTTGCATACGCACGCCTGTACCGGTTTTTCTGGCACTTCAGTATATATTAAAGTGTGTGTCGAATCAATCACTGAAAGAATTAATAAAGCGATTTTTCCATCTATCATAAACGAAAAGACCTGTTCAATGAATCCATCATTGAACGAGTTGGCACATTGCTGGGCTACATAACGTCATGCCGCAATAAGTTCTCCATTGTTCTTCATGCTGAAATAGAAGCCTTACTTAGTATCGATCGCCCATCACACTGGAATTTTAATCCTGCGAGAAGGCGCGCCGATTAGGAGGAACGTGGAGAACGCGGTGCTTTGCACCCCATCTGATTATATAGCATTATTTCATTAAAAACGTCCAATTTTACAGGGAACAATAAGTGGAATTTTCTCTTTGTCACCCTACTCCGAAAGATTGTGACTTTGAAGGCAACAGGAAAGAGTTTGGCCAGTTTCAGAAGCAAGGGCGGACGGTTCTTTTCACAAATTGTAAGTTGTGGGGTGTGCATAGGCGTAACTATGGGGCCAGAGAGCCGGTACCTAAAAGTCTAACTGCTGTCCCCAGAAACTTTCCCACAGTTTCATTTTTTTATTGTGGATGAATGTAGGGCGCGTTAGTGCTAAAGTTCTAGCTGCCCCGCCAAAAATTTCATAAAAATGCAAATATCAGTTGTATGTAATTTAAGAGAGTTGTTGTCCTTCTGTTTAAAATTCGAGTTAAATATTCACAAGGCTTGAAGAAAAAATGCTGAAGAGAGTGTGCTTTTTTCTTTAAATTATTAGGGGAAAATAAGGACTTTAGTCGTAAATTTCTGTTACTTTTAAAAATGGGTTTAAAAATGAAATATTCTTTTAAAAAACTGAAAAAATATGAAACGTTTTCAGAAAAAATAAGACCTATTTAATGTACTTCAAGGTTTGGAAAGCGGATGAAGTTAAAAAAAAAGTGGCTTGTGCGTATAAGGGGATTCGAACACGAAACTTGTCAATTACTTACTTATTGTGCATGGATTTTGATGGGAAGAGTGCCCGCCGTAGGCGGCACTGTAATCCCAGATAGACGTTAAACCATAAATAATAACGTCAAACCATCCAAGAGGCTAAGGGACATTGTAGGGGTATCTATACAGGCGTACGGAAACGCACAGCTCACTCTGGTGTCGTAATTTAACGTCTATCATGAACCATCCACGATCAATCCACCCTGAGGAGTGGTTGAAATAGATGGATGGCACGGAAGAACACCCCGGGCCAGCCAGTACTCCTACAGGAGACCACCGGACACCGTTGAGTAGGTGCAGCGCCGCGAACGGTGAAGTCCAGGCGCGAACCGGCCCCCGCAACCAGGACGCACGAAATTCCATCCATCCAATCCGGTCCATCAACCCAATGTCCTATCCGCAGGCGGTGAAAGCTAGCCTTAAGAAATCAATGTCGTAAGCAGACGGCAGCGACGGTAAGATCTGGACGAAAGTCACCCTCACGACCCCAGAAATTAAGTCCGATCTGCGTGGAAGGGCGGAGTCCCAGAATAGCACAAACAGACGTCAATCCACCGCAATCCAGAGGCCTGGTGAATATCCCAGTTACTCCGTCCAAGCGAGCCAGAACCAACACCCGCCATCCCAGACCGTAGAGAAAGGACATCCGCACGCCACCAGAGCTGACCGGACTCCCACGAAACTTGCTAGTCCGAACAGTGTTAAAGCTCGTCCAATGGTAGAGATTTCCTAAAAGATGAATGAAAATTTAACTATTGGTTTATGGGAGATAAAGCCTTTCTTCTTGACTTTATTTTTACAGATGGGGACAACTGTTCTAGAGTTAAACATTTATAAGATGTATAAAATATTGCTTTATTTTTTGACGCTGATAAATGAGGGAGAGATATATTTTCCTTAAATTAATTAATTAATTAATTGTATTTTTATGGCGCAAGGACAACGGGGGTCATTCTGCGACAACCGTTGAGACCGTACATACGATTTTTTTCCTTAAATTATTAGGGAGGGGGGCTGAGTAATTTGGAAGTTGTGAATTTCGGGTACCCTTAAAAATGGATTTAAAATTGAAATATTCTTTTTAAAAATGTGAAAAAATATGAATTGCGTTCAGAACAATACGGTCCACTTAATACAATTTATGGCTTGGAAAACCGATGAAATTTGAAAATAAAAAGTGGCTTGTGCCAACCCAGAGAATAGAACCCGGGACCCGGTGGTCGGGATTTAAAGTCCATAAAGTATTAAAAGACATAAAAGACCGAGGTTTGACGTTGAATTTCTTAAGACGAAAAAATGGATTTGAAACGTTATAAAGAAAGGCCTTTTTTCAGTATTTACGGATAGTTGTCAGGGACACGAACCCGAAACATGGTGGTACGAATGAAGTTAAAGTCTGCTGCAATTTTAGATATTTCTTAAAAAGACGAATGTGTAGTTCTATTGATTTAAGGGAAACGTTTATGATGCGTAGACTGTATAAAATTATGCTTTAATTTATGCAAATGACATAAAAGGCAGAGGTTTGAAGTGAACTTCCTTACGAGTGAAAAATGGATTTGAAACGTTATTTAGGAAGTCCTTTTTTCAAGACTTAAGAGATTTGTCCTTCTGTTTAAAATTCTAGTTAAATGTTCAAGACGCGACATTTGAAAAAAAGTGATTTATTTATTAACGTTGACTGATGAGACAGAGCTTTTTTGTCTAAATTATTAAAGAAGGATAAGTAATTAAGTCTTGAATTTCAGATATCCTTAAAAATGAATTTCAAAATGAAATATCCTCCTTAAAAATGCAAAAAGATATGCATCGCGTTCAGAAAAATACGACGTAGGCCTATTTAACGCAATTCACAGCTTGAAAAATGGTTGAAATTTAAAAAAAGAAAAAAGTGAATTGTGTATGCAAAGGGATTCAAGCTTGAGCCTTTGTGATCCGAATGGGGTTAAATTTTGCTGCAGTGCTCGATATTTGTTTTAAAAAAATTAACGAGAAATGAAGTATTGGCTTAATGGATATGGTTTTTAGTAAGTAGGCTGTAGAAAAATGTGATTTAATTGATGCGTAGCATATAGCATAAAAGGTTTTACGTGGAATATTATACGACAGAAAAATAGATTTGAAACGTTATAAAGGAAGGCCCTTTTTCAAGATTTAGGATAGTTGTCTTTCTGCTTAAAATTCGAGTTTCATATTTACAAAAAATTTGAAAATAAATACTTTTTAACATTGGCAGATGAGAGTGAGAGCTTTTTTTCTTTAAGTTTTTGCGGGAGAATAAGGACTGAAGTCGTAAATTTCAAATACTCTTAAAATAGATTTAGAAATGAAATCTCTATTATATTTTATATAAAAAAATACGTTTTGCATTCAGAAAAATACAATCTATTAAATGATATTTACGGTTTGGAAAACGGATGAAATTTGAAAAAAAAAAGTGGCATGTGCCTACACCGGAAATATAACCCTGGACCTGGTGGTCCATTTGGGGTTAAAGTTCGCTGCAATTATAGAGATTTCTCAAAAAGATAAATGAGAAATGAACTATTGGTTTAAAGGAGATTGTTTCTGTGTGCAGACTGCATAAAAATGTTCTTTAATTTATGCAAGATCGATGAGAGATAGCATTTTTCTTGAAATACTAAGGAAGAATGAGTACTTCAAGAGAGTAAGTCGTGAATTTCAGCTACCCTTAAAATAGATTTAAAAATGAAATACTATTCTTAAAATGTGAACAAATATGCATCGCATTTAGAATAATACGATCTATTTAATGTAATTGGCTGCTTGAACTACCGATAACATTTGAAGGAAAAAATTGTCTTGCGCCTACATGGGGGAATAGAACCCGCGACCAGATGGTCCGGATGGAGGCAAAATATTGGTGTCATGCTAGAGAGTTCTTAAAAAGGTGAATTATAAATCAAAGATTGGTTCAAGGGAGATTGTTAATGGCTTGAGTGATGATGTCCAAACTAAAGACACTGAAGGAACATGACTCCAAGATTTAGGTACTCTTAAAATGGTCCATCTCGGCCTCGAATCAATTATCCAAAGAGTCAGTTGAGAGATAGCGATCCTTTTCAGCTAAATATTACAATGCACACAACTGCATTGAATATAGAATAAATGAAGACACAATCTATTGCGTTATATGCAGGCAATTCTAGATAGGAGGCATACGTGAGCAAAATGAAAAGTTTGTAAATCGTGGATTTTGCAAATGGATAAAATTAACTGAGGCTCTTAGAAAACACGAACAGTTATTGTTTATATTCGCTTTACTGAGAAGTTTATATCTTATAAGCAGTGTTCGGTATTAGGAAATGTGCAAAAAAAAACTTGTAAAACAATGTGAAGAGAAATTAATGCAAAATAGAGAATATTTGATGAAGCTGATTGACGTTACTTTGTGCCTCGTACTTCAGGGTGTTTCTGTGAGGGGGTCATCGGCTACCCCCTTTCACCTACACCCATGCTTAAAAATAAAATCACATGAGAGGCTAAAACAAAATAGGCTTTTACAACTTATTTTCATATAAAAAGAATCATGCTCCCCACCCCAGAAAATTGTCATAATTATACCTATGTGCCTATGACCGTTCTTTCCTTTCTGAACATTTAATCAATTAATACAAATGTCAACTTCTGCCATACGCTAGTATGTTAATGAATAAATCATAACTCTACTACGAAAAGGGAAAGTTATGTGTTCCCTCGTATAGTTCAATAAAAAGGTACTTAAAAATTGATTCTTTGAAATTAGGGACGTTTGGAAGCAGCAGGTTTATCGATACGTTTTTTTAGGAATAGGGATTATAAATACTTTTTTGAAAATATCGATTAGAAAAATGATAAGCTTTTATGGGGGCAATGCCTACCCCAGAAAAATGTCGTAGTTACGCCTATGGGGGTGTGAAGCACCCCGCGCGTGGGTTAATACGGTGGAAACTAGCAGCGTACAAAATCGTTTCAGATCACTGAACGAGTCTCTTCGTTTAGGATTGACGGGCGAAATCGTTCATTTATTCGTTCATTGAAGGAGAATTGTCAAATGTACGAAAAAAATTAATGAATCATTTGTGGTCTTAGTTCAAAATCACAAGAAGAACTGTATCCAAAAACAAACTGTATATTATCCATAGAAGGCAATAAATTTTAAACGTCTGCAGGTGTAACGAAATTCGAACTTGCCAGATTCCCCAGTTATTCTCCAAATCAAAATTTTCTACTTTGTTGTCCAGTAGCTCAATGCGTAATAAGAAACACCAGAGAATTTCTAACATATTTTAACATATTTATAACATTTTTGAAAGTAATAATGACGACAAAATCAAGTCGGGAAAAGACTCAAATAGAAGTTTGTCAGAGTCCGACATGTCCTAGAAAACGCAGGGCCCTCTTGTCCCGACTTAAAGACATGAGATTCGAGAACCTGAAATAGAAAAGGAGATCGCCAAGATCCTTGATAAAATGAAAATATTGTGATTCATCTGAAGCCCATATTTAGAAAATCCATGCTATACTAATCTCACAATTAATCGTTCGTTACTCAACCGTTTTGGAAAGAAATAGGTTATTAACGATTTGCTTTACTAAGTTAGATAAACCGTTTCTTAAGTTTTCAAGTTCTGGGGGAAGAACAGTTCTCTTTCAAAGAACTATCATAATGGATGTATTTTCAATACCGACGCCAATAATCCGATGGAAACAAAAAAGACATGACGCCCCAAAACGAATGAAGAATCGACCCAATCCAAACAAGTAGTTCAAACGGTTGCTGAAAGTTTTTGGCTGTTGCTATTCGAGGGCGTGTCGAATCGAACGCAGTTCCAATTGCTTCGATTGGGATATCGACGATTGGTAAATCATATTCAGGAGAATTTAGAGCAAAGATATTGGAATTCCGAAGCTATGGAATCATATATAAATTGGAGCATTTCACAAAAAGTAAATGCATTGGTTTATTGGTGACAACAATATGCATGATTACCTGAACCTGAGTATCTTCTCCAATAGATAGATTTTGTGAGATTCCGAAGAAATGAATTTTTCATAACCCTTAGTGGGTTATATGATTCGAATATGCTATATGGTGATAGCGTCATGTTCTAGTAATATTCGAATCTAATTAAATCTCAATTACATCGTGTTATATACAGAGGCGCCAACTATAAAGGGCGCAAGATACATTAGTTCGCAAAATAAATATTTAATGAGTCGGGGCGTTCCAAAATTAATGAATAGTAAAATAAAGTGCAAAATGTAGTCAAGGGTGAAATATATGACATATGACCATGGGCGCCCATATAAGTACTTCTGGGTGGGGCTGAAATCTATTATCCTCTGTTCAAGGCTGTCAAACATTTTAGTGAATGTACAAGATACTAAAATGCTACAAAAATAATTGATACTGCTTGACAATTATACATGGTTCCCACGGTCCTTGAAAGTCCTTGAATTTTTTTTTGCCAAGTCGGGGCCCTTGAAAAGTACTTGAAAACTGCCAGAAATGTAGTTGGTACTTGAATTTTTCCCAAAACCTTTTTTCAAGTTTTAGAAAAAGAAAAGGAAAAAAAAAAAAAAAAGAGTATTTTGCCTTATGTCTGGAACAAAGCCAATAATTCTTAGGACACAAACCTTCCTCCCCCGTCAGCTGAGTAGGACTGGGTGATGTATCGATAAATCGTGAAATATCGATATAAAATACACACCATGATACCGATTTCCCGATTTTCGATTCGGCGATATATCGTAATCTGGATTAAACGATGTGTGCGTGCGTGTTGTGAGACCAATGTCTTCCAAAATCGATATGAACTGAGCAATGTGCACGTGCGTAAAATCAAACCGACATAGATTGAACTAGGCTATGCCAGACCAATGTCTTTCAAACACCGATGTATATTGAGGGATGTACGCATGCGCGATATCATATGATCTTATAAAACCGATATGTCCCGATTTTTATACCGGTACTTTCCATTCCGATGTTAACATCGGTGCTTTCCGTTCCGATGTCAGTGTCGGTGCTTTCCATTCTGATGTTTATTGGTGCTTTCTGTACATCGGCAATTTTTTGTGTAGTAAAATCGGTTTGCATTTACCAAACACAAGCACGGACTTAGCTGGTGCGGGGAACAATTTAGGTCACTTTTACGGGGCTCCGTTATATGTATATCGCCCCTTTATATCGCGATTGACAATGTAAAGTCAATGAAAGAAAGTTTGGTCCTTATAAAGTCCTTAAATTTCAACAAGAGAAAATAGTGAGAACCATGGTGTAGTAATGAGCTAAAAAGTACCTTATTTTAAAATGTACTTGTAAAACCTTTGGAAGTAAATGCATAGCAGAATTCGAGAAAATAAAATTTTTGAACAGATGGGGGAGGGCTGGAGTCCCCTCTTCCCCCCATATGAGCGCCTATGCATATGACATACATTTATTTTTCACGTTTCTCCTGCCTCTAGTTGAAGTGACAGTATATACAAATTCTTCCACTAAGGGCGGCCCCAATATCATTTTCCAGTTGGTGCCCTTGGTTAAAAGTAATGTATCATGTGAAAATTACGTTGTCATCTTTTTATATGGCTGTTGTTTAATGTGAGTACCAGGTGCTTTTTAAATTCAATGGCGGCCAAATGTTCCCGATCACAACGTTATTTGAAGTTATTAGGAAATGGATGAGTTATACGAAAAAGAAGAATCAGACATGAAATAAAGTATTTTTTATTCGAATAAATCGGTACAAATTTCACATTTGTACTATACATTTTCAATCTGCAAACATAAATATAGGACGTTATCTTGGCCAAAAGCATCGGGTCACAAACATAAATCATATTATTATATAAATACTCAATATCTAACACGCCAAAAAATTCTTTCAAATTGCACCTAGTAGCCATGCCCTTGCTGGAAATCACTGCAGCACACCCACAAGGCACTGATTTAACCATTTATTTAGGGACATTGGACTCATCTTCTTGCGACGACCTCATCAATTCGGCTTTATTGGAATACTTCATCTCTCCCACAGGACGCCCGAGTTCATCCCACAGGTGTTCAATGGGATCAAGGTCAGGGCAAAATGCGATTTTTTTTCGCATCAATAAAGTATTTTACTTGACTTGATGAGTGTTTGAAGTCATTATCGTTGAAAAGTTAGCCACACTGGGCATGTTTCTCCTGACATATGGTATCATATTCTTCTTTAAGATATCCTCGTAAACGAAGCGGCCCATAATACCATTAATCTCCACAACAGACCAAACTCTTTGAAAAGAGAAAGCACCCCATACCATCACTCCACCACTTTAGTATTTAACGTTCAGAATTTAGTATCTAGAACTATTTTTAGCATCCAGTGGACGTCGAAGATCTTTTCTGCCATCAATACAGAACATAATAAACTCGGATTCATCGGTAAAAGTACTTTTCTTGCATTCGTGTATAGTCCAATGTTTATGTTCTTCAATGAAGTGTCACCTGTCGTTCTGATTCTTCTTACTTATTCGGGACTTTTTGACTCCGACACGTCCAAAAAGTTCCATATCAGTTAGCCGTCGAGCTGCAGTTCTGCGGTTTACATCCGCATTGTTTTCATGGCGAAGTTCCTGTGCAATATCACTCGCAGTCTTCTTTAAGTCCTTCATAGATTTTCTTCCAATTACTTCATCGACACATTGCGATTTTTTCTGTGGTTTTCCACTTCGTAGCCGATCAATTAAGCATTCGCTTGCTTTATATTTAGCAAATAAATTTTTTATCGTTCTTTTTCCAACTGATAATAACTCGGCATTCTCCCAAGATGCCCTTCCTTGCTTGGACAGATACACAATCGCCTCTCGCTACTGTAGCGTTGTATGTAGCGGCATTGTGTCTTTCAACTGACAGGAAACGAATACAAACTTTCAGCAGAGCCCTACATCGATAACATTGTCAACAAACATCGATATATGTTCTTAGAAATCAATTGGCCCGATACATTTGGCCAAGGTAATATATTTATGTTTACAGACTGGAAATGTATGTTACAAATATGTAATTTATTCTGATTTATAAGAAATAAAAAAGACCTTATTTCATGCCTGATCCATGTTTTTCGTACAGCCCAATCATTTCTTAATAACTTCACAAAACATTGTGGCCCGAAACTTTTGGCCGCTACTGCAGTAGCTTTGCATTCTTGCAACGAATCGAAAACTCCTTTGCAAACTGTTCCAAAGTTCATATGTATACATCATATTGAGGAGAAAGAACACTCGAAAAAAAATAAATGATTACAGAAACAAGAGAATGTTAGACATAAATTCGAGAAGATCGATAATTTCAACCTCGCTGATCTAAAGAACGACGACAGAAAAAAGAAACAGCTTATAAATTTTCTCGAAGTAAACAATACACAAAACTTAAAAATCTGAACAACGTCAAACCACCATGGTACTCTGTCCTACTCTATAAATAATGCAAGACATTCTCAGAGAATGTCACCGGTTTGGGAACTCGCATTAATTTGGAAGTTTCGCAACGTTAAAGAAAATCATTCTCGTAACCGATTTATTTTTAAAAAAGAAGTCAAACTAAACTTGGATAGAATATGTGTCTATAGCAAAATATATATTTATTAAAGACAAAAAATTCTCATCATAGTGTACTCGTCCACAGAGAAGCTTTATATGTGTTTGCAGAGGGGAATGAAATCGACGCCTGTAGCTGATTTGAAAAGAACACTTGAAGGTTGGGAAACACTGACTTAGATAATCAATTCGGATTTGATCTTGTCTGCACTTGGGGATCGTTAGGGCGTTTTGCGCCCCTTGGCTTGGCGCCTCATGCGACTGCACTGGTCATACCGCCCATAATCCGCCACTGCTAACATGTTACTAATTATGTGTTCTTTATATTGCGACATTTCAGTGTATTTATGCTTGATTATTTTAACTGGTATTCCGCAGCCGTTCCCCGCCAAAAATACTTGCTCTTGACAGAGAGCCTCTTTGAAGCAGTTTCGATAGTGGACACTCTGTAGGAGAGTAACACAACGAGTCCCGCCTGCGTGTTTGCATTCCCGGATCGATTCAGACACTTGGCATCGAGCGGCCAAAACTGGCAATGACGTCAACGTTTTTAACGGCGCCAAGGTTGCTACTTGCCTCCCGCCTACGCTTGTACTGATTCAGGCGGCGCACATCGAATGTGATCGAAACGGCACGAGTCGCGAAGCGACGAGCGAGGGTTCTGTGGGGTCTCCCCCTAGTTCGGTCTCTGTGATTCAGGTAAGTACTGATTTATTTATAAAAATACTAAGTTATAATCAAAATACGATGCGACACATGCGCTCGCCCGTTACGATTCAGTGAACTTTCTGCTATAAGTAGCTAGAATCGACCGTTTAGCGCCGAAACGCTTTTTTGCCGCCAAGCCTTTCCGTCGCCAAGTGTCTGAATCGATCCGGGAATGGAAACACGCGTCCCGCCTTACAGCGAAGGACTTCAGCTGTGGCGACTAAGGTTAGGAACGTTCATTAAATTATAAATTTTGTTTGCCAACACGTTCGGCCAACGTGGTGAGATTGAGGCCGAATTGCTTTATCCGCATTATCTGTCTATATAATAACAAAGAGAGACAACAGTTCTACGGTCAATTGAAACTGATCTTTGATGATGATGATTGTTATAACTAGTATACTTCTATGTTCACGGAATGTGTCCTATGTTCATATGTCAGAAGAAGGTACACATTTTTTAGCTCTACCTTCGCTTGTGTAAAACGGGGAAGGTCTGAAAAAAAATGGAAAGTGATCAAAATTTGATATCGAGTCCACCCGTCGCAAAATGTAGCATAGGTCGTGTTATTTGGGTGACACCCTTTGCTTCAAAGAGTAATGGTCAAAAAAAGATCCGAAAAATAGAGACACACCCGTGTCATTATATTCTCGCGTTCCATTTCATTAATGTCCGTAACGCAACCTGGAAATCAATGACATCCCTCCCCAATCATTTATTCATTAACCCTTGACAAGTAAAATGGCAACGCAGGTGAAATAGACATTAAACAATATACGCACGTAGAGAACCATTCCTCTCGTCACATATGCGCAATAAATAAATGACGACAATTTAATTTATGTTATTACGACAGACTTTCATCTTTAATGAAGGCTTGTGGAAGGATTAATAATAATAATTTAATTTTCGTCGCCAGCTGTTGTTAGAGTGGGAGGGTTGAAATTAGTAGCATGATTAATTGCGCATTTATTACATCAACATGCATTTAAATATGCATTTATTATAAGCCTCTATACACAAGCTGGGGCTCTCTTTTTCTCCGTGGATCATTTTCGATGTCACATCTTCAGAGAGAAGGGCTTTAATGTGTAATAGAAGCACATTGTGACATTAATGTGTAATAGAAGCACATTGTGACATTAATGTGTAATAGAAGCACAGTGTAACATTAATGTGTAATAGAAGCACATTGCGACATTAATGTGTGATAGAAGCACATTTTTATGTGTAATAGAAGCACATTGTGGTCATAGACGTAGAGATATATGGACTTGTGGGGCCCGGGCTCTCCAATAATTTGAAATAAATTGCAATTTTACATATATTGTAATGTATATCTGCTTGCCCCTCCCCCCCAATAATTATGAAAACTCTACGCCCATGATTGTGGTGACCCCTTGAAGTATGCTTGAGATCGCGAAGCAGTAACATATTTTACTACTGAGCAAATGGTCGAAGTTCGGTTCTGGCAGGCGGTACCCAGCCAGATTTGTTCTTCTACCGTTCTATAGTCCGAGGTTTGACTTTCCAGACAAAATTGTATACGATTCTTCGGATAATTGTAAATATTGGCGAGACGTGAGGTCATCCATTCTCACGCTCAAAAGGGTAAACAAGCAAATAAATCAACTTGAAGTAGAAAACGATCGAAAAAAGCGAATGAAAGCTATTTCTCCGTAAACAGATTCATATATATAGTCAATTCTAACCCACGCATGGTAAGTGAGGGCTCAGGGCGAACTAAATGATGTCTGGCTTGATGGAGCTTGATGTCTGGAAAAGTGTGGATGCCTGAAATTGATCAACTAATTTAATTTCCCCCGCGAGAATCTTCAAGTAACGTTGAGTTGAAACTGACAACGTTAGTGTTAAACTAAAATTTTAATAGCTTGTTGTAAGGACAGAATGTCACGGTAGAAACCAGATAATCGCTGGATCAGGACTTGCCTGCGGAGTGGTATTTTATCTTTCTTCCTGATTCTTATGGAAAAAAAAAGGAAATTTAAGTTAGACAGGAAAATGTCGGTACCTGGCCTCAATTACCTTACTCAATATCGTTCGAACCTCCATGAGGTGTGGACGTTTTAGATGATGTCCGGCGTTGAGAAAATGAGTTATATCACAAATAATCGCTTTCATTTGCTGCCAACGATGTATAAAATTCTCTTAATATTTACGATAATCTCTCTAAAGGTATTTTTGCAAAAGAAAATAATCGTAAAGCAACCACCAAATTTACGATGTTCGAAACATGCTATTCATTGTTACAGAGTCAGCTCAATTTATGGAGTATCTAATATGTCGCCGTTACTTTTTTTAGATACCGACGGATCGAGTTACGAAGCGAGCCCAGACGAGCAAGTAGACACAATTAGAAGCCATTATCGGGATAATTGCGTGTAAGACGAACTCTCCCGAGGAAAGTTGTTCGCCCTCCCTCTTTCTGTCTTATCCAACAACCTGGTCTAGGGCTGAGACATTAAGAATAAAAGTAGTATAAGCGTTGTAACAGATCCGTTTTAATCTGGACGCCGATTTCAAACGTACGCCACTAGCGCCCTCTACCTATTTGTGAAATGGGTTTCTCGGGACTGTTGTCGTTCCAATCGATTCCAAACGAAGTAATGAAATAATCGATTATTGAAAACAACTATCAAACATGTTCGTCTCATTTCTGTGTAGGCTCTGCAGTGGCTCAATAGTAATATTTTCGCTCAGAGAACCATAAATTCAGGTTTGATTCCCAACGGGGCGAAAAAAGCACACACATATTTATTTATTTATTTATATATATATATATATGTGTGTGTGTGTGTGTGTGTGTGTGTCTTCTTCCAAAAATACCAGGACTCGACCGATCGCCATTGAAAAGCGTCATTGGTAGCGATCACTCCATAGTGGGGTGACACAACGAGTTCTGTCTTAGCCATTGCCGCCTACATTTAGAGGGTAAATTTAGGAGGCAATGTCTTAGCGCAGAACTTTGGCTGTGGTTACTGAAATTCGGAATCTTCGTTAAACTGTAGGTCCAGTTTGCCAACCCGTTTGGCCAACATTCTGCGCTTAAGGCCATTTCCTTTGTATTTCTTTCACCGTACTACGTGTATGTGTGAAAACAGAGAGACCTCCATCCTGCTGTGGATTAAAAATGGTTGTTGATGATGATAACGATGATTATATATATATAGTTCGTTCGCGGAAAGTTGACCGATGGTACCTTTAGAATTCACGGGAGCTGACGTCACAAACGGGCTAGGTCATTACAGCAGAGAGAGGATGTCATTTCGGAACTGGTTTTTAGCGAAATTTTGTCTGCGCTAAAAAAAAAATCTGAAATAACGTCCTCCACTCTGCTGTAATGAACTAGCCCGTTTGTGACGTCATCTCCCGTGAATTCTACCGGTACCATCGGTCAACTTTCCGCGAACGAACTATAAGTGAAATTGAATTAAAATAAATTGCCTGAATTTTTTTTAAATAAATTCCAAAAAACGCTAGTTAATAAAACTATTTCATAAAAAGCCGAACAATTTCAGATTTATTACCTGTGGATCTTCAGTCTATAACAAAGCTGCCGTCAAGACTTTTGAAAATAGCGTCATAAAATTATAAAATAAAATAAAAAAAAGGTAAAATTAGCTTCAGACATTGAAAATAGCGTCGTCGTAGTCTGAAGCGCTTTCTACAAAAAGTAGAGATTATTGCACCTCTATCATTTACAACAATCAAGAAGTTTTAAATTTACTGGACGACCAAAGAGACCACATTCAGTCTATTGATACATATGATTTTGAGAATCTGTTCACTAGAA
>QLNU02015270.1:77682226-77695875 GCA_006491805.2 Dysdera silvatica
CCACCAATTTCCCCAGCAGTTTCAACTATTGTCTTAACAATGTTTTCATTTGCTTCTGAGATATCACTTTCATCAATAAGTCCTTCCAGTGCAGAAAAGCGATTTTTTAATTCCAACTTGAATGCCTCGGTATTTTCTTTTAATTTCTTTAAATCCACCCTCTTACTTACTTGTTTCCTAATGAGCTTCTGTCGTTCTAATTTAGTATTTAAGTGCACTTTACATCTCACCATTCGATGATCACTTCCAGTATTAAATCTGTTCAGTACACTGCAATCTTCAATAATTGATTTCTTGTTTGCCAGGATATAGTCAATTTCACTAGTTCCCCCATTTGGGTGTTTCCATGTCCATTTTCTTTGCGGTTTCTTCTTAAAAAATGAATTCATGATGCTAAGGTTTTCAGCTTCTGCAAATTCGATGAGTTGATCGCCACGTTCATTCCTTTCCCCATATCCGTATTTACCAACCGATGTCTCTCCTTGTTCCTGTTGTCCAATTCTTGCATTGAAATCCCCCATGATGAGCTTGATATGTTGTTTCCCTTTGGTGTGTAACTCTTTGATTTCTTCATAAAATTCTTCAACCTCTTCGTCGGTATGGCTTGATGTTGGTGCATATACCTGTACTATTTGAAGTTGGTATCGCTGGGTTAGTTGAACAACGAGCCTCGCTGCTCGATCTGATGTACTTTCAACTTCCAGAAGACAGTCTTTAATTCTTTTGTTGATTAAGAAGCCAACACCACTTGTTCTTCCAGTTTCCGTTCCTCTATAATAAAACAAATGTCCACTTTTAAGTTCCACCAACTCTTCACCTTTTCTTCTAACTTCACTGAGTCCTACAATGTCCCATTTGATCTTGTCAAGTTCTTCTTCCAATTCCTGAAGTTTTGCTTCAGAAGCAAGGGATCGTCCATTATACGTTGCCAAGGTCAATAACAAACGGCAGCCTGGGCCATTCCAGTGATTCTTAGCACCCCCTGCTTTCATGCCACACTGACCGCTGCCTTGATCAGGAGCACTCCAGCACCTGGAGACTAGGGGCCATGGTTTCTGGTGTGTCAACATAATGGAGGAATTAGCCATAATTTCACCACGCTGGCTAGACGGGTTGGTGAATTAGCCCTCCCCTTCCGCCTTTCTATCCGTGCAGCAAATATTAATTTGCCACATAAATAGAAAGCTCAGCCTGCACCACTTGAAGGCGGGGTAGGACACTAGGTTACTGGCCTGGCCGGTTCCACACATCGTCACATACGTTCAGCGTGTGGGTCTCCTTCCAGTTAGATACCAGCAACCCTTTTGCAGGCCATATATATATATACAGAGTGATTCAAAACTAATGGAACAAACTGAAAGGGGTGGTAAAGGACGCCAAATAAGCCATATTTGGCGAAATCAGGTCCGCAAAGGATCCGATTTGGCTGTACAGTGAAAGTATTGTTTATATCCACATCGTGACTACGTAGGCAATTACATGCACAAAAAAAAATGTTTTTTGCCACATGATTTAAGTGATTGACCTAGTAATGCAGCAGAGAAAAAAAAATCGGAAATTCCCTTCCCTGGTCCTGAGTAGTGTTGCCATTTAGTCATCAAAGGTATGGAAAATGATTCTTTTACCATACTGGAGGCAACTGGAAATTGTCAAGCATGCGTAATAGGTGAAGGACATCAAAAGAAACAACTTTAATCCAGTGAACCAGTGTCTGAAAATGAGCAGTTCTGGAACCACAGGGATGTTGTTATTTGCATCCACATTAGTTAATCATGTAACAAAATTTGCCGTTTCAGTACAGAACCATATTGGAAATAATTCCACCACTTACTATTGTCCAAAACAACTTCCCATGGCTAAATTTATGCAATTCGGGAATTTATGGTCTAAACGTGAGCCTTAAGTTAGGCATTCCCATCCGAGGATCTCGTGTATAGGTAGGTCTCTCTGTACTCCAAGTCAGGAAGGGCCAGGCAGGGCCGGGCCTTAAAAACTGGCCTGTATAGGGCTTTAGTTCAGCCTAAGGAATTAAACCTTGAACTACGGACCTGTTGAAGAAAAGGTAACTGCTGGACACCCCTTCTGGAATCAAACATGGTTTGTTCGCATGGTGGTGGTGCATGGCACACAACGCTTTGGCATACGCAATCCAGGTTCCCTTTTAAAATAGTGCGCCACATATACCATCACCAACGTAAAAATGAAATCTATTAGGACGAAAATTTCAAGAAGGTATATTCTACGGCTCTCATAAAATTTTTTTGATCCATTGTTACAAATCAATGTATTATTGCACCTCTCAGAGATGATACAATTCTCGTCAAGGTGGTTGACACACAAGGCTCCAAGAGGGTATTACTAGAGATCTCCTGGCCCCTCTTGACCCACGTCTAGCCGAAACTGATGCCTTTTTTCTTCTTCTTTAGCACCCCCCTAGAAAAACTGATCGTTTGACGCCTCGCGTGTCAACAACTTTGTTAGTAACTTTCTCTCTTTGAGGACAATGATATCTTGATTTTTAAATTTTCATCAAAAGAGCGCCAGTGGAAGCTGCAGAATGCGAGTGATTAAAATTTTAATCTTGACAATTTCTCAACGAACCTCAGTCAAAGAAAATGGCGTAGATTTATGAAATCTCTTAAGTTTTATATTATTAAATACGCTTCATTAGTTTAATCATTTCATAATAAAATGAATCATCTGGTCTTTTATAACTCTGCCGCAATTAAAACGGAATTGGTCTCGATGGATATCTTGGTAAGTTGATTTTGATAAAAGACAGAAAAAAGTCGCTTTAAAATATTTTTCTTCTTCAATGATTTGGCTCTTGGTGAAAAACGTATGGATTTAAAAAATTAAAAAAGTAGTAATTAACTTCTGGAACAGACATTACGGATTACATTCACTTTTCATTAGTACTCCTCGGGTTTTAGTCTTCACATGTCGTTGATGGGATCAGAGAAACACGCTTCCTCGCCAAAAGTGGGAGCCTATGCTTGGACTCATTCCTTGGGAGTTAATTAACCTTAGGATTTGGCGGCAATATGAGGAGCTTACTTGGATATTGCTGTTGTTTTTGAAAACGTATTACAGATATAATTAAATTCCTGGTGTTGGTTTGCCCAATTTCATACCTTAATTAAAGCGATACGACAATGCGTGTTAATGCTGCGCAAATTTTTTTAATCAAAGAGAAAGTACTGACGTGACGCTAGGAGTAGAAAGAAAACGCGGTCTCTGAAACAGAAGATGGAAGAAATGCACTCCATTTTCATACAGAGATTTTCCTTTTCAATGGCCGCTTCATGAACGAAAGAAATCATACAATCTTCAAAATTATTGAAGACTGGATTTTAAGATCATTAGATGTAAAAATCATTGTAGAATCTATATTTCCAAAGTCAGTAATTATTAAAGTCTATGGGTGATTTTTTATTAATTTTATTTAATTTATTCCCAGATGAAGTGCCTGCGTCCCTAATAGCGAATTGGTTGGCCAGAATCTTGGTACCTTGGGGAAGGAGAGGATTGAAGAACTGATTCTAATTACTGCAAATTTGCTAAAAAAATACAAATCTACATAAAAAGAAGCGATATGCATTTCTCCAAGTTAAGGCTGACTTGCTTTCCAATTGAGTACCTTTTGAAGTCGGGCAAAATTAAATTGCCTGCACCCAGAATGAAAGGGAAACTGTGGCAAAACAAAGAGTATATAGGGCACATAGCTCCTGGGGATTGTTCTATATATATAAATATCTCGATGGGGCAACTGGAACCGCGCCCTTGATGGCCCCGGCTTGGCTACAGACCTGTGCCCCGCTAAGAAGCACGGTTCTTTCTGTTGAGAACAACTGCAATACCAGGAAGTCTACATATAGGGAGAATTCCTGCGCATATTAAAGTTGCGGGGCGTTTAGCTGATACAAGAATGAAACGGCAATCCAAGAATCGCTAGCACAAACTCAGAACTATTTCATTACCTCACCATCTTTCTTTTTTTAATCACCAATTGACTCAGCAGTATCCATTGCTTTTTAATATCATGCCAATCACTGAATCAATATTTTACAACTTCACACTATGCAACAGTTCGTAGAGGAATTGAATGGAAAACTGATTGATAGTACATTTAAAAATATTCTATAAAACATCCATAGTTTTCTTGCACCTCACTTATATATATATATATCTACGCAGATTACTTTTGTAAATTAAATGTGCTTTATAGGAAGGAGTATTATCCTATTATATTATAAATGTACATGACAGCGTAAAGCGGGTAAAAAGTTATTTTTATAATTTTTATTTATTTTTTATTATTTTTCATTTTATTTTACTTTATTTTTTATTTTTTATTTTTTTATTTTTTTTTTTTTAAGGTGGAGATCTTAAGATGGAACTTTTTACCCGCTTTGTGTTGTCATGTACATGTATTGTATTACTTCATCAAGCAGTGGTATTCTCTCTCTTTGAGTATTATTCTATTGCTTCTTTTCTTTTAAATTAAAATCATTTTTTTAAACCGCTTTTATGGCCGCAAACGGAAAGCGTATAATTTTCTTTGGAGTTCCAGGAATGTATTTAAGGCGGAAGAAATGGCCCTTAAAAAATCTAATATTTCAAATTATTTGCGTTCCCAAAGCGATTACAGTACTTTCGAAAATCGAATTTATGAAACTTCGGCAGAAAGTGTTTCAGGAAAGATTTTAATAAAATTATTTTAACATGAACATACTTTTAACGGTGAAGCATTTTATAATTTTGCAAACTATTTTGCTTAGCTTCAATCTATAAAATGCGTCAGGAAATTTTTAAAAGTTTTCCTGTCACGCTGATAACGTTATCATCTATCACCAAATGACAACGTCATCATCATTGCTAAATGTCGCCAAATTGGTCAGCGTTGGTGATTATTGGCGAGAAAATTATAACGTTTCCAACGTTAATTTTTATGTAATTTAATATTTAACTTTAATGTTGTAATTTTTATTATAGGTACAAAAAAATAGGTATGTGTAATTAATCATCGATTAAAAATGTACTCTAATAGCTGATTATAGTTAAATAAAAATTCTTCTGTTATATTCTATCCTATTTCACTAATTATAGTGGAGAAATTGAGTAATATTTCGATGCGTAAAATCACCAGTAGAGCCCCAATTATATGCAACTGCATATTTTAGCTGTTTTTAGTGTTTTTGAATATAAATGCACAAAAACCATGAATTTCCAGAATAAATGCATATTTTAAGGGTTTTAGTAATTTTAAGAATTTTATTATTTCCTCATCCGAAAAATTTGACCATGGCGCTGAAGTTAAATTCTCGTCTTAATTTTTGTCCGTACGGAAGGGCTATGGAATTTGTAGACATACGCGTTTAATTATTTCCTAGGGCGTCAAAAATGTTGTCAAAGCTGAAGTGTATATATAGCCAGCATATTTGTTGGGAAAACCACAGATTGGCGTTAATGTGCCAGGCTGGCAATTGATCGACGGTCA
Organism: Dysdera silvatica; assembly: GCA_006491805.2. Classification (NCBI taxonomy): domain Eukaryota; kingdom Metazoa; phylum Arthropoda; class Arachnida; order Araneae; family Dysderidae; genus Dysdera; species Dysdera silvatica. The sequence goes on from QLNU02015270.1 coordinate 77,687,727, forward strand.
GGTTAACACAAACACTTATTCTGAAAATCAACATAATCTTTTCTCGGCCATAGACATGGGTCTATCACCGATAAACTATCCGTAATAGACAACCCGCAAAAATTTATTAACCCTGTCCAATACCTTTTCTAAGTCTAAAAAAAAACCCTTTTGGCCATAAAAATGCTATTACATGATAGAAGATAAAGCTTAACTGTTTAGAACAACGAGAGACACATTGTGATATACAGTCATAGGATTTGTGATATATAAAACATATGATTTAATGTATACTGAATTATTCTCTCGATAGTTAATAAAATTATCTATTTTAAAATGCAGGACATAAGATTTGTAAGCGTCAACAAACTTTTAAGTACATATTTATTCATTCATTTTAGGTGCACGTTTATTTTAAGTGCATATACATGGATATTTTGAGGTTCTTTAACGCATACTTTGATGTTTTTAGTGCATAATACTCCAGGCTCTAGTCATCAGTAGCCTTAAAGCAAAAGCCTCTCGCTACAGGTATTAGAGGATAAAACAGTATGCCCAAAGAAATCATTTAAGGTCAATATTTAAACGCAGGATGCTTCAATTAACGTTGAATATGTTATTGTTTTGCTTTATCTATCCGTCAACAATAGAAAGATCAATTAGTGAATGATGCCTTAAATATTATTGTTCATACGCGTTCTTCACGTTTCCTTATCAACATTCAGAGAGCAAGTAAGAGCCAACTCGCCAATTGTTTGCGAGTTGAAAACAAAGAATTGACGAATTGGAATTTGACAAATTGTAGTTCACTTTCAAATTTTAATTCGTTAACTCTCAATTCTCCGCTCTCCGATTCCCATTTTCATGTTTATAATAGTTATCATTATTGAATTTATGAGAAAACTTCATCTCCCACTTTTTATTGTCAACAGACGAGCCGACAATCCAAAGATAATAGCGAGTTCAATATTTATTGGAATGCACTAATTAAATTAATATTGCACTTATTCTGGCCCATAAATATTGTTTGCATTCAAAGTAGGTAGCCAATACTTTTGTCTAAATAGTACAATAACTATCACATTGATGATCTTCAAAATCCCCAAACTAAATAACATCCAAACTAAACATTTTCTTTCTTCGGAAAAGGTAAACGAATTCGTTAAAGAATATGACATTCGTAATAACTTCATTCTGCTTCAGTAAATTTATGAAAGAGACGTTTCCCCGGCCAACAAAAAAGGCGACTGTAGGTACCTAAAAATCTTTCATCACTTGCTATCCGAAGCATTTTTTTTTATTTAAAAAGTCTTTGTCTTCCTTTTTACTACTTTCCTGGAAACGAAGACAGAATCGACGATCTTTTGTTAAGGAAAGAAAATGAAACCCTGATCTCTCCCGTTCCATCTATTTCACGGTTCAATCAATTCGGTTTTTATTGAGAACAGTCCTCGAAGATAAGAGAATAAACCATGATAAATTAATTCGCGCTTAATTTATTTTTGCCATTTCATATCAATAGAGTGTATTAAATCATGCGTTAACTTCCTCATTGACAAGAACCATGCAAAAAAAAAATTATATAGATACTTGTGAGAAAGCTAATGAAAATTGCTAGGTTTGTTGCAACAAAAAATTCTTTTTCAGATTTATTAACTTCAATGACATTGTTTCTGAATATTTAATAAATTTATTTTACAGGTATGGAATTGTAATTTTTTTGATGAGCAGATTCAGCATTTGGAGATGCGCTTTCAGGAATGGCGGAACCATCCGTTTACCTGTTAATTTGATTTATGAATAACTACAGCGGATAGTCATATATAAATCCATTGGCGTACGCAGGGGGTGTTGATGGGAGTTGTACCCCCCCATTGCAATGAAATTTTGTATATTTAACATAGGAATATGCGAGTTGTAGCTCTGTAACCCCCCATTGAGCCTATAACCCCCTTACGAACTTTATGCGTACGCCTATGTATAAATAATACATTTAATGTTCGTTCATATAAAAAGAGAGGTTTCTTTATAAAGTAAGGAGTTTTTTTAATTAAAACGGTAGAATTTCCTATACGAAAAATTGTTTTTTCGCAGCGTTGAATTTCTGAACAGGCGCACAAGGCACCTGTGTGTAGCTGATGACTCATAAATATATTATACGTTATTATATAAAATAATAAGTTAAAACCTTAGTTTCAATAATTAGCCTATGTGAAAAAATAAGAGTCACATAAAGAAAGTGAAGACATATACGGTATGTGTGACTCTTTTTCAAAAGTATTTTTTTTTCTATACACAGACGCCTATGCGGGTACTTCCGGGGGGGGGGAAATTAAAGAGGACTCCTAGAGGTTGGAGCTGAGAAAAATTACCTCCTCCTCCTCCTCCTCAAAACGGTTGAGAATTTTAGTGAATGTACAAGATACCAAAACGCTACAAAAATAATTGATAGTGCTTGACAATTAGTAACGATCTAAAAGGGGTCTTATTTTAAAATGTGACTGTAAAACTTTTGAAAGTAAATGCATAGCAGGTTACGGCAAATAAAATTTTTAAACGGCTGGGGGGGGGAATCCAGCACACTCGGCCCCCCATATTGGCCCCCATGTTTTTATGTAAAATAGGAAGGGGGAGTTATACAGCCTGTACCTAAAGAGCGTCAATATACTAAATAATCCACTGTTTTTCTGTATTTTTATTTTCTGTTAAAATTTGTTCTTTTATTGAAGAGTATGTTTTTCTGTTGAAAAAGCTGTTTACTTCTATTAAAAATGAATATATTTCTATTGAAATCATTTTTTTTTCTTTATACTTTCCTTACTTTATACTTTCAGCACCTTTCTTTCTATAATGCAAGTCTTCAGCTTTTGCACCTTTTTTTATACTGTTATTCCTCCACCTCTTAAATTTATATCGAACATTGTGTCTTTTGCCCGTTGTTTTTGCCTTTATGAGTTATCTTCTTCTTAAGTTTAGGGCACGAACTCTCTATCTAGTACAGATTCTCTTTTCCTCAGTTTTTTACTTTTAAAAGTTTCAAAACTTTTTTTACTATCTTGAACTATCTTAAAATTCTCACTTTTATATTTTTGTGACTTCACATTCTAGCTTTTCTTACTTTTTTAGCTTCAATTTCTTGCTTTTTCTTTATTTTTCTGGTTTCAAACTCGAGTTTAGTTTTCCGTTTTTCTAACTTTAAATTTCAGTTTGGTCTATTTCATCTTTTTAAATAGAGAACGTACTTTAATAAAGTATGCAATGTAAATTGAAGTTAATGTGAAGTAATACACAGTTAATGTAAAGTCATGTGAATTTTTTTATTTTACTACACATAGCGTACATTGTACATTAAATAAAATAAACGATTTTATTACAGTTAATTTTAAATTTTTTAATAGTTTGATTTTAAATTTTGTAATACAATTTGATTTAATTTTTTAGGTGCACTTATAATTTTTAATACAGTTTGATTATACGGACCGTGAGAATTTTACTTTGGGTAATTTTAAAATCTATAATAATAATAAATTAATAATTAATAATAATAATTCCTTAATATAATACATAGAGTCACTACACCAATTGACTTTCATTTCAATGTTGTTTAATGGGCCATTAGAGACAAGGCCGTAGGTGTAACGTGACGCCTTAACAACGGTGCATCGATAATATTTAAGATTACTTAATCAAGCCTTAATCCCCCAAGTTCGAGTAAATGAGAATATATCCTACGTCATTAAATATATAACAATACTTGGCGTTTAAATCGCAGGAGTAGCGTAATGAATCGATATTAGAGCAATTTAATCGTAATCGACTATTAAATGTTACTTCGTCAATCATGCCCGTAATGTAATGGTAAAGTGCCATTTAGGCAGTGGCGGATTAAGCGGCTAGCGGACCTGGCGGCCAACAGGGGTCCCCCAGTCTCCAAGAGGTCCCGAGATAAAAACTACCACAACACAAAAAGCGAAAGATGCAATATTTGATATTATTCACGTATCATACGTATATAAGTATAGAATGTTCTTTTATTAAATTAAGGCTAATTAAAAATCATGGTAATTCAACAATGAGTTCCATAACGATTAAATGTTACTGTCATAACTATCGTTTCGCCACGTATAATTAAATAAGCGAAATTAGAATTAAATTATAATGGCGGAAACCCTGTTCTCAACAACGCCATTTTTCTTATAAAAAGCTGAGGAGGAGAACGGCTTTGACATCTAGGCACGCGCCTTAATACTTATCCCATATATGTATGGTATACACACACACACACACATATGAGCGTGAGAATATTAAAAGGTAATTGTACGAGAAGAGAAAACCGTTGTTTAAACAATATTTCCGCGCGAAAATCGGATCTTCTGGATAAACTTTCGTAGGAGAGAGGACATTCATGTCCTGCTCCGACTGTATTAATTTTTCTAAAATTCCCTTTGAAAAATTATTCCAAAGAAATAATTTTTATGACAAAATAAATAAAACTTAAAAGGGAAAAACTGTTTGCGTATTATTGGGCGCATATAATCAACAGGATTATTGCTGCATCATTATTATTGAAGTATTTATTAGTGAGTATATATCACTTGGATAAACATACCAGGACGTAAAGAGTTCAATCGAATTGTAAGTATTGTTTATTCTACTGTTGCAGAAGTTATGAAGAGTAATAATTATATAAAGGAGGAAAAAAAATGATGTCTGGAGGTATGATATTAAAATTTATAAATGATAAAGGAAGTTTGCAAGAACATTTACAAAGAATATTAATATATGTTGTTATGAAAGGAGAAATAATAAGAGTGTAGAGGTGAGTATATATCTGCGAACCGTTGGTTGAAATTATTTTCACAGCTAATTTCCAGCGATCCATGGGAAAGGAAAGAACCAATTACGAACCACTAGCAGCCATTTCTCATTTACTTGCAATCATGTCTTCGCGCGAGAAAAATTGAGCGATTTTGGTGATGAGCGGTGCGGCTTTAGTGATGGCTGGTTTGTGCAAGAAGAAGAGGAAACAACGATGTTGGTGGCACATTTAGCTGTACACAAAAAACGCACTGATATAGAACTAATGACGGACTTGAATTCACAAGAAATAAGCTTCCAACATGAGAATTTCACGCGAATGTCGCCTTCTGATTTTGAGAATTTGCTGCAGAAGATTGGAGCCCATATTTCCAAAGAGAAAACATATTTCCACACTCCAATGTAGATATATTCATCTCAGTACACATTTCCCTCTAGGTATCTTCTTTTAAAATTTCTTTAAATGGTCTTTAAGTTTAGGATCTCGGAGTAAAGATTTGGTTTTATAAATATCAATCAGTTTCAGTAAATTTCCTTCTGATCAATCCATAATTAAATAAGAAACAATGGAACACAATCAGAGGCGGACACAGGCTTTCATTTTGGGGGGAGTCAAGGACAGAATTTGCCATGGTCTTGGAATAACACCCTTCATTTATCATGGAACAACACCCTTCATTTATCATGGAACTTGTAATTTCTTACAGTGAAAAATATGCTTCGAGAGAGTCATCATCCCTGTGTCCGCCCCTGCACAAAAAAATATGCGATGGAGCCTGGAAACTTGAGAGCAGAAAGAAAAACAATGAACGCCGCCGTCCCAATCTGAACCTCGAACGCCTTTGTGTTCGTCAGAAAACTGACATGAAGCGAATTGCCACAAAAGGTTCAAAAATGGTTCGTTCGGCGCTTTAAACCCCGTTCCAATCTTACTCGCAAACGGTTCGGCTCGCAAATGTATACGCACTTTATGAAACTGATGAATAAATGAACAGAAGTATTGGTAAACAAATAGCCAGCAGTGCTATTGAATAATAGCAGTGGAACTTTTTCTAATGTAGAAATTATTTTGAAAATATTTTTAACAAAGCCGATATCAAATGCATCATGTGAAAGATCTTTTTCAGTCTTAAAATTCTTTCATAATTATTTAAGGAGTATGAAAGGAGAGGGAAGATTGAATAACATGGCCATATTAAACATAGAGCAAGAAATTTCAGACGAAGTAGATACAGTAAAAATAATCGATGAATTTGATAAAGAGAAATCGAGGCGCAAATTCATATAGAGAACATTTTTTAAACCCCAACGTATCCGACGGGTATTGGAACCAAAGTAAGAGCATTCGAAAAGTCTCAAAAAGTTATTAGATACGCGTTCAAGCTTTTTTCAGAATCATCCTATATTTCGGAGATATGGCCCCCAAAAAACAGCCATAATACAGACCTTGATATCTCATGATTCCATGGATGGATTTTAATGATCTGCGGATTTTAAAACAGGTTATCGAAAATTACTTGATACGTGTTCCAGCAATTTTCCAATGTAACTCAAAATTTTGAAATATTAACCTTCAAATCTTTCGGCAAAACAAAAAATAATCAACCCCTGTTTGGTTGGTTTTCAGCAAAAGCCCGCATTGAAAATACAAGCTTCAACGCTGTTAGTTCGAAATCCAGATAGGTTCGCTTGCTAGATATGTATTAACGTACAGAGCAGTTTTGCTGCCTGTAAATAAGAAATGAATTTAAAAGTTTAAAATAGTTATAAAGCATGTTATAATATTTTTTACTAATACATTTAAAACAAATCACGTAGGCTTTTCTGGCCGTTTAAGCGAGCATAATAATTGTTATTTTCCCCTCCGATAAATGAATTCAAAACAAGTTTAAAGAGAAAAATTGTTTGAAAATATAGCAAAACGAGTTGAGACGTATTTGAGCAATAATTATATTAAGTATAGAAATAAAAATGATTTTGTTTGATTTAGATTTCTGTCAATCGTCAATCGTATTGCGAGTATTTTAAGGGGTCACCTTCCTAAATATTATTAATATTAATTTTAAAATATGAAAGAAATTAATCATGCGTTCATCAATTTCAAAAATCAAATTAGATTTAAACCAATTATGATTTTTTATTGATTTGATGAGTTTGTTATTTGATAGTTAATAGGGCTTTGAAAGGACATGCATTTAAAATTTTTGTTATTTTCAGTAATTTGAAATTATGAATATCGATATTAATCCCTTCACTGTTCTTCACTATTTTGAACACATTGTAAACTACGCGTATTCAATTTTTGAAAGTAATGCAAATGAAATCGTTCAAGAAGAAAAATGTTTAGCTTTCGTGCTTTTAAAAAAAGTTGCAATTTTAATTTCCTCTCTCAATTTTATTGAGGATGAGGAAATAGTTCAAACAAATGTGGTATTGAGGACCCCACTTCATGTTCGGTGATTAATGTAAGTGAAAACCAAAGACTTGGATTGCAAGTCAGAATAATGTTTAGTACGAACACTCGCTTCAATTATCGATCGCAATGGGCGAGTGTATCTCTGAATTATAAAAAAAACTTCACAAGACATGCAAAAACCAGCCTCTCCTTCATGTGGCGTGTATTGTTTCAAATAACCGAGCTCAGGGTTATTGAAAGGGTAGATAATAATACCAATAAATAAAATATCGCATTTTCAAACTATTGAAGCTTAATAGTTTCAATTCGGGGTTTTGCTGAAAAACCACCAAACAGGGGTTGATTATTTTTCCGTTTTGTCGAAAGATTTGAAGGTTATAATATTTCAAAATTTTTAGTTTTACTGGAAAATTGCTGAAATAGGCATCAAGTGATTCACGATATCCTGTCTTAAAAGTCGCACATCATTAAAATCCATCCACGGAATCATGAGCTATCACGGTCTGTAATAGGGCTGTTTTCAGACTTTGTGGGGGGGGGAATATCTCCGAAATATAGGGCCAGTCCGGAAAAAGCTTGGACATGGGTCTAATACCTTTTTGAGACCTTTCGAACGCTTTGGTTCCAATCCCCGTCGGGCATGTTGGGGTTTACCTCGTTAGTTTCTGTTAATTTTTTTTAAGATAATTTCAGATTTTTCTCGAAACGTTCAGTTTATTATTAGCTGCATATTACCGATAACTCACTAAAAATCTAATACTGAAATAAATTCCTTCTAAAAATATCTTCAGTTTTTTGCACAATTTTGTTTTGGGGGGGGGCTAAGGGCCTCGAAATTTTTACCGCCATGGGTCTCCGATAGGCTTAATCCGCCTCTGTATTTAGGCATCTTGACGATGTCTTTGAGAATAATCGATGTATTTCGATTTAATTGAT
>QLNU02015270.1:77723368-77753138 GCA_006491805.2 Dysdera silvatica
ATTTTAACATTTTTCATAATTCGAAAATAAAGGAATGAGGAATGTTAGTGTACCATTTGTTATTTATTTTTAATCGGTGTAAGCTACCAGGCTTGTTACATCATTATTGATATTTTCTTGGGACCTTTCTTTGTGTGGTTATGTTGGCATTTTCTTGTGATTTAACAAATTTGCTATACTGTTGTTTTGAGTAATTATCAGGGCTGTCTCCAAAGGGTACGCGCTGTGTGCGCCAGATACTCTCAAGAAATTTTGAAAAATACAGGGTACGCACCGCATACTCTCAAGGTCTCACGGAAACTTTTGTATTTGCTGGTTTTTGGGGCAACTTTCAACGAACTTCAGTCTTTTTTTTTTTCCCCTAGTCATTTACAAACTCGAATGGACACAAATGAGGAAAACTCCTGTGAATCCCCCAGGTCTCAAAATAATATCCTGCGTATGACCAGGAGAGGAATGAAAAACTGATGAAAGTGGCAAGTGACACCTTGGGCTTGGATAGACGATAGACGACCAGTCAAATGCCAGTCAGCGCGGCGCAATGACGTCACCAAGTCCAGTATCCGCGCAATTTCAATACTCTTTAATTAAGACATCACCGCATACTCTCAATAATTTTCTTCAGGACAGCCCTGGTAATGATACAACGACTGTACAAAAGAGGACGTTTGTTAGGTTGCGGAAGTTACATATTTAGTATCGTAACGAAACAATACAGAGTTTCACCAGGAGATTCCATAACAAACAGTTATTTCGACACTGGCGTAAGGTTTAAAAACACGACGTTTCGGGAGCCAACTGCTCCCTTTGTCAAGTGAAGGCAGAATGAAGAGTTCGTGAAAGTCCTAAGCTTATATACCCGCATGTTGGGAATCCCCATCTGACGCCATTTGGTGCGGAGCATTTCCAGCTGGGGAAACCCCAATCGGGGAAACCCTCGCCGGGAAAGCCCCCGCACCCGACGATGTCAGATGAACACCCCCAACTCGAGGTTTTGCAAAAATCCTGTAAGGTTCTGGTAGAGGTTTTGCGATGTTTATTGCACGACTCCTCAAACCGTAGGTTTCCCATGATTCCAGAAAAAGTCTACTCCCCAGATTCGTCACATTCTGATGTAATATTTTCATCGAATGCCAATCTGGTTCGTGACCCTCCCTGAAGACATGTTCAGCCAACTGGCTTGAATCGTCTCCCCTAGCTACCGCACGCATATGCTCCTTCCGTCATAGACAGACGAATTCGAGACAGACCTGTCTCGAATTCTCAGTTGTGTGAATGTTAAGACCTACTACAAACCTGTCTACACCCTGCGTGATCTATTACTTAAAGTTAAGGATCGCGTCCCTGAGGAGGAAAAATCTGGTGCTATTTACCAAATACCGTGTGGAGACTGTGACAAGGTGTATGTTGGACAGACGGGAAGATCGATACGTCTACGAGGGAAGGAGCATATGCGTGCGGTAGCTAGGGGAGACAATTCAAACCAGTTGGCTGAACATGTCTTCAGAGAGAGTCACGAACCAGATTGGCATTCGATGAAAATATTACATCAGAATGTGACGAATCTGGGGAATCATGGAAAACCTACAGTTTGAGGAGTCGCGCAATAAACATCGCAAAACCTCTACCAGAGCCTTAGAGGATTTTTGCAAAATCTCGAGTTGGGGGTGTTCATCTGACGTCGTGGAGTGTGGGGGCTTTCCCGGCGAGGGTTTCCCCAGCTGGAACACTAGATGACGTCAGATGGGGATTCCCAACATGCGGGTATATAAGCTTAGGACTTTCACGAACTCTTCATTCTGCCTTCACTTGACAAAGGGAGCAGTTGGCTCCCGAAACGTCGTGTTTTTGAACCTTACGCCAGTGTCGAAATAACTGTTTGTTACAAAATAACCTATACTATCGGATAACCGGGCTTCTACATATATAAACAAGGGTCCTTTTAAAAAAATTATAAACAAAAGTGTTGCAGGATAAGCGAAATTCTGATTACTGGGGTCCTACTGTATTTACAAGCAAAGAAACCCCAATAAATAAATATATTGCAAATTATAACATAATAAATATAAGACGATGAATTGTGCTTGCGGCGAATTGACGCCGCACCCTTTTCATTAAATTTATTTTAAATTTTCAGATCAAATTTTGCCAAAAATTTTCCATCATAATAACTTTATTGTTAAATTGTGGTATATTGGCAACAGTGCACGATTTCGGGTTTCTGGAAAGACCAGCAATTGTACGAAGTCTTGCACTTATCCAGTGTTCCACATCGTGTCACAAAGGCCGAAAATCCCCTTGATGAAATTCATTTTACACTTCGGAATTTCCAACCACCATTCCGTTCAGTGTGATTCAAAGTGTGCAAAAAAAAATCTCGCTTTATTATCCTTCACCACGGTTAATACAATGGTCGACACACGCACGATGCCACAGAAATGTGTTTTTTAATAACGTTCGTGGGAACTTGTGATAAATAATACTTAAAAAAATATATATATATTATCCAAGAGGCTTCTTTTAAGTCAAGTAGCAATTTCCTCATTCGGTCTTATTGTCGGTGTAATGAGTAAATCTTTCCATTTAATCAGACGGTCATTTATTCAAAGATGATGCTGTCAAATGAACAGAATGAAGCTCGCTAGACTTCCACTGTTAAGATAAGTTTATTCATATAACGGTTCGTTTAATTGCGACTCAGGATGAAGCTTCATTACACCATAAACTTCCATTTAAATATAAGATGGGTGTTTGAGAAAAAAAATTAAAAGAATTTGCGAACAAAATATATTACGTTTAAATTTTGATTTCCATATACTAGGATTAATAATCCCAGACTATATGGAATGCGTGACTTAATCAATTTATCAGGTTTAAATTTGATAATCGAACTAAGCACAGTGAACTCTGAATCCATGATAATATTTGTGACACAATTATGCGAACGACTCAATTAATTAGCGATGATTGATATAATAATAATTGTGGTAATTATTATGATAATAATGATAATGATTCATTAACGGCTCAGTATAAACGAAATAACTCGTTGAGCATAAGGATGTTTCATTGAAACACACGGAACATGTCGCACGACATATTGAGATACACAGAATATGTCATACAATGATACATCGCATGACATATTCTGTGTATTATTGAGATACACAGAATATGTCATGCGATGTATCCTCGTAATACAAAAGACGTATCGTACATTGTGTCATTATGACATATAGAACAGTGAAATACCATAAAAGCAGTGAACAACCTAAGAGAGCATTAAAAAAAGAAAGCTATTTTAAGATATTTAACAAGAAAATTAATTTTTCAAAAAAGTCGTAGATATATATTTTTATATATATACGAAAATATTTTGAAATTTTGTTTCGTTTTCTAATGTCTTAAACATTAACTTTTATATGTTATTTTACAACGGAATACATATTTGTTGCTATGCCTTTAGAAAAAGTTTTGAGCACGTGATTTAAGGGATACTAATAAGGATAATTTTACTAATTAAGCTTAATTAGCATATTAATATATCATACTAATTGGCCGTAATAAGACTAAAGTAGCTTGCATATATTTATGAATTTTTTTCAATAACAAGCAAAAACATGTGCAATTTCCGCAAAGCTCATCCATATTACATTTTATTTCTATCAGGTGAAACTAATTATATCTATTAGTCCCTTACCGAATAGTATTTTGATTTTGAAACTCATTCCTTTAGTTAGGGTTGTTTACTATTATTATAGTATTATACTATTATTACACTATTATTTCAGGAACTGTAGCCAAACCTTTGAAGATTTTCAGAATATTGTACCGTAATATATAGATAGAACATGTCTGCTTCATAATACGATATAAAAATAATTTTTCTAAAAATAATGTTTGCTTCGAATTATTAATTAAAAGTCAAATTGTTGACCTTTAACCCTTTAACTCCTTACGGGACATATATGTCCCACTAAGATTTTTAAAATTCCTACTGGGAAGAAAATTTTATGGAAGAAATATATATTCCTACTAGGGGAAAAATTTTTAAAAATAAAATATAAAAATAAAAAATAATAAATAATAAATTAAGAATTGGGAATTAAAAAAATTTAAAATTTAAAATTCGTAGTCAAAAGGTTAAAAATGTGGTCTATAGAAGGGCTACCCTCAAAATATTGTAAAATACTAATTAAGAAAGAACATTGTATATGTGAAGATATTTTTTACTTCAAATAAATGATTAATTGCGACATTGAACTTGAAAAATACACTATAAAATAATAAAATAAAATGAATTTTTGGATATGACAAAGAAAAGTTACATATTTTCAGATCGAAATATTTAAAAGCATAACAAATTGCTGATACGAATAAACTTGAAAGCAGCCTATTTACAAAAGTCGCAAATACATACACCTTTTTTTAGCACATACACGTTCACAGGGTGAAAGGGTGTAGCGAAAAGAAAATAGATCTATATATTTTAAGGCTAAAGTAAGTGGTATTTTTTGCTTAAACAAAATTGTATACTGTGTATTTGGTGATGAACATAAATACGACAAATATTAGTCTATGTGTTCCGAATTCGACTACGAGCAGCGAAATATTTAATTTTCTCTAAGAGGACAGTTATATCCAAGGATGTAGCCCTAAATGAAAAATTTTCTTGATCGCTGTAGGGATTTTTCGAAATCCTGGGGGAAAAAATAAAACAGTATTAAAGGAGATGGGGCAGGTAAGGCGCCATTTTCGGATAGCAAGCCCTCATGAATAATCCTTGTCGTGCTCTGGTTATATCCGTAGTTTAAGAAGCATTGAGTGTGTACCAAAAAGGTCTAAATATAGGCTAGCCAATATTTAGACCTACTTATGTAGCCCATATTCAGACCATTTGCTTAGTGACGCTTAGAGCGGTGGCAGCCATTACTACGCAACTGTATTCGTTATACGATTTATGTGAAAATAAATTTAAAATGTCAGTAATATGGTGCATTTACCAAATTAATTCTTAGTTAAACATATTATTGTTACGAAAATAGAACAAACATGCTTATAGAATGTTTTGCGATGGTAAAATACGCAAAACAATACGTTCCGTATCACACCACCTGAACACAAAGTGCAAGTGACCTATTGTTTCTCTTTTCTTCCTTTCTTCTTGAATCAGTTTCGCATAATTTTCGCTAAAGGATAGCACTCACCAGGCCCTGAAATTTAACTAGCTCATATTTAGACTCTAACCTATATTTAGACTCTAACCTATATTTAGACTCTAACCTATATTTAGACCAAATCCACTACACATGCAAATTAGAATACATTTGAAATTTACATAAAAATTGAGTTTCACACGTCATTTTCTTCAGCAGAAAAAACAGAAAACTATGAACACTTCAGAATCCTGAAAATTCAGATTAAAGTGTTCACAACTCAAGTTTCTCTCTTCGTTATTCTAATCTCAATTTGTATAAATTGAATTTTTTATTATTACATCAATTAATGCAAAAAATGCAAAAGCGAAATAAAGTAACGTTTTTTCTAACTGACCTCCGTAAAAACATTTTCAGCGTTAAAAACAATTGACTTCGATCGAACAAATAATGAAATACATTTCACTCACTTTCGAATTAGTGCACAGTAATTCGCTCCAACCGCATTCCATTTATTCTACGGCTTAAACTTAAATAAATAAACACGAAATGAGACAGAGAACAAAAATTCGAGCAAATGAAAAAAAATATGTTTTTAAAAAGGTGCTCTTGAAAATTAAACGATAATGGATATGCCACCCGGAAATATATTCGTATCAAAATAAAGTTTTTGAAAAAGGAAATTGGCAACGGAGGTTCATATCTCCCGAATAAATGGAAGGCAATATTTCTTCGCAACAAAAATTCAAACGACGGCAAAGCGAATGATGCGAAAGATGTTCCAGAAAAGGGTGTTAGAATAACATAAATTCCAGATGGATTTAAATAAAAAAAAACTGTTTGTCCCAGAAGGGATAATTTAATTTTTTATATTCTGAAAATTATACTAGATCCAATTTAATGTTACACATTTCTTTCTAACACTAACACCATATGTTTCTCCTTCCCCAATACGTCTTCCCAAACAATTGTAAGAATGTTTCCCCCAACTCCATTAGCAATGATTAATTTTTATATGACCCCCGCGGTTAAAATTTGTTAAATTATATAAATTGCTGCAATTTATTTCCTGTGTTTAGTTGTTGGTCGATGTGTGCTGAAAGTATATATTATGGATCTAGAATATAACCTTCCTAAAGCGGCCACCGCTTGAAAGTGGTCGCTCAAAGACGTGGTCTCCTAATCGATATTCTATGGTGACAGAAGATAAACGCGAAATTAAAAAGAAAACAATCGAAATTACAAAAATTTAATGATTTATTTAAATAAGTAAAAAAATACTTAAATTTATTTACATAATTTAAATAAAATTTTATCCCATTAGCATGCAAAATACAGAATTAAAAAGCACTATTTGGCAATTTGAAAGAGCGATTTCCACACCCCTAAAAAAGCCACTTCCACCCCACCGGGAATGATTGGATATTGATAACACTAAATTAAAATTATACTCATGTTTGTAAAAATTTCAACACCATGAAGGAAGCATGTGATTGAGCTGAAACTTTCAGGAAATGCAAATTAGGGTATGCTATTCAAATGATTAGAATTTCAGAGTCATCGCGCATGCGTGGGCTGAGCAGCGCCCTCTGAACTGCTGATGGATCCGTATAAATAGAGGGCTGTAGCGGGGCGTGTATGGCTATCTGCTAGTGGTAAACGTTACATGAGACGTCACTATGCCTCTACGAAGAAAGAGGGCGACATTTCAGCAAGTTACGGAGTTTGAACGGGGACGAATGATCGGCCTTCGTGAAGGAGGGTTTTCTTATCGTGCAATAGCAGCTCGTATGGGGCGTAACAGCAGCACAGTGATGCGAGTGTGGAAGCAGTGGGTTCAAGAGAACCAGACAACTCGGAAATCCGGGAGTGGACGCCGAAAGGTGACGTCAGCACGGGATGATAGACACCTGGTCCGCATGGCGGTGACGGACCGTTTTGCTTCATCTGGACAGTTGGCAGAACGTTGGTGCACTGCTACAGGTGTATCATTGTGTGCTTCATCAATTCGTCGGCGTCTACTGCACCGTGGACTGCGTGCAAGAGTTCCTTTATACAGGATCCTCCTGACGCAAAACCATCGGCGCCTGCGGCTACAATGGGCTCATGGACATAGAGACTGGCGTGCTGATTGGCAACAAGTGGTGTTTTCTGATGAATCCCGCTTTAATTTGGGGTACAGTGATGGCCGCATCCGTGTTAGACGCTATACCGGTGAACGCCACCTTCCGGAGTGCGTTATCCAACGTCATAATGGACGAACCCCCAGCGTTATGGTCTGGGGTTCGATTGCGTATCATGGACGATCTCAGCTGCTACGAATTGTGGGTAATCTTAACAGCAACCGGTACATCAATGAAGTTCTGGAGCCCGAAGTTGTTCCCTTCCTTCAAGGCATTCCCGGAGCTGTATTTCAACAGGACAATGCCCGCCCACATATTGCCAGGAATGTTCAAGACTTCTTTTCATCACAACAGATACAGCTTCTTCCTTGGCCTGCCTATTCGCCGGATATGTCGCCGATTGAACATGTGTGGGATTTCGTTGGTCGGCGTCTCGCTCGTGATCCTCGTCCCATAGCTACTACAGATGAACTTTGGGGTCGCATACAAGCAATCTGGAATGCTCTTCCTCAGGCACACATTCAACATCTGTTTGATTCCATGCCACGTCGTATAGCATCACTTATTGCAGCGCGTGGTGGCTTCACCAAATACTGATTTTCGACATGTAATATTGTTTTTTGCTTTGTAATTTTAATCGTTTATTTGTATCAACACAGGTCGTTTGTACATTAAATTTCATTCAATTCGGACGAGTCCTTCATGGTGTTGCAATTTTTACAAACACGAGTTTATATTTAACGCTGATTACACGGAGCTATAAAGGTTTCGGCAGTGGAATGTCGAAAAATATGTTTTTCTGTACTTCAAATTGCAATGGCAGTCTATGGAAGAAACAAGTTTCTGAAATTTCTCAAAAAGGACTCTGAATTTCATTTTAAGATAAGGAACTAAAACCTATTTCTGCTATGGACACATAATTTTTTTTAAATTTAATTTGAATACATTCCTTATGCATTTCAAGCATTAGTTTATATGCGTTAGATGCAGCGTATATTCTAGCTTCTTGTCTAAAAATATAGTTCAAGCTATTTGTAGTTTCCTTTATAGAAATCGTAAGAAACCTGTTTCTCATAACTGCTCCTAATTTTTTTCTTCTTTAAATTGAATTTAAACACGCTACTGATGTCTGCCACACATTAGTTCACGAGTGTTAGATACAACGTAGCATGCCCGCATCCAAAGGAGGGGGGCTTGGAGATAAATCCCCCCACCCCGAAACTAAATTCGTAATGGAACTTAGCTACAGCCTTGCATGCTGTGTTTGTATCGATACATGAGGTGAAAAAATTTGAACCCCCGAAATGAACTCCTGTCTACGGTCTTGCAACCTAGCTTTTATTTTCTTGTCTAGAAATACAATTGAGGACTCTTGTGGTCCTCTTTGTAGGAATGACAGAAATGTATATTTCTTGCGAATACTCCTGTGGTAAGTCGAAGTCCATGGTTATTTGAAGGAAAAAAGCCACTTCCCAACGTCGCACTTTCAAATCCTTCACAGATTCGTGATCAGCGTTAGAGATGTTCTTAATCGAATCGGTCATTTTGAAAAGGGGTCAACTCCATAGGAAAACAATGAAACATAACCCCTTTTCAAAATGACCGATTGAATTAGTTCTGAGTATTGTCGATCTCCTCCAAAAAAGATATTCAATAGAGAATAAAACTCTGTTCAATTGCAAGCTGTGGAATTTATAACTTTTTTAAAACGGGAATAAACAATTTATTTTTATGTTAAAATATTTTCTATTACACTTTTTTTTCTAAACAATTCTAAAGTTCAGAACATGAATGAAGCGTTTTATTATTTTTAGTGTATACAGGAAGGGGGTGTTCATTAATCTATTTAATTCTTTGTGCGTTTCTTCAGACCAGAAGGTAGAGAATCTGCGAGAGTTTCGATGATGACCTCTATTCGGGATCAGACTTCGAGTAACCGTAATCAAGTGATTATATGATGTAATCACTTGATTGTATTAAATATTCTTTTTTTATACTCTTTTTTAATAAATATAATCGATTGTAATGATCACATTTTCTGATAATCACATCTGTAAGCGTAATCGAATGTTTTGAAGTAGCTGTAATCTGCAATATAATCATAATCACATTTTTAAATTTCATTTAATCATAATCGTAATCATTTTTTGAAATTCTTAGGTAATCATAATCGCTATGATTATAATTGTAATCGCCACGATTGTAATCGTAATCGAAATAATTATTTCTGATTATGTGCAAGTAATCTTGATTATAATATGTAATCGTAATCACGTTTATGTGCATTCATAATCGTGGTCTTAATCGAAAAATGAAAATTGACTGTATTCGCAATCAAATTGTAATCGTAATCATAATCCTACTATAGTAATCGTAATCATACAAACCAGCGGTCGCCAACCTTTCGGACCTCACGGACCACTAAATTCATAATTTTAAATCCCGCAGACCATTACTATGAATTTTTTTTAAAAACAGAAATACGGGGCTTCTCCTGGTAACCGCATTGCGACAATTAAGAGGTTTATCACTAATTGCCGATAATTATTTCAAGTACATTGAATTTATTTTACTTTTATTCTAATTAAATTCTATGTATAAAAATTTGCAATTATTTATTTTACGGAAAATTAAAAATTAGTACTTAAACGTTTAGGATCCTATGAGGCACATTTCGTGAATTTAGTGCAATACAAAAGCAAAAATTGTCATTCAGAATATGAGAATTTCTTAGAATATTATTTTTGTTTTATTATTAATAAAACATTAAAAATGCAAATAATGTCCAGCTTTTTCTGCGGACTACCAGTGTTCCATGGACATTTGATATAAATACAGTTATATTTGATATAAACCGATTATAATCGCTCCCAAGTCTGACCGGGATCGCACTAAAAGACTAAAGGTCATAAAAAAATCAGAGTTTTAGAACATAAATTCGATTCTGAATTAAAATATAATTAAAATTTAAGAACGAAATCTCAGTATATTCTCATTAATTTCTATGACTTATCTTGGAACCAAACAAGAAGCCACGCGACTGAGGACAAAGGGATGACCTACAATCAAACAAACCATATTGACAAATTGTTTACCATCAAATCATGACTTTTATAACATGCCACCACACCGTGGTATTATAATATTGCCACAATAAATGTTATCACTATTATGCTATTAGAGTAATTTTGAATTTATGAAAATTATCGCTCCATAAAACAAAATTCTTTACTTAGAATTAAATAAGGCTTTAAAATTATTTTTTATGTTTTTAAAGCGCAAGGAGGATAAAGGTCACGCTGGGTTGAGGTCTACAATTCTCCGAATCTTTTTTCTGCTAGGGGACCAAAAACCCCGAACTACGGTAGATAGGAAAACATGCGTTCTATAGTATCATTGTGAGTCTAATCATCAAAACTTTGGTATCATGACAGCCACAAATGCACTTTATTGATTGATGTATGTTTTTATTTATTTATTGATGTATGTATTTTATATTTATTGATTGATGTATGCATTTTATTTACATATTGATGGATGAAGGTATTTTATTGATTAATGTAGGTATTTTATTGATTAATGTAGGTATTTTATTTATTTATTTATTAATGTATGTATGTATGTATGTATTTATTTATTTATTGATGTATGTATTCATTGTTTGTTTATTTATTTATTGATATATGTATTTTATTTTGTACTATTTATTGGGAGTCGAATATAGATTGATAAGCTAGGTGATTACATTACCACAGCGGGATTTTATTTTACGAATGACGATTATAAACCTAAATTATTTAATAATATCTTTTGTGGTTATAAAAATTACCATTAAAGCAAAAATAAATTTAGAGGAAATTTAGTTTTTAAAAATTTAGTTTTCGATTGAATGTTATTTATTTTGATTTGTAAAGTGTATGTTATACATATTCCCGTTAATTCCAATTAAAAAAATAGTTTTAATGTTGATAGAGAAAGTGAAGTTCATAGATATCGAAAGCAAATTTATTTTCTTAATATATAGCCATTCGATCCTCATTTAAAACGTTTGAACATTGGCCTCGTGCTGTTAGCTCTACGGTAACCATGACGACCAACATCAACATTGAAGCAAGCCAAATCTTCAGGTACATGTACCCTTCTGCGACTCTGACAAAGCACTTGATTTAGGTTAAGAGACGAATATCGTGCTTTCAAAACGTTATTTTAGAAAGATTCAAGATTTTCATTACATTATAAAATAGGTATTTAAAATTCTACAGAAGAACGTTTAAAAAAAAAACCTTTCGTGTTCAGTGACGTAGGCAGAAAGTTCATAAGAGGGTTATAGGCTTAATGGGAGGGGTTACAGAGCTACAACTCATATATTCCTATGTTAAATATGCAAAATTTCATTGGAAGGGAGGGTTACAACCCCAAAACTTCCCTGGCTACGCCTCTGGTCGTGTTTTATGTTGTAGTCGTCTTTTATTTGATACTCAGTGGAAATGAAGCTATTTTGACTTAACGAGATAAAAGATAAAACGTGTAATATTTTTTAAACTTCCTTTAAATTTAAAAGACTTCTTTGTTACTTTAGTATTTTCCTTCATATAACTCAAAATTCTTTTTATTCCTCTAAATAAATCATTCATGCAATTTAAAATACAGTTTTTTTAGTTTTTAACTAAGTCTTAAAGTTCAAAATCCTGTTCAGTTTACAAGTGAGTATGTGCGCATGTATGGTACAGTTAAATCTCTCATTATCCGACGCTCACAAAACTGGAAAAATTGTCCGTAATGGAAAGGTGGCCATAAAAAGGAGTATTATTTTAAAAGAATTTCTCATGGAAAATTTTTCTCTGGCCGTAAGAATGGAGTGATTGTAGCCGAAGGTTCTCCGTTAAAAGAGGTTTTATTATATGTACTCAATATAGAATCGGACGTTCAGGTTGGTTGATTGTATTTTTATGGCGCAAGGACAACGGGGGTCATTCTGCGACAAACGGGGTGCATATTAACATTTCCTTACACTACTACGCACCATTGACCAAAATGGAAGTCCGTAATTGGCCAAGTTGCTAAATGGGCGGTACGGCATAGTGTTCAAAACGCATTACCAAGTTTACTTTGTCCAAAGTTTCTCACCAGTAATACGTTAACCTAATTTTCGGAGTTATGACAACAGCAAATGTGCTAATTACTTTTAACAGTTTACTATCAGCTTCTCGAAATAAAATTATAAAAAATTCTCAGAATTCGATACTTGTACGATCTAATCTCCAGTACATGGAAGATATAAGCCTATGGGCATAAGCGTAACTTGGGGGTTAAATATAGCGTAAACTGAAACTGGGGGGGGGACAAAAGTAACAAAATACCCACAATTATACGGGAAAATGTACGATTTTGCTTTTTTCCCGAAAAGACGGGAGGGGGGATTGCCCCGCCACATTAGGCTTATGTTAATGATTGGGGAATTTGGGATGATTTAGAAAACACAAAACGGAATTCAAGAAGTGCAATTCCAGTTAGCGGGAAAATTATTTGTAAGCAAGTATAATTTTAAAGTATGGATTAAATTCAACAAATTACAGGGCAAAATAAATTTAAGCACAAATAAAATTATGGTCTAACATTATTTTAAGTGTAATTTAATCAAGTCAGTAGATATTAGCACAGTCCCTTCAACAAAACTGGTGCAACAAAATAATCGTCATGTAGTGTTACTCAAAGTTTAAATTGCACGTCACGTGGTTGCAGGTTACCAATCACGGACTTCCATTTTGGTCAATGGTGCGTAGCAATGTAATGAATATTAATATGCAAACAGGGTACGGACTTTTAGATTCATCCAAAAAAGGAAGGGTAGTTTAATTATAAAATCCATCTGGCTGTTCATTCTTTATCAATAGAGTCCATGGAAAACAAAAATCCCATTCAAGCTAATTTAAGGATAAAATATTAACATTACTGGCTTAGTAACATTGTACAAAATGAGAAAAAAAAACTATGATAACCTATTTTAGATAACATCATCCCGGAAAATTAACAGTATCCTGGCTGTTCTATAGTAGTTTAATATATAACAAAATTCTCTGGCTTTAAGCCATGCTTTACAAAGACAAGCGTAATAATAGTAATAATAATAATAATCATACAATAATAATGATGATTCATAAGGTACTTCCACATAGATAGCTCTTTCCGAACCCAATTACCGTTTGGCGCATTCTATGTTATGTCAGAGGACATACGGAATAAGAATATCCCAGCCTTCTTCAAACTTTTTCGTCAGAGGACCTGTATATACTCTTAAAACTTAGCAAGGGACACTAAAGGCTTTCTGCATTTGTTTACATGTGATTTTGTGGGTTAGATATTCAAAAGTGTGTAAAATTTGTCAAAAGTTTCGGAACTCGTTGTAAACCTTTGGGGTTATAATTTGAGAAAGTTGGTTGGTTGTATTTTTACGGCGCAAGGACAACAATGACCATTCAGCGCCAAGCCAAGTGAGACCGTACATACCGTTTTAATGTAGAGAAAAATTAAAAACTAAACCGGCAAAATTATATCAGAAATAAAGAGAGAGACGAAACGATGTGGTAAAATCAGATGAGGTTTAAAAAGCCAATACTAGACAAAAAAGTTAAAAATGATTTCATGATTAAAAGAGTCACATAAAATGTCACAAAGGGTAAAATTATTTTTGTTAAAAAATGATGAACGTTGCTGGTTAAAATGTATTCAAACTATTAAAATATGTAAAACGTTTAATGGTTCACCACATGTGGCACACATCGGGGCATCTTCTCCCTTTAAAAGATGTTGATGGGAGAAGTGTGTGTGCCCGATGCGAAGTCTAATCAGAGTGGCCTCTTTTCGACGGTCATTCCTGTAGCTAGACTGCCACACCTCAAGACGAGGTTTAATGCGGTGAAATTTATTAAAGATTTGAGAAAAGCTGCTCTATTCATTTGGATTTCAAATACCTTGGTGATGAAGACATACGTGCAGTACCTTGCGATTAAAGATACCCTTTCTTAAAGGCTACTGGATGAGAACAAGAATTAGCATTCATCAGCAGAAACTCCGGTTCCTCTGTCTAAACGATCTTTCATATATCCATAAGATCATATTCCCTCACTTACGGCTTGACGGTATCCCTTTAAGAGCGATTGGATATCCGATTAGGATACCCAATCACTCTCCATATGTTCGATTTCAAAAAACTTCGTAAAAACATCACCAAATCAAAATATCAGATCTACCTTGATAGGTTCCTTCCACTATATTCTTGGACCTTTATATCATCACTGACTTATTGCAGACGAGAACGTATCATAGGTGAGCAATAAAATTAAACACAACTTATCCATAAACAATACATTATCTCACTCTTACACCACAATGTCCATGTGCTATGTATCAGTTTAACATATATTTTACACCCCTTTATTACATGTATAACATATATTTAAATGCAAGTTCATTTATTACTTTTAAGTTTCTCTCCTGCGGCATAGAAGGGATGCACACAACAAAATTCTTTGCGTAAAAGTTATAGCCCTTTAATCTTGTTTGTCTAAAAGTGACGTATCCATAGCTGCTAAGCAGGGTTTAAGCTGTAGTCTCGTTTTTCGCAAAATGCGACGAGTTGCTCGAAAATGCGAAGAAAAAATTTTTGCCCATCGCGAAAATGCGACAGGCATTTTTAACCACAGTTTATTCTCTGAAAACAGGATTCCTCGATTCCAGAATATCCGTTTTGCACTTCAGCGATCTTTTCTTGTTCCTTTTTGTTTCCTCTTCAAAATTCTTAACAGCACCTGTTAAGCATCGTTGATATAAATAATTTCATTGATACGATTTTTCGAGCAACGAAAGCAACTAATATTTTTTAGCATTTTGCTACAACTTTTTTCCCATTTTAGCATTTTTGCGACAGCATGTTTTGAGCCAGCTTAAGCTCTGATGCTAAGCGCTTTCTCGTAAGAACATACGTAATGCTGCTGCGGCTATTTTACTCTTACGTTTAGATATCTGTCCTCATTCTACGATATGATACGTGGTCATGTACTACAGCAACCGTGTTACTTCTCCAGAATACTCATCAGTAACTGGAAATTATATTTTGCTGCACACACAAAAATGCCGGAAGACTTGCGCCAGAGTTTGATCTGTTTTTACGCGTTACATTGCCCAAATGCATGCATCTGAAGCATTCTTTTTGTCCGATGTCACAAAACACAAGCTCGATGGTCAGCTGTTCAAGCATGATTCTCTCTCTCTTTCTCTCTGCATCGACAACACGGGCTCTTCGGTGAACTGAAATTAATGGGATACGTTGTGCAGGCGTACTGAATGATAATGTAAATATACAAAAGAAATGTGAAACAACGTGAATTCATCTCTATACAATTTTCTATACAGTGGTATGCTGAACGATTTGCACATAAATAACAATGCATAGAGGCACCTACTATCAATACAGCAGATGGATGCATAAAATTTTACTCCTGTAAGGATATATATATGGCTTTTTAATGTAGTATTTACTTGTATCTTGTATATATGGCCTACCACTCTATATCTCGCTTTATTATATATATATTAAGAATAGTTCGAGAATGAATTATTCAAAACAGAGATGTATAAAGGGGCACATGGGGAGCATCAAATAGATAAGAGGCTACTAATATAATATATGCACTTAATTTAACCGTATAGAAAGCTTAATTCATCGCATATACACTTAAAAAATTACTTACAAATCACGTATAAATTGATTTCTACCACAATAGTTAACTTCTTTGTTTGCTGATTGAATGATTTTATAGCAACCGATTCGTATTCTTTTAATTCCGTCACTGACTACTTTACTATCCATCCATCATATAATCTAATTTTCTAAATACACACAGATAAAAATCTAAACGAAGTGAACTAATCAATATATACGTGGGCCGGTAGGTAAGTTTTCAGAATCTGGAAACACATAAGACCACAGCTTTTATTGTTGACGATTTTTAACAATTTCAACTTTGATTTGAATATTGGATATTATAGAACGGTAATTTCTATAAAATTCTTTTTACGGCGTTGTTTTGAAGTTAATGAGTAGTGAAAAAACATGAATTTCAGTCGAAGAGATTTTCGAGCCATTATTTTTTATAATTTTCGACAAGGTTAACCAAAGCAACGATGTGTCGATCGTATGAATTCGACTTTTGGTAATGAAGCACCATCTAAAGCAACAATTCACGACTGGTTTAAAGAATTCCTATTAGACGTAGAAGTCTCAGTGATGGGTTTCGTGAAGGTAGATCAAAAACTGCTGTGACACCAAAAAAATTCAATGCTGTGCGACAATTTATCACTTTCGATCGTCATGTCGCATACGATTAAATTAAGGCATCCTTCAACATTTCAAGGACCCGAGTGCATTCAGTTTTGCATGAATATTTAAACGTTAAGAAGGTATGTGCTCCTTGGATACTACACAATTTAAATCAAACTCAAAAGGATGCTCGTGTCAAATGATGCAAGGAAAATTTGAAAGGATCCAACTGTAGTGTCTAAAAACATATTTTTGACATTGTAAAAGGTGATAAAATCTGGATATATTCTTATGAACCCCAAATAAAACAACAATCTACTGTTTTGGTGTTCCAAAATGAACCAAATTCTACAAAAGTTGTTCGTGCACGAAGTGCTTCAAAGAAAATGATTGCCTCGTTTTTTGGTAAACACAGTCATGATACAACCGTTGCATTGGAGGATCGTAGAACAGTCAATGCTGATTGATATACAGCAATTTGTTTGCCAGAAATAGTTGCCGAAATAAAAACAAATAATTCGAAACTTCGCATCGTTCTTCAAGATGGCAATGCAAGCTTATGTGCTGCATTTCAAACTGTCAATTATTTGAAGCATGAAAACATTGATTCATGAGTCATTGCCCTTATTCACCTGACTTAGGACCCAGTAATTTCTTTTTGTTCCCAATAATCAAAAATAAAATGAGTGGTCAATAAATTAACAGCCCCCCCCCCCAAAAAAAAGCAGTTGAATCTTAAAAATCACATGTTTCTGCTATATCAACTTCTGAATGACGTAACTTTTTGAAAATCGATTTATTGAAATGAAAAAGTGCATTAATGGTAAAGGCGAATATTTTAAAAAGCGGTAAAATGATTTTTATTTCATATAAAAATACGTATATTATTTTCTAAAAACTTAAATACTGGCCGTCGTATGAATCGATACAATTCCCCAAACAACTTCTCCAGATTTTGAAGATTATTGAATGTAATCATCTTTATTCCCAAAAAATAACGTGGTAATCTTTTCTGCCAACGTTTCTGTTGAAAAGCAGAGCAGACGTAACTTTCGCGTAATTAAAATCAGGATTTATCCACTGTAGACAGTACAAAAGGCAATACGACAAATTGAAACCCTATAAGCAACCAAACCACTTTATTTCAATTAATGAAATTAAATGCCGGTATTTTAGGCATCTCTGGAATCTTCGAAACATAACGAGGCCTTATTTAATAATGCTAATTAAATTAAGCGCATGATCTGCCAAAACTTAGTTTCTCAGTTATATGCCTTAACGAAGTTTTTTTTATGTACAGTACGAACATAGAATGCGATACAGTACTTCATTTTGAAGGTGAGTTAAGAAAGTAAAACACTTTGACGCAATTATGTAACCTATAGGATCAGTTACATGGTTACATATCATGAAAAGCAATAGACATTATTACAGTATCAAATTCATAAAGAAAATTATTATAATTCCACGTTGGCTTAAAATAGAAAAAAACAGTAGAAACCTTATTTTGTTGCGAAACCCCTTTCCAGAGGTGTTAACAAATAAATTACAGTAGAGCTTAATAAAGTGATCACCTTAGTAAACTGACCACCTGTATAAAGTGACCGCTTCGCATGAAAGGAAACTGGCAGGGACTATCTGTGCTTATACTAAAGGGTCGTCTATACTGACCACCTGTCTATGGCTATCATTACAGCCCGGTTTAAAAGGTGGTCACTTTAAGCAGGTTCTATTGAATCTTGTTTATATTTTGCGGTGCAAGGACAGAAAAGTTATGCTGCATCGGGGCCCGCAGGTTCCGAAGAATTTGAGCATCTTAAGGAACTATATCCCAGACAACAATGAGCAGTTAGTGGGATAATCTGGTAAGTGATTAAAAGCAGTTAGTGGTTAAAAGCAGTTAGTGGTTGACAGCAGTTAGTGGTTAACAGCAGTTAGTGGTTAAAAGCAGTTCGTGGATCGCTACGCAAACGTGTTACCACTACACAACAGCTTCTCAGAGCTTATGAACAAATAAAGTAGGGAAAAAAAGTTCCTGTTGTAGATACATATGTGTGTATGTATGCAGCAAGAAGCAGAAATTACGTTTAAGAATACTCAGTTTTCCCAAGTTTTACATGAAGAGGTAAGAAAGTTGATTTGTCCATGATTTAGATACTGTAGAATCTGCTTGAAGTGGCCACCTTCCGAACTGGACTG
Organism: Dysdera silvatica; assembly: GCA_006491805.2. Classification (NCBI taxonomy): domain Eukaryota; kingdom Metazoa; phylum Arthropoda; class Arachnida; order Araneae; family Dysderidae; genus Dysdera; species Dysdera silvatica. The sequence goes on from QLNU02015270.1 coordinate 77,742,166, forward strand.
CAATGTTTACCATAGACAGCTGGTCATTCCACACGACAAACTTCGGTATAGGCAAGGCTAATTTAGTTCCCACTAATTCTCTCTTATAAATATTGGTCACTTTATGGAGGTGGTCAATTTACAAAGGCGGTCACTTTACCAGGTTTCACTGTACTTCAGCTATTTCTAATCATTCAGAGACCTTATTTGAGAAAACTGTCATATTTCGCAGGATTCCAAAGCATTTAAAATTGCATTAAATTATTAATAAGGCGGAGCAATACAAATTAAAAAATGATATAATCTAGGAATTAAATAGAAATGCTATTTCAATTTTCAATTTCTCAGAATCTTTCGTTGTTCTTTAGCCACACACTGACGATTTTAATGACTATGAAAATGAAAATTTTAGTCAGTAAAAATACCATTTTCTTAGATAAATATGGTCGTTGTAGAAACATGGAGTAGTAAATGATGGCCTGAAAAAGTCTGTTCCTGAATTTTAAATTTTAAACCCTCCAGTAGGACTCTAAGATGTAATCGCTACATCAGTATTATATTAGGGCGACGATACACTCAGAAATATTCTTATTAAGTTTAAATTTGGTGCGGTGGAAGTTAAGCCGCGAAGTTCGATACAGAGTCGACAAGAATTTGGAAAAAAAGAAAGAAATAATAAAGTACTGAGATTTCGATGCCAGAAGTAAAACTTTGGACCAGCTTTCTCCGTTGGTTACTCGCTTAAGTATCTACTTCCATCAAACGCCAATATAATTATTACAAATTAAACGGCTATAGAGAAACAGCCATTTAATTAAATCGAGATTCAATTTTAATGCTGTTTATCTTTTTCTAAAGTAAGTTAGTGGGGTGTAATTAATGTCAATATCATACAGTAGCCATCAGAATTCCCCTTCTGAGCCGAAATGCATAATAATTTACAAGTATTTACAGTACTTGTAAATACTTGTAAATTATTATGCGTATTTACAGTACTTTAACGTATTATTCATTGTGATAAAATATCATTTCTAAACTTAGAATTTTACGTCACAGTTTCAAGCATTTACCTCTTATATCTTAGTATTTTTGCGAGATATAAGGATTTATGATTGATATATGATGGTATGGATTTATGATGATATTGGTAATTTTAGATATAATGCTATTTACTATCTAAAAATGACCAGTTATGAAACTTGGAAGACAATCTTTTTCCCCTATAACACTGCATTTTATATTCATATTTGTGGAAAGCACAACTACTGCCTTGGCGCAGTATAGCCCAGATGCTCTTGCGCCATAAAAAAGCCAAACAAACAACTAACGCCGCGAACACACTAGCATAACGGACGAATTTAGAATTAAGTTTTCAGATCCTTCTCCTTACATGAACATGTCCTGGATACTTTTAAAATTTTCATAATGAGCAGGTGAAATCCAGTCGATAAACCTGCTTTATGTAGATTAACGTTAATGATAATTTACAGAAAGTTCATGATAATTTACGGAACGTTAATGATAATTTACAGAACTTTAATGATACTTTACAGAACGTTAAATGATAATCTATAAAGTTCAAATGGCAATCTAGAGAATGTTAGGAATCTATGGAAAGTTAAATAATTTATAGAAGTGTAATGACAATTATAATATTATAATTGACGCAAGTATAAGTTAAGTGGTAATACATAGAATAAATATGATTGAAATTTTTCGCCTATGTTTCTTTGAATGTTTTTCGTTTTAGACATGGCGAAAATGGTTCTTTATTTCTCCAGAAAAATTCAAAATATATTCTTCATGAGTTACATAACAAAAATGGGCTTCCCTTATATTGCAGAAAACAACGTTATAATAGATTTATATTAAAAACCCTCTATAAAATAATCAAATTTATAGAAAGTTATGAGAAGATCAGGGTCCCCATTTCGTTCAATAAACTTAAATTTCGTGAAATATTTTTCTCCGACGCACACGCACAAATTTATATGTTTAATACCACTGTTCACTTATAATATTAATACTTTATTTTTCCATGTTCACATATTATCTAGATATATGCAGTCGTATATAAAATGCTTAACAAGGAGAACCGTGGAAATAATCATTGAAGATCCATGACGATTGTTTCACGGCAAATACTAGTACCATGGTAGGAAGCTAAGGACACAGGGGAACTTTTTTCCTTAAATTTAAATGTCCCCGATTTTCAAAAATGGATGCTCTTTTCCTGTTTCTGTTATATGCTAATAAAATACGGAGTTCTATTTTCTTCGTAACAGCCGTATATATACTTAATTACTATATGCTTAGATAGTTAATGTTTCAAGCAATTTCCTCAAATGGATTTCATATCAGACTTACTTCTATCCAAATAAAAATAAGTACATTTCTATAAAATCATAATGTCCGTTAAATAATGAATGACTTATTAATATAAAATAAAATTCAATTTCAGAACCAAGTCTTAATATAATAATATATATAATTTAAGCTTCGCGAAATAAATACATCAAAGACCTCCATCAGTGGCGTGGATAAGGGAAAGACTCGATTTCTCGAGCTCCCCAAGCTCCCCCATCTGATACAAAAACACATATTTTCTAAGACAGCAGCACATAATCTTCTTTAATGTCACTTAAGCCCTCCCCATGTGTTTTTACTTGGTACATTACTGACCTGCGTTGAGGTAAGATCGATTAATTTGGTATCTGAATTTGGTATTTATATTTTTGAGATAAGATTGATGTACTTGAGGTAAGATTATTTAAATTAAAGAAAAATTAAAAATGCTTTTTTTTTCATCGTTTTATAAATTTTTGTATTTTTTGTTTCGTTTAATTTTGCCGATTAAGCAGATATTTTACTTTTCTAGCGTACCACTTTTAAACTTTTTCTGTGAAAACTAATTAAAAGCCCGAGTTATGAATTATTAAAATTTTCATAACTGAACTCATATTTTCATAACTTGAAGGTAATTACCATAATATTAATTTAAAGTAGCACCAAAAATACTAGATTTTTTTTATTAAATGAGAATAATGAACACGTAACACAGGGATTAATTACCGAAAATTTCTGATAAGCGAGATTTCGTAACTTTTGAAGCTACTAAATAATGTATTTAATTTTGTAATACGTTGGCGTATTCGTTAATAAAATTAATTAACAATTAAAAAATAATTAGAAATTAAGAAGATCTGTATCCATAGAAACTCTGAAATCAAAAGCACGAAATTGACAAAAGTAATTAGTTTTGACGATGTACTAATCCTCAACTTCTCTTCATTTGTAATGCTAATTAGTTGCAATTATGCATTGACGCTGATTTGCGTAATTAATTATGCAATCATATCAAACACTAAATGACTCTATAAATATTTACTTTCATTCACTTATTTTATAATAAAAACTCTTGCAGTGTTTCTACTAAGATTCTTTTGCCAACTGAGACTGAATATAGTTTTTCTGCCATTGATATTTGATGCTCAGTTGAATAGAATCCGCAAAGGGAATATAACACATGCAGTGAATGAATGGAGCCTCGCGTCAAATATCTGACTAAAGTTTCTACTTCCATAATATTTCAGAATTTTTTTTATAAACAGCAAAAGAATTTTTCCGGAGAAAAATTCAGAGACTATCTTAACAAGCGTTTACAAAAGGATTGATACAGTTACTTTAACCAATTGAAGCCAATAATGCACTGTTTTGAGCTAATAAATGCTATTATTAGCTTTTATACTAGTGCCTTTATACGCTACATAAATAAAAGCACATAGAGATAAAATAATAATTCCAATATATTACTTAAAAGATTGTTTATAGCGAGAAATCTAATTATAATAGTCTTCTATGGATCGGGGGGTAAGGGTCGTTATAGATATGGATAAACTTGGTATCAAATTCTATATCTGTCGCGATCACGAAAAAAAACGTTATGGACAGGTTACAGACGCCAGAATTAAATGTCGACGCATCAGCAGCCATTTTCTTGTATACATTTCCTTGTATACATTCATAACACAACGTTTGCCATTGGAAAATTAATAATCCATTTTCTTCTCACAGAATCTGTTGCGAATCAACACATTCTATATTTATTCCTCGAATAATTAGAAACATTCCCAGCGGAACACTCACCCATTTCACCTTATTTTATTAAAAATTACACACTTGTAAATCACTAAACTTTAACGCAGCAGTGAATAGGATCACGTGACACGATGGTAAGAAAATGGCGAATATATGCCAGCTCTCTTTTCTAGGAGCCTTAGATTTCACCGTGCACTGTGTATGAAGTACCTAAAATCAAAATGAATAATCTAAACCATTTCTTTCTTGCCACGTTATGCAAAAAGGCATTACGATAGTTATGTGAAAAGCAGATAATCAAGAAACTTGTGAACTGGTATCACACGTTTTGTTTAATAATATTGCGGTTAAGGTATGCCCCCTCATATGGAATTGCTTTATTTTTTTTGTTTCGCGCGATGTTATATTTTTATTGACTTTTATACCCACCGTAGAACTTGATTATTCTGTTCAAACGAGATGGGACCATATAAACAATAGTACCTATAAGAAAAAGAAATAAAATTAGAATCCTTGAAATAAATTACAGGGTGTTTTGCAGATCTTATGGCTGCAGAACATCCTGTAATTTATTTCAAGAGAGTATCCTGTCCCTGTAATATGCTGCAAAAGAGAGAAAGGCCAGAGTTCGATACAAAACCATTCAAGTGACCTATCGCGAGAATCTGATAAATTTTTAACTTAGGTCAGTGTTTCCCAATACGTGTTTCGCGGAATTCTGGGGTTTCTTGTAATTTTGGCGGGCTTTTTAAGCAATTCGAAAAGCACCACTAAAATTTCCAAGGAAATATGTAAATTCTGTATAATCCATGGGCACCGACAGAATAAAAACGTTGGAGGTGGGGACATGGGGACAATATACCAGTAGAAGGCATTTTGTTTAAAATTAGAGGGAGATGTAGAACCCCAATACCAACATTGGGGGATGGGTCCCCTGTCCCCCCTCTAACGCCGCCAGTGGTGTAATCCCCACAATAATAGACCCTTCATAAACAAATCTGCAACAATACCTATCAGCGATTGAAAAGTATTGCCTAGCTTTTAATACTGATGTATTGTTATGTTTTAACAGTAGTAAGAGGCTTCGTGTCTCCCTTAAATAATATTGAGGGGCTCCAGGGCTAGGTATGTGAGAAGGAAAGGGTTTCACAGAATGAGAACTTGAAGACTATCGTCTTAGACCATTGCGTTTAACCAAAACAAAGGAAGTGGCTAAGATATGAAATAAAGATACGAATATTAATTTTAACGTTTTTACTTATACCCTCAAAAAATACGTTTCTCCTAGCGTCTTTTCCGCACGTGTTTGAGCCGAATTTTTAAAATAACGTATTCAACGTTAATTTTTTTTTTTAAATTTAATTAAACAATTTTTAGTTAATGAACTTGGATAAAAACAAAAAAGAAATTCTTTTCCTTGTGAAATTCTGCTAGGACTCGTGAAATTTTTCGTTTCTTGCTAGCTTTTTTTCTAAAGTCGATTGCGATGAGAAAGCTATTTGCAGTCGGTGCTCTTCCATCAAAACTTCTTGACAGTGGAAAAAAAAAAAGAAAATTCAATGTTTACGCTCGCAGCTGCTCCCGCACAAATCGTTACTGGAACAAGACAATTTTGAAATATCTGACTAAAAAGGGGAACCCACAGTGAGAGCACCGCCGATTTTGATGAATTTTTTAGATGAAAGTATAGCCAAAATAAGGAAATACGTATCTCGATATTCGTGCCAATGCGCATTATTTCCAGAGATATGGATTTTTAAAGATTTTGCATCCGATATATGAGCTTAAAATACGACATCCTCCGCAAGCCAATCGGTAACCTCAATGAGTTACCTTAATAAGTTACCGGCCTAGCGCTTCGTGTTTTTGCGTTCGATGCCCGTGGAAATCGGTCACTTCTTTAATTTTTTAATATGTATCCTTTTTACATATTTATTTATGTATTTTTATTAATAAAAATACTTTGCTTACAATCGGATTTTGTTCATAAACTTACTTTAATAAAATTCATATTTATGTAGTTATATGTTAATTGTATGCTTATTGGCAGTGATAATTTCTACTCGAATTTTAATTGTTGATTATTAAAAAGTAGAAAAAGTTTTGGTGTAGCCATCCAGCCTGTTATGTAGTTAAGTAGATCCAGCACACTTTAATAATGTTTTTACAAATGACGACGGCACCTCTTCTTCTACTGTTGAAGTAATTCCACCTCATTGTACCCCATACTGTTAACCTCGTGATGCGTACTTCCTTCCGTCAAGTAAAAAATTTCATTAAAAGGTTACAAAATTGTGTTGAAATCTTACAAGAAAATAGTCATTTAAACACGCGAGCAGATAGATGCTTTGAAGATCCATTCACTTATTCACAATCAACTTTCGGCGCCGAATTTTAAGAATACGTTACAGTACTCTTGGTTTGTTGCAAAGTTAACAAATGGAAGAAACGTTTTTAAAAATGTAAATAGTATTTGTTTTCCAGATGATATTAGACAAAGAAAATCTAGTTGTTCGAATAATTCATTTATAAAATGCTCACGTTGTAGAATTTTTTTTATGTTTTTATTGTTTTTATGATAATTATCATCCAAAACTGTGTACCAGTATACAATTCCGACACCTCCGATAGTGATACACAAAAAATATGTTCACGTCAGTCAGTTTTAAAATAAAATTGATTGCATTTTATAAAATAAAATGTTTCTGTATAAATAAAATGCACATAAATGAGATGCACATAAAATGTTTATATGTTATAAAATATTACATACTAAAAATACATTTGTTAATAGATAAATATATTACTCAGATAATATATAACTCAGATAAATATATAACTCAATTCATAGCATTCACCTACAATTTTGCTTCTCTACAGGAGAACGAGTCGTTTCTAGGGGAGCTAAATTACTCTAGACCCCCCCCTTCCTGGCTACTCCAATAACGTATTGAGATTTCAATATACCTTTTACCAAATTATTCCTAAATTTTTGTTGTATATCGACTACTGATTAGATTCAACTAGTACTAAGATTCAACTACCATTTAGACAATTCTACTTATCTTCAACGTTGATAGATTTTCCAGATTACAGTCGAGGAACTTCAAGATATTTTTTCTGCAATCTTTTGATTTTGGAACCCAGGATCATTTCTTTTCCCACTTTGACATTATCACTATCAGCAGACTTTACTCATATCTTATGAGAATTTTGATGTTTAAAAGAATACACTTTGATTATTTATCTCATCTGATTATTCTTATTCCTTGCAATCTTGCGCACAATCTGCGCAATAGTAACTCTTTCAGATTGCCATATATTCGTACTCACATTGGTGACAACAACTTCAATTTTACGGGACACAAATCTTGGAATTCGATTCCTAATGATATTATTTAATTATCTCCATTTGATTTATTTAGGAATCGGATACGTGACTTTATTCTTTCCGCTAATTATGCGTCTGTTCTATGTATGATAGTGTTTATCCTATCTTTTACATAATTTTAAGGTCAGTATTTTTTTTGGGTGTATTAAACTCGTCAGGCCAGTTTCTGGTCTTTTTCTAATGTTTCTTGTGTCGGCAGATAATTGTTAATGACGGTTATGTCCAAATTGTTCATAATTTAATTTTTAATTCTCATTGTTGGAGTTACATATTTCATATCATTGCATGGTGTAATATCTTGCCGATGTAAAATAAAATATTGTATTGTACTTACCATCGATTCAGTAATTGACTAGTAACATTTTATATCTAAAAACCATGATATCTGTATTTTATTCTCTGAATATTTTGTTATGTTATTTTAATTCTTGGTTCTAAAACTTTTACAAATGTCAAAAGAAAATTAACGCATTCCACGTCAGTGAGAAAAAAATTTCAGCAACTTGCAGTTAGTTTAAAGAACGTTTTGACAAAATCAACCTTAATAAAGGCGCAGGATTTAATCTGTGTAATCCCGGAGAGGTTTTAAAAAACTTTAAAAATTATTACTGGACGGCGAGAAACTTTTAAAAACTTGAAAATTTCAAAGAGTGTGTTTATCGTAACTTATAAAATGAATGTGAATTTAATAAAGTAGATAGGTTCCTAGAAACGAAGGCATTTTATGTATAAGACGGTTTTTTCAATCTACTCTCAGTATTTACGTGTTATATACTTTCTGATATTTTATTTGGAACTTCGTTTCTTGGGTATTTTATTACAAAAAGAAGCTGGCCTAGGAAGTCAATTTTGTTTCTTTTTCAAATGCCTACAAAAGTGTAAAATCCTGCTTCTCCTCGAAGGCAGAAGCAATAGAAGCGATTTACCTTATCTGAAGCAAACTATGGAAAAGGAATTTTTATCAGAACAAAGTTCGGCAAAAAATATCGATTATTTTGAATTTACTTCAGCCTGCAGCTGTAAAATTCACAGAAAAGAGGTAAAATACTTTGCAAGCAAACGACGTGGAATATTTCTTCAATGTTTTTGATAAGAAAATCGTCTGGAACAGGTATTTTGATGGCCTCTGCATTTGAATATAGATTTTTCCGGGCAAAAGAAAGGGAGTTCGCAAACGATACATGGTAGATCGGCGAGACGACCGAGAAGAAGGGAACAAAATGGAGGGAGATTTATTATTCTTTCGGTATATTTATCTATGTTATTGTGTTTGTTGATTGCGCAAGAGCTCGGAAAAGTTGTCCACTGCTGCGGCGCTATTTTCCCAAGAATATTAAACAATCATAAGACAAATATTAGGGGCTTTCAAGTTTACCATTTCAAGGATTTATATTGCCCATTCACGTCGCATTCTTTCCTTTCAGAACAAATTCTTTCAACTTAAAACATCAGTCTTAAAAAATCTTGGCAGCTAGTCAAAAATCAGAACTCAAACTTTTCAGAAGCTGATCCAAAATTTGTCAAACTTCTTGTAAAAAAATAACTTTGCTGACATGTCAAAGAAGAATGGTTTTTAGCGATGTACTTTGGCAGAGTGTGCAAAAAAGATTTGGCTCCCATAAGGCATCTCTTTCTCTTATCCAAGACCACTCTAACAGATAGTATCCTGAAGCGAATAAAAACTTGCAGTATATTTCTACTTTTGTGGATTGATGTCATATTTATAATTTATATATTTTTCATTGATAATTTATCAAATATATGATTAATAATTCATCTATTTTGTGCGGTATTTCTAATATTTTATTGGAATAATATTTGTTAATGTATGTAACATTTAATTGATAATTTTGATGATATTTGATTGATAATGCTTACGTTTACCTGTTACTTCATACATTATTTAATTGATAATTATGGTGATATTTAGTTAATAGTTCATGAAATATTTGATTGATATTTGACACACTATTTAACTGATCAGCCACAGAATGCTTAATATTTAAGGTGACATGTGACTGATAATTCATGCATCTCATGGAGAACAGGGATATTTGATATAAGTTAAATACATAACAGAGCATTCTATTTATTGATAATTCACGATTATTTATGATAATTTGGTTGATATAAATATATAATATAATTAATAATTAATGTTGCGTTTGACATTTATTTCGTTAATTTCTTCGTGCAGCATAATCTTCGTTGGTCATGAGTCATTAAAATTCAACTAATTAACCAAAAGGTTAATTTCTTACTTTGCTTTTCCTTAAAAATTTTCTGAAAGTTCTTTAAAAAATCGTAGTTTTTAGAATTTGCTTCGCAAAAATATGCACACTATTGTAATATATTGCATCAAAAAATTTAAAATTTTTTTTTGTTCCAAATAAAATAAAACCTTTGCCTCATATTTTAAAATTTCTTGTTGAAAACAATAGAAAAAAAAAACAGAAGGATAAATTATGAAAAACTGTTTCACATAGTTGCATTTCCCTATTAGTTACCGAAATTGATTTTGTTGTTTTCCTAATAATCGTGAATTTAATATGAACTTATAACTCAGACATATGCACGGAATCACGAGTTTTGGTAATTAGAAGAGTTAATTACAGAGTTACCTCCTACCCACACAAAAGTTATGAGACCCTTTTATCTCTTGGAGAGTTACTGAGCTATTCCATACCATTTACTCCTAAAAATGAGTCAGAGATGCAGTAACTCCTTTCAATAACTTCATTCTAATTAAGTACTATATCTGCCTAAGGATATTATTTTGTGTTTTCGACAAATACCTCATAGAATTACACGCATTTCGAGTAACGATGTTTTTTCGCTCTAAAGACGTTTTTTCTCAATCCCGTAAACGTCGTTAGTTGCAGAGGTTACTCTATAGGTAACTCCCAGAAAAACTTTTTCTATCTACATACAGGCATACACAATATCGTATACGTATCTGTTTAATATTGCGTTTAATATAGTCTTTTTGATTTAAAGATCTGAAAAGACAATATAGAGTCATTCCACGTCAACTCAACACAGGGTATAATTCGCACATTTTTAAATTTTTAAAAAGTACTGGTTTTTACTACAGTCTTTGATTTTACCATGTTTGGCGCAGTATAGCCCAGATGCTCTTGCGCCATAAAAAAGCCAAACAATCAATCAATCAACACAGGGTATAAATCTCACAATCTCATATTTTCATGAAATTTTGCACATTTGTATTATCCGTATAAACTTGGAAAAATATCAAATTTGATTGAGATTGGTAAACTTGTTTTGAAATTACGGATATTTAAAGTTTTCAAAAATCGACCAAAAAAAGCATGAAGGGCAATTTTTTGAATTGACGTGAAAGCTCTCCTAATTAAGATGGACTGCTGGGATAGGTGTCGTTTTACAGCATTTATCTTACCCTTTCCTACGATATATAACACTATATGGGTTAAGACAAAAAATATTTAGTCAAATTTAAAATTAAAAATTAAATTTTTAATTTCTC
>QLNU02015270.1:77756721-77799700 GCA_006491805.2 Dysdera silvatica
ATACATCCCCGCTGCTTCGAAGTTCCCAGTTTAGAACAATAGAATTATTTATCACAACTGGTCATATGTCCACAGTACAGAAGGCTACCTCACCTCCGTCTTTTTGCTTAAAATGCTCAACTACCCCTTCTACCTAACCATCCCGCTGAAAAATTGTAAAAGGTAAATTAAAAAAAAAATCAAATTCTTTATAAAAAGAACTTCGTTATATAGAAATTGTTTTTCGTAATATGGAGACAAATTTACATGTTAGTGCCATTCAAAGTCAAGGTTCCGCCGAAAATTTCGTTAAATAGAAAACTTTGTTAAATGGAAGTTCGTTATATGGAGACTCTACTGTATATGTCTTTACAAAATTAAATCCTTTCAATGCAACGACTCCTTTTGGATAAATTGAAAAATGATATGTGGGGAAAAAATGAATCTCTTTAATATGCATATTCCACTCTTGCAATTTCCTTCTACAGCTAAAGCGGTGTCCAAGTTGTAATACATGAATATTCCCCTTTGTGTGTTTGCATAAGCCATAATAATTGGACAGATTAATGCAAAGGTTTATATTGTATGTATTTGTTGATTGCTTGATTGGGCAAGCACTCGGCGTATAATCGAAAAGTTCCGGGTTTGGGACTTAGTGGTCTTTCACACCCAAGTCACGTCTCAAGTTTGTGTTGTATTTTCAAATTAGGTTTTTGACTTGAAAACCATCTAAAAGTTCAAATCATAGCAAACCAAGTTCACTCCAGTACTTGGTGACATTTCAAGAATCTTGATGCAGCGTTTACATATGCTAATACAAAACCATTGAATAACTCCGAAGCTACAAGTCAGACTGGAATGATTTTTCTATCATTCTAACCGGTATATTGTTCCGTTCCCGCTAAAATATTAAACTGCCGCGAATACGCAGTACGTGAGGGCTCGATGTGAAACGGCCAATTTGGGTGTCCGCGCAAATTTTCAATCAGCATACTTCGTGATTAAGAGCAGATATGGCACTAAATTTGGTCTTAAATGATAGATCTCGATTAGATCTACGCGTTGCGTCTGCATTCCGAAACATTGAACCAGTAGTAGAGTGTGAAAAAATTCAAACAAGAAAATATAGTAATGCAAAGAATGACCAGGGCTTTCTTTACTAAGTCGTCGTCGTCGTTCTTTTGCAGGCAGTGGTAAGGCCGAAGGTGGCAGCACTGTAATCCCAGATACTAGGTCGTCTTTGTACCATGGAAGACTTGTTTCAGGCCAATGATAAGGCTGTAATAGCGGCAAATTTTGGGAAATGTAAAATTTGATCTGGACATAGAAAGAAGCATAACGGGTAAAATTTTGGCTGGAAATGCGAAAGAAAGGGAAACCTAAAACAGAAAATAGAAAAATAAAGTAGGAAAGTAAATTTTAAATAAGATTAGAAAAACTAACGAAAGGAGGAAACTAAATTAGGGGAAGTTAAATAAATGAAAAAAGAATGAAGAAAAGGGGAAAGATAAGACAATGGCTTCTCTTAAAACATTGCGATATTTTTCTTAAGCTGTCGATAAGTTTTATTTATTTTTACTCTTTATCTTTATACTTATTTGTATTCTTTATCTTTATACTTATTTTTACTCCTTATCTTTATACTTACTATACTTTTTATACTTTATCTAATGTACTTTTTATACTTTATCTAATGTACTTTTTATACTTAATACACTTTATGCTTATTATATTTTAAACATATTAACACATATAAAGGGTTCAATAAATCCGATTGATTACATTTTTGCAGTTAGTATTTATACTAACAATTTTAATTTATGCTAATTTAATTCTTGTAATATACATTGATTAACTTAAATTATTGAAGAGAATATATACATATGTATATATTTATTACAGGGTAAACGCATGCTGCAATTATGAAGTAGACAGATATAATGCAAATTGAAAATTAAATATTTAAAAAAGAAGACTATAGAGGCCATCGGAGCAGGAACCCGAAACCTTTCGATAACATGCTGAATGCTCTCTCTACCAAGTGAACAAACGGTTATAAACTTTAAAGAAACAAATTAACCGTAGATCATTTGGTAAAGCATTCGACGTGCAATCGATAGGTTCCAGGTTCGTACCTTGATGGTTTCCGTAATCTCCTCCTCCTCCTCCGTGCAATAAGACTTCCAAATTACATTTTTATATACAGGGTGTCTCAGCACCAGGGTTGCAAACATCTAGGAGGGGTAGGGTACACCTAGACGAACAATATTTGTCATATAACCTAGGATCGCAAACCACTCACAGCGCTAGTTCTAAAACCGTCCAGCATGCACAAATAGTGACAACTGGTGCATGAGAAAATAGAAATGCATAGAAATGCGATGTCCTAATCATCTATGCAATTGAGCAGCTGACCTGAGTTCTAGCGCTTTTCACGCACTGATTGTCACAATTTGTGCATGCTGGACGGTCTTAGAACTAGCTCTGTGAGTGATTTGCGACCCTAGATTTTATGACAAACATTGTTCATCCAGGCGTATCCTACCCTTCCTAGATGTTTGTGACACTGGTGCTGAGACACACTGTATACTTTAGCAAACGATGTTCGAAAGTACTGTACAAGAATTTTTAACAATTGTGAGATGCAAGATAAACTAACCCTCGATCAACAACAGAACCATTTTATAAGCTCAAAAACAAACAAAATCTTCTCAAAAACGTGATGAAGGAATGGGCCTGCTTAAATACATTAGCTTCGAAATTAAATTACAATTTTGGGACCAGGCGTAAATTTTTATACGCAGGTCATAAAAAGCGTTTGCTTGCACTTTCAATTTATCTGCGGACGGGCATCCACAGGAAAAGGATTTCGGGAAATTGGAGAACAGGTTGAGAAGAAACATGGAGGTACAGGAAAAGAAATCGTAGAAAAGGAATACCTCTGGGTATTTCTGGCAATACTAACTTTCGTGGAAGATCATTAATGTAAATTGAAAACGTGCAAATGGTACATAATTTAAGGTACAAAAAACTGCGGAGTCCACGCAGCTAAATGTACCTTACAAATTGTAACAACAAAGAACTGTTCTTTCGTAAACTTGTTTATTTTTAATTAATTTCTGCGCGGTTACGGTTTATGCATGCTTTCCATGAAAATAAAATCAAAGGAGGAAACGGCAAAGGAATATACATACTTTTCATAAAAATAGAATCAAAGGAGGAAACGCCAAAGGAATATAAAATAATGGAATTAATGTGAGTAGAGATAAGTACTTTGCGTTATTCTTTTAAAAGGTTTGCTAAAGATTTTTTATTTAATTTTGAAAGGAATAGAAACTCAAAATTAATCGACTTTCCTTATAGAAAGAGAAAATGATCAGTCTGCCTATGAAATCCACAAGTGTAATAAAACACTGGAAACAACTGAAAACCCTCCAGAAAAAAAAAGCTAGGGTTTCAGACAACACTTTACGCTTTATTCATATGACGAGAAATTATTAGAAGGTCTTCATGACATTTTGCCATAAAAATAATAATCATATGTCATTATCGAAGTCTTCGTTTACTCCGCCGGGATTTCATGGGATCTTGGAAATTGCAATATAGGATCACCAGCTTGTAGAATAAAATATGGCGCCTTTTCTAGAAAAGATTTTTCCTCATAGAATTTTCCTTAATAAACACAGAAGCAAATAAATAAAACTTAGACGTAAACTAAACAGTAATTCAGACGTAAAGTCAAATATACCTTAAAAGAGTAAAAATAAATAAGACTGAAACAAAAGGGTAAAAGAAGCTTACACATATTAATAAATACAGCTTAGGCTTAACAGTAAACTAAACTCAAACCCCGAAACGAGGTAAAGTTATGCAATTTTGAATAAAGATTTCTTTCAATAGCTATCGAAAGGAATAAATTACAAAATTTTGTAAGATAGTATTACCCTTCTGAGGGCTAACAATTGCCAAATATAATATATTATATAATTTTTTCCACTTGCGTCCAATTCAAAAGCAGACGGGCATCTCTTTCGAAAACTGGAATCTTCATATTCATTTTACATAGCTAAATCCACCCACAAATTTCGTGAAATATATCTAAATGGGCTTTCGATCTCGGCACTGACTTCCCCTGAAAAAAATTATAGATCCGCCCCTGTTCTGGTGCATAGCTGAATTGATTACAGTCGAAATTGAAATGCATAATCCGTATTTTTTTATATATATTATTATAGAGGAGAAAAATATGTGGAACGATCTGTAATATCTTTTTAAAAAAATATTCCAGCTCTCTAGAAATTTTTTTATATACGTAAGACTTAGATGAAATGATAAACAAAGCTTGGACATAAAAATATATGAGCCAGTTATAAAAAAGAGTGAGTGCATTGACTATACATGCAAAGATGAGCGCAGAAAAAGAAATCTGCATGAAGGTGAGTTTCTTGATTTAATTTTCAAAAAAAAAATTATTTCGCACTATCCTCAAAAATACACCCTTAGACAAATTAAAATTTCAGCTTAGATTAAAAAAAACTGAACTTTTGATGAAAGAATTTTTTTCGGTGTATAAAATAAATTAACTTTTGGATAGTAAAAGATCAATATTTTTCTCAAAATTCGAATATTAACTTCGCATGGCACTTTCTTTGAATTGTTTCATATTTTTAATTAAAACTATAAATTTATTAAAAAATTTAATATAATTAAGCCGCCTTTCATGCAGACAATGAATTATTTTGCAGTAAATGAAATAATGTAATTTATAAAAGAAAAACTAGATCACATTTTCACGTTATTTTTTTACTTCATTGCATTGTTGAAATTATCCTTTAACAAAAGCATATAGAAATAAATTCCTGTAAAAAATAATACTTCGTTATACGAAACTGTATTACTTCTGATTACACTTTATCCATGGCTATATTAAGAACAGTAGAAGAAGCAAACTCAATTCGTAAAAACATAATATCTTCAATATTATTGAATATTAGAACGTTGAAAATGTATTCAATAACATTGAAGACTTTTTCTTTGAAGTTTTATTTATTTATTTATTTATTATCACTATTTTGTTTTGTTTTGCTTTTTTATGTACGCGACGTTCTTTTATACACTGAGCTGATGTTTTAATCGATTTTTCCGTAGATGTTATTGAATCATTGATACTTTCAGAGCATAATTTTCTCTTAGTTCCTAGTAAATGAGCAACCATAACCTTATTACAGCCTCCGATAAATAATGACGATGAACAAATAGTATAACTGAGTGGACTGTATTGAATAGTTTATTTAAGAATGACATCAAAGGATAACATAACATCAAAGTTCCGGCATAACAAACCAATAAATTCATTGGTGAATAAAGAATAACATTCGAATTTAAGCGGAATATAAAAAAACGACGTGCGCACCCGTCAAAACTTAAATGAATACTAATGAACAAAAAGAGAAAAAGCACCCTCTGGCATTTCGTGCCTTTCGGGTTACCATGACAACCAAAATTAAAAAGTAAAGAATTAATCACAATTGACATTTCTTCATGTACCTATGATTCATTCCACCAGAATATAATGACAACAAACATTTTTCATTGGTTTTAACATAAATAATTATATTATTGATACAACTACAATAAAGTGGCAACAACAGCCTCCTACCTTTATTAAGACTTACCGTAAAAATGGGACGAAATATAAAGTAACACTTTTTTCCTAATTGACATCCGTAAAAACATTTCCGACGTTAAAAGGAAATCTCCTTACTGGATAAAGTACTCCACGTTAAGTCAGAAAAAATATTGATACACACACTCTCTGTAATAGATAATTCGGTACATAGAAACATTTCTTCTCACAAAACTCGATGACAATAAATTTACACCAGCAGCTCTAGATGGATGTTGCTCTGGTGAGCATGAAATTGTTTGCTGTTTTGTGTCTTACGCAGTCAACAATATTCAACTAAAGGACAGTATAAAATCTCGCCCAGCCTGTATTTTTCAAAACTGGAAGAAAATGGCGAAACAGAGGTCAGGACTGCACGTACGCTAGAACACCATTCAGAAATGACCAAATGGATAAAGTGAGTGGCAGATTGCTCAGGAATTACGTTTTTATAGTACACACATTTAAACACATCTCAGATACTATCAGGAAACTGTCCATCACGCCCGGTTACTGAAGATATAAACCGCCAACAACTGCTGCCAAAGAAGATCGAAATTTTCTTCGTTTGGTGGTGAAATACTGACCTGCTGTGTTCGTGGAGGACACAAGATTATAAAAGGAATTCATGGAGCAACCTGTATCTCGATAAATTTCTAGCAAGAGGCTGTATGACATGAGCTACAGTTCATACAAAAGAAAGCCCAGGTTGACGCCAGTTCGGTGGAAGAGGCTGTTTACATTTGCTAGGGACCAACTATCCTGGACAGAATCTCAATGGCGGAGGATATTTGGTCTAATGAGTCATTCTTTCCAATCCTATATAGAACTACTGAACAGAAAGTATTCCGGTGGGAATTGAAGGATTCACTCAAAACTGTGTGAAGCAAGAAATCAAGTTCTTAAGCTATGTAGGAGTGTGCAAGTGATGTGTGTACTCTGGTATTTCCAACATTCGATGCAGCCTGTCTGGATACCCAAGGGAAAATCTAATCTTTCAATCAGGTCACAACAAGTTGTATTCTGCACGTTCCACCATTATTTAGCCATGAGCAAAAAATAGGCAAAAGGCGTTTCTTCAAGAGGCATGAGCCAACATCCACAAAACCTTTGTTGTGCCCACGTACAATGGATGCCATAAAGAATTACCGACATGCATGCTTCAAGAGGAGGACCCATGAAATGGTAATTGTATGCGAGGACTGGATATGCGTAAATTTACCGCCATCAAGTTTTGGGAGGAGTAAGGTTCCCAGGTGTATCCTCAAATACCTACTACAGTATCTCTTCCCTTTTTTTTAATTGCAGATTAAGTAGAACATTCTATCTAGTGAAGACGCTATTTTACAAGCGTAAACCAACCCTCTTTTCTTTTACCATCACCAAGAATAAGATGCGCCTTGTTTCATCACTATGACTTCTCACCGAAATACAGTTCCGCCATTGAGGACAACTTTTCCAAATCATCATTCTGCATAAAAAAAAAAAGCGCTTAAATTTATTACCATGGATAAAATCTTTACCATTTGCAATGGATTTAAACATACTGAGGGATTGCGGGAATAGATTCCTGCACGGAAAAAAATATTGACTAATTGAATTTCACGGTGCGGGAGCAGCTGAGGTCATGTTGCCCCAAGAAAATAATAACAAATGCAGTAATGAATAGAATATACTGAAGTGTAAAGGGAAGTAAAATACAGTTCAAACTCCCACCCGTTAACATTAATTCGTGTTTGTACAACGGAAGGACAGCAACAGGACATGCTGCAACGGGACCTGCAATTTTCTGCGGTATCTGAATCAGTTTTAACAAGGGAACCAAAGCCCGCACTGCGGTTGGCAGAAAAGCGAAACGATGTCGTTAGGAGCGAAATCCGGGTTAATGACACGATTGCCGAATGGGCTGCCATTACGCCACCATACGGCAATGGACATGAAGAAATAAGTACTGAAGAAATACATCAGTTCCATCGATTTAAAACAATGTTTTTTAATGCTTTAAATGTTTAACTTAATGCATCGATACACGAACAAAACATAAATTACGTATTTCAAATACAACATTGGAGTAAATAAGTACTCCTATTTAGAAGAGGCTCCGAGAATGATGTGTGCACACTACAGCAGTAAGTTAATGACCGACGTGATTTTTGAATTCGGGAAACAATTATACAAACTGTTGCCAAATATGAAAACTGAAATTTTAATTATACAATATATGTTGCCAGATACGGAAGTCGAAATTATGTATATTTGGAAAACATCACATAAAAGGAAACAACTTGGCATTTAGCCAATTTTAGAAATTAGAACTAAGTTTTCTTTCCTTGCGTTTCTAAGTGGCAACAGTTAAGAAAGCCTGCGAAGTGAATATAGTGTTTCTATTGTGGGAACTCACGGACCCACATTTTCTCCGAAGAAGTTTCCTTGCGGTTATTGATTAACTATCTATATTAATTCAATATTCATTTCTTAAAATAAATGATTAATAATGCAAAAATTGTCTCATACAATTCAAGCGTCGATATTTCAAAATTACCATAATTTGCAAAAACCTTTATTTTGCAAGTTTTGAAAAGTCTTTCAAAAAAACACTTTTTTTTTCAGCGCCTGTATCTATGCTTCTCACAAAAGATAAATATTTCTTTCACACTTATTGCCAAACCGTACCATTAAAAAGTTCTCTCTGACAAATCCCCCAAAAAAAGCTTTAAAAAATTATCTAACACACACTTCAATTTGATGATGACCCTTTATCATTTAACATTGTTAAGTGGGTAAACTAATAAACAAAATAATAACAAATTATAGCAGTTAAAATTTAATAACTTTAAGAGCTGTTTCAATACCATGTCACTATTTTCTTCAGAATACGACTAATCAGTTGACTAACGTTGCCATATTTCAAAACATAAATACGTTGCTAGTGAAAATTGAAACTGGAAAGTTAGTCAATCATTGGCGACATCTCTTGTTGCAGAATTGGAAAATAGGGAAAGTATGTCTATGGAAAAGTCTCTTGTTGCAGAACAGGAATCACAAAAAGGTAGTCAAAGCAGAAAGGGTGAAAAAAATAAAAGGAAAAGGCAAAAGTAATGAACGGTTATGGGGAACAATTTCTTATAACAATACCAGATAGAGATGGGCAAAATCGTCATTCTGATTCGGACAGGGACCGAGTTTGCTCATCTCTAATCCCGGAGGAATGCATTTTCACCTGGATCATCCACGTCGCATTTTCCCATTTTAAAATGTGAACAGCTTCTAAAATGTATTTTAGAAGCGGTTCACACCTTTCAGATTTGAAAATACGCGAATGATCTGAATGGAAGTCCATTTCTCCCGGATTGTTACAAGAAATCTTTGGTCCTAGTGGTTTATTACTTTTGCTTTTTCCTTGTATTTTTTTTACCCCGTTTTTTAGCCTTTTCTTAATTCCTGTGCTGCAACAAGAGACGTTTCTATAGACACGCTTCTTTATTTTTTCCGATTCTGCAACAAGAGACGTCGTCAATGACTGAATTCCAATTTTACTAACAAAGAATTTATGTTCTACAATATGGCAACGTTTTGCTGGCAGCGTTAGTCAACAGATTAGTTGTTATCATTCTGGAGAAAATAGTCATATGCTATTGAAACAGCCGTTAGTGTTATTAAATTTTAATTGCAATAGTTTGTTATTATTTTGTTTATTAGTTTCGCGCAGTGTATCACTATTCGATAGGTATCTAATATTTAAAAACGGTTGGCATAGAAATTTTTTATCATTGAAAAATTAAAAGTCTTCTGCTGTTAACTAGTGATAGCCATTGGATGTAAAATCTCAAAGCACAAATAATGCAGTTTCACGAAAAAATTATATTTCTTCTCCTTTGTTTTCAATGTCGTAATACGTCACTTTTTTCCTTGTGTTTTTTTCCATCCGTCAATCAGGAGAAAATCTATATTTATATAAAAACCCTTGTATCCGTTGCAAACGAGATGTTACTAAAACAATAGATAGCGAATTTTCAACGTACGATAGTTCGGAATATTATTAATTTCTCTAAATTTTTCTGGTCATATTAAAAGACATTCACATAATAATCTATGTTTTGTTCAAATTTCGGCGTGCCTTTTCTCTCTCTCTCAAATTGAGTCGCTTTCGCTTAAGACTCCGAGAAGAAGGAGACTTTCACGCTTGCATCTTCAGGATTCGAAAACCCACCAGTCACGATCGCCATTTGCTTTTACAAGTATGCACAGAAATACATTTGAGAAATGCGAATTGGGATATGAAGGATGATTGGCGTATCTTGGAGTGGGGGGGGGGATATAAAAGATTAGCCCCCCTACATAAACAAAAATTAGAATCAATGCTATGCGTGAAGTATTAAGATGGAGCCATAACTTCCCTAAAAGCCTTCAGGGCTGTAGCTAGAATCGTTTTGCAAGGAGATCTGAAAATCACAAGAAGGGCTTAGAATTCGTTAACGTTTTCACAGTACTTTATTAGTATTTTTATGTATTAAGAGATACTAAATATATGCAATACGGATATAAAGTGTTCTAATTAAGTTCATTCTTGGTGCTGTACACACCCACAGAATTTAATATTGCTGAATGTATCACTGATGGTCAAAATGGTTCATGAAAACAAACCATTTTTATCAACGAAATCGGACGAATACCGTTATTATATTATTGAATAAATTTTTGAACAGAATTAAAATTTGAGAGGTAATATATTTTTTAATAAAATTGAAAATTCATGTAGTCGCATATATTACAATTTATATAATTTCCCTTCTTCTTGTAATATATTAGATGCCGACAAACTTTTGCCGAATGAGAAAAAATAAACGTGATGTACACAAGATATGCTATGAAAACTTACGTCGAAAAAAATAAAAAGATTCTAGATGGGGGTGGGGGGGGACCTTGAACTCCTGCCTAGATCGTGACACCATATACGCCAAAGAACGAATACGAATGTCAAAGATATGCCAAAGAAGATAAATGTCGAAGATTATACAGTCCTCTGCGTTTCCACATTACATCAACTCTTTAAGGTTTCTGCGCACAAATTTCAATTGCGTGACTAGCATCTTCAAAAGAAAACTCCCTTTAATGAAATTCGCACGAAGTCGTTAATTTTCTGGAGAATTCTGAAGGAAAAAAATCTTCAAAGAAATATTTTTTTCTTATTAGATTGAGTCGTCTATAAACGCCCGAATTTAAAATTCGATCGCCTTCTCATCCCGTCCTTTCTTTTAGTTGTAATTTAAAAAAAAATTCCAATTAAATTTATCCTTTGTCTTAATTTTCAGTTTAAGGGAAGTGTATTTTTTAATGGAACATCGTTGGTCTCATTTTTTTTTCGCTACCTATTTTGTTAAAATGTTGCATTTTTCTTTTGTTTAAAATACTCAATAGCCTTTCGTCTCCCAACCAAAATAAAAGATGCGGATTGCACAGTCTCGGCTGTGCATTTGCATAATGGTGATATTTTGAATCTATTCGAAAAATGGGATTTTATAGAAAGGGACCTCATGCGAAGGGAAAACGAGAAGAATCAAGAAGAACGCCTCAAAGGGGAGGAAAGGAAACGGAAACAAGATGCAAGTTTTAAAATTGAATAAGGTTAATATTTAAAATTAGCATATTTCAAAGTAAATTCTATACATTAATGGTCCCCTGTATTCTTTGTATATATATACAGTGAACAACCCTTAGTTCATAATTCAATATGCGAACAGCCTCTAGTACATCATGCATTATCTGACTAACACCCAATATCTAATACAATATATTTAATACAAAATCCACTATGTAAAGAGTCCCCTAGTGCATAATTCAATATGAGAACGATCCTCAGTACCCAAGTCAAAATACATAGTACAACATGCAATATGTGAATAGTCCCCCAATACATAACTGAATATATGAACAGCCTCTGGTATATAATGCAACATATAAAAGAAATCTCCATAGTATCTGATTGAATATACCCAATACATAGTGTGTCCCTAGCATATAATTCAATATGTGAACAGATCCCAGTAAATTATGCAATACGTGGAGGATCTCCAGTGCCTAAATCAATATATCTATTAGTACGAAATGTAATATGTGAATAGTCCCTTGTACATAATTCAATAGGTAGACAGCCCTCATTAGGTTATGCGATGTCTGAACAGCCCTTAGTATATCGTTCAATATGTGGTCAGACCCTAATGCATAATTCAATATGTGGTTAGACTCTAATACGTAATTCAATATATGAACAGACTCTAATATATTATTAGCGCAGCATAACACTCACTGTCTTTGAACCATAACAATTCTGTTGATATAATACTCCAATATCTACCCGGTTCTAAATGCATGATGCAATATGTACCTGTTCCCTAATATATAATTTACAATATATAGGGTCTCTATGACAATACAATAATGGCTATCGTTAAGTCAAATAGTGATACACTGCGCGAAGCTAGCTAGCTAGCTAGATAGATAGATAGATAGATAGATAGATAGATAGATAGATAGATAGATAGATAGATAGATAGATAGATAGATCATCGCATATATATATATATATAAGCTATCGAATCTATAGATCGTCCCAGTTATATTTTAAAACATTGACAGCCTTTTTAATAAAACGTAGGCCTATTTTCTTTAGAATGAACTCAACTCATTTGTTGGCTAACAATCTCAGCAAATACGAACATCATGCAGCATTTAAATCCGTTCAACATGAAAATGGAAAATTAAAAATTGGAAACGTCTCTGGTTGCAAAGTAAGAAAAAATGAAGCAAATTTATGGAAACCTCAATGTCGTAGCATAACAATAAGAAAAAGGTAGTTAAAAAAAAGGTTTAACGATTAAAAAAATATAAGAGGGTTAAAAGCAAAATTAATATAACAATCCGTGAAAACACGCACCTTCACCAAGATCATTCACATCATATACTCTATAACAAAACAAAATCGACGCACCAAGAAGGAGTTGTCCGATTGTAATGAAATTTCGTATGCAAAGACATTTTGACCGAACATGCAAATGATTAAAATTTGGTGTCCAATGAATGAATAGCGGGAACTCCAGCGCATCGGAACTGCGCATTCAGCAGGTGTATATAAGGAGCGATTCTCAATATGTGGTCAAAATTTCTGTTGCATTTTGACTGCGGATATCTTACGTCGACTGTAACAATGCCTCGCCGAAAGATTCGTGCTCATTACGAGCATATGTCAGAGTTTGAAAGAGGTCGTGCTCAGGGCTGGATTTAGAGTATGAGGCGCCTTGGGCACAAAGATTTTTGGCGCCCCTCTCTTGCCATAATTAGGGGGCTAGCCCCTCTAGAAAATTTCTTCTAAGCATTGAATTATACGGTTCAGCCGCCACCTAGAAAAAAGTTAGCCGCCTAGACTTCGAAGCTAGTTACGCCCATAACCCCGGTGCTTACAGAAATAAATAAAATTTTGTCGTTCCGCCCCCTAGGGAAGGGGCGACATATATCATTAGCGGGGGCAAGGGCAGACGCAGAATAAAATTTCAGGGAGGCGCAAAGCTCGAAAATTTCACTTGTAAATTTGATTTTAAGTATCTTTTTACTTGAAAATAATAATTTTTAATGTAAACTTATTATTCTCAGGAGGACGCACGCCCTCTGTCTGAATCTGGCCTTGCGAGTAGGAGTTATTTCACGCAATTTTTCAGAATTTCAGATTTAGATAAAAGGTGGAGGGCTCCTTCTCGGGGAAAGCTGATCGACAGAATTCTACGATATATAATTTGAAATTAGGAGAGAAAAAATCCGCAGTCTCGTGCGCCCCTGGAAATTTTGCGCCCTGGGCAAGTGCCCAACTTGCCCATTTATAAATCCGGCACTGATCGTGCTATCGGATTGAAAGAGGCTGGTTGGATGAATCGAAGAATCGCTGGACATGTGGGTCGAAGCGATGCGGCGATTGGACGGTGCTGGCAAGAGTGGGTCAACAATGGTAGATGTCAGCGTCGGGACGGCAGCGGTCGACCTAGGGCCACAACAGAACGGGAAGACAGAGCGATTGTCAGAGCAGCTGTCACAGCACCGGATTCGTCATTATCAACTATCCAACGTGTGGCCCGCACACACGTTTCACCGCTTACCTCTCAAGTCTTTACACCGTCAAGTCCGATTACAGTGGTGCCGGGCTCGATCAACTTGGAACTGCGCTGACTGGGGGATATATAGTCTCGAGTGTCTGGAGACGTCCAGGGCAGCGTGGGGATCCTGCCCTTACTATCGCACGCCACACATGCCCACAACAGGGCGTTATGGTCTGGGGTGCCATCTCCTTTGATAGCCGGACCCCTTTGGTGGTCATTTCTGGCACACTTACAGCACAGCGGTACGTAGACGACATTCTACGACCGGTTGTGTTACCGTTCCTTTTGCGACACCCTGGACTTACGTTTCAACAAGACAATGCCCGGCCGCACACGGCACGTGTTGCTATGAATTGTCTTCAAGCTTGCCCAACACTTCCTTGGCAAGCTAGGTCTCCTGATCTCTCTCCCATAGAGCACATTTGGGACGCTATGGGAAGGCGATTGCAACCATCCCGGAATGTTGACGATTTAGCCCGACAGTTGGAGACAATTTGGCAAGAAATTCCGCAGGACACCATCCGGGATCTTTATCAGTCTATGCCACGCCGGGTGACAGCTTGCATCCAGGCCAGAGGTGGACCAACGCCTTATTGACTTCCTCCCTTTGTAACGGTCAAACTCTGCAATAAATCATTCAATTGTTCTGAAATTTTAATCGTTTCTTTTTCTATGTATGTTCTTCACATCCACCAATTTTTATCGCAATCGGACAACTCCTTCTTGGTGCGTCGATTTGTTTGTTACAAAGTGTATTTTCTCATTTGAAAAAAATGACTATCGTTGCTGTATTTACGCAAAACCTTTACCGTACCCTTTTTTGTTATCGCCAAACCGAAAACAAACGCGGATTCAATATCTAAAGAAACCTGATAACACAGGTCTGTAATGAAATTTTTTTCTTCGAAGTTAAGGGTGTTCCTTATGTATTTTTGGATGCTGATTTCAGGAAAAATACTTAAAAAATTCTATCACGTACAGTTTTGACACAAATCGAGAATTTCTGTCTGGTTGCCTACCTACTAGGTGTGCTACTATAAAAATGTGTCAAAGTAATATTTTTGCTTAGAAGGAGGTATTTTATCTCACCAATAATAAATTAAAACATAGAAAGTAGAAAAACGGTGTCAAAAAGTCAAACGCATAAATGACATTATAAATCAAAGAACGTTTAAAAGAATAATTGACGTAATGAACTCCCAGTAATTTGGAGCATTTCAATCTATAATGGATAGAAAAACAACACAAAACTTAAGGTAAAAGATTGGAGACTCTTCATTGGCTCATCACAAAAAAGTTTGAAAGCTGTCCTTCTTTACAACTGCAACAGATATGCCTCCATACCGGTTGACCTCTCTGTTCATCTGAAAGAGAGGTAACAGAATTTAGCTTTGATGACCAACTTAACTACAAGGAATACCAATGGACCATCTGTGGCGATCTGAAAGTGCACTCTATGATCCTTGGTCAATAAGGTGCAAGACTAAGTACCCCTGTTTCCTCTGTGAATGGAACATTGGTGTTAAAGCAAAGCACCAGTGTCGGACGATGTGGCCAGGACGCTAAAGGTAGGGGAAAAGAACGTTCACTACGAATTTTTGGTGGATCTCAATAAAAGTATCCCTGCCTCCACTTCACATCAAACTTGGCATCATGGAGCAATTTGTGAAAGCCCTGTCAAAATATGGTGATAATTTCAGGTACCTGGCAAGTAAATTTCCAGGGCTGTCAGAAGCGAAGCTAAAAGAAAGGGTTTTCGTCCGTCCTGACATTCAAAAACTCATAACAGGCAAAATCTTTAAAACCAAAATGGAAAACATTGAGAGGTCAGCTTGAAAATCCTTTAAAGAAGTTGTAAAGAAGTTTCTTGGCAAGCAGAAAGACCCTGACTTCAAGAACGTCGTAGGAAACATGCTGGAGAACTTCAAAGCCTTAGGCTACTCAATGAGCTAGAAGATCTACATTTTAACGGATATCTAAGCTATGTCCCTGAAAATCTAAACTCTGTAAGTGAAAAGCAAGGAGAGAGATTCCACCAGGACATAAAAGAAATGGAATGGAGGTATCAGAGCCGGTGGAACGTCAACATAATAGCAGATTACTGCTGGATGCTAACTAGGGAGGAGGCGCAAGCAGCGCACAGGAGAAAGGGTTCTAAACAGAGCTTCGAGGGGAAGGAAAAGAGACATTATAATGATTTTTAACTTTGTGGTGGCTATGATAATTATAACAAAGTAATAAAATATAAAATCTTATTAAGTTTCTTCGTAAATAAAGTTTTTTAACACTTCCAGATCTTCTGTGATTTTCCTGGGCCTTCATCCTCACTTTATGGGGAAAACCTTACGTGATAGAAGGAAAAGCTTAGCATTTCTGAACTCAGCTTACCGAAAAACATTAGAAAAACCTAAAAGGTGAAACAAAAATTAAAAAGTATTATTTCGCAGGTCTGTGTAATTAGAAAACAGCATTAAAAGAATTTAGTTCATCCTTTTTGGCGGAGAAACATTTTCACAGGCCGATAATAAATAAATCGAAGACTGATCTTTCTCAGAATTCTGAATAAATGTCATATATTGTTGCCAAATACGAAAAGTTAAATAACTGACAGTAACTGTAAAACGTGGAATGAAAATTTATATTGCTGCCAATTGATAAAAATGTAAAAGTTGCGTTGCCAAATACAAAAAGTTAAATAATCTAAAGCTGTTGTATACCATGAAATAGAATTTTACATTGTTGCCAATTACTAAAAACTTAATTGTAAAAATTGTGTTCCCAGGCTATCTCAGTGACAACAGCCTATAAAGACTAAAGATTGGAGAGCTCATACAACATATATAATTAAATTTATGAAATTATTTACATAGATTTTTAAAAAGTAAAGAGTAAAATTTTCAAATAAAACAATAAATAACTGAATGAGCAAAGGGAGACAAATGCCCAGGCGCCCGTAAATACTATTCCCGGCCCTGATTTCATGAATATACATTTGCCCTTGGCTAAAAACCGTCCAGTCTTTCTTACACAAAATAAAATTATGTACATAAATATGTATGCAGGCAGAAACGAAGCACCGAATTCATCCTGACCTTCAAAGCCCAAGTTTTTGAAAATGTTCATAATTTTGGCAACAGTAAATAGCATTGCAAGAATTTTAATGATAAACAAATAATGAGAATTGAGACGCACTTCTATTGTGATGTGGGAAGGTTTGACTATACTCTCACTTCTATTATTCTAGGTTTCATTTATATCTAAATATATATACAGTCGTTCTTGGAAAATTAGACTAAATTTTAAAATTGGAAAAGATGACTGACCATGAGCGAAAATCCCACAATCCGCCTATTTTCGGAGATCTACTTTCGAACAGTGACGAAGAACCTCACCACGTGGAAGTAACGTCACAGCAACTTGTTGAGCAGTTGCAAGAATTTCAGATTTTGCTGGAAATACTGATCGAGCTTTTGACAGATACGGAAGGCAATTAACAGTAATCCCTTTCTATATATTTTATTGTATTTTTTATAAGTTAAACTTTATTTAAAGCGTAAAGATTTTCGTAAACTGCTTCATCAACTCGCTAAATCAAAATTCATGTATAAGGATGAAACTCAAAACCTGACGATATGGGTGCATTCCTGTTAAATGTGGATTCTTGGTCTTTCAGTTTTCACATTTAAGTTTTAATTAAGTCTGATTTTTAGCCCTTTCGCTACGCGAAAGTTACTTCGCAACGTTTGTTTGTTTGGCTTTTTTATGGCGCAAGAGCATCTGGGCTATACTGCGCCAAACATGGTGCCCTCGCAACAAATGGCGCGCACACATGACCACTCATAGAATAAATATACAGCCCTTGGAATTATGGGCCGGCGCATCAGCCGCCATTTAGTAGAAATATTTATGTTTTCTTTTTCCGTATTTAAATTTTAGCAGTTCAGAATTTTCTAAAATGGCCGACGTGACATGATGCTTATGCGAATCCATCACGTCGAAAATTGCCAAAGTTACATGTCTTTTAGAAATACCGAAATTTGATCCATGACTTCTTGGTTATTTCCTAAAAATCCTGATTATTGCTACAGTAGAGTCGTCAGTCTGAAAATCCGGTTAATCCGATTTTTTTTAGTCGGCTCTGACTGTGACGGGCTAACAAGATGTAAACAGCTCGGTGTGCGTCGCCAACTAATTGAAATCTCAAATAAAGGGAGACCCACTCGTCCGTCGTGCATGCATATCAAAACACTGATTACAGAATTATAGCTTACAGCAAATTCTGTAGTAAATAATTCGGTTAATCCGAACAGGTCTGGGTTCCCATTAGCTCCGATTAACGAGACTATCTATGCTTAGTAATACTCATAATATACTAAGCACATTAAATTTATTTCTTAATACGCTTAGTATTTTTAAAATGCTTGAAATATTTTGTAAATATATTTCTTCTATATATCCTATTTTTTATTTGTAATTTTATATAAGATACATTTCTTCTACAGTTCAAGCACAAAGCCCGTATTGCGAAGTCCTGAATACATCGTAATCTTCGTGCCCTATCCGCCTTATACCAGAGCTAGGTGGGGGTAATGAGTATCATAACCCCCATTGCAATGCGTATTTTGTATGCATACAAATGAATATATATGCAGTTGTAGCTCTATATGAACGCCATCCTTAAAAGTTTTCCGCGTACGCAAATGCACTGCATGGAAAACGTAAACAACGAGCATGTTTGAATATTTTTTTTTTTGTCTCTTAAATTTCTCTAGATGCAAGATATGCACATTTTCTTTTCTTCTTTTTTTTTAGTATCAAAACATCCATCAGAAAAGTTACCACATCTTAAAGAAAAAAAATATCAGCACTTCTCGCAGAAAACTACATAACTGTCCGAAATGAGGAATGTGGTGTTGCCATGTCAATTGCAAATGAACATTCCGTTGCCGTAGAATTTATGATAAATGTACAGTGATAAAATGTGACTGAAATTTTGGGCAAAGAATTCAGTTTCGCATTCGGATGAAATGCCATTTCCAGCCATTTTTAAGAGCGCTAAAATATTTGCAAATTACAGAACTGATTTCTGACTCGCCGAAATATGCTAATCTTGCGTTTAACTTAGTTTTGTGTCTGTGTACATGCTCTCTATACTCTAGGCAAAGCTAACACGGTACACTGACAAGGCGCAGAGCAGTATGATTTCGCCAGTGCAATATAGTTCGCCCTTTCTTACGTTAACAGAGTTAATAGAAGATACATTTCGTACATAAAACATTAAAATTATGCTCAAATACATAAAACATAGGCATGTGTGTGCAAATAAAATCTGGTATTTATTAAATTTAGGAAAAGGACATTATAGCGAGCGATGACATCATTCACTGCCCATTCAGGACTTTTTTCGTTTGGCGGAAAATTTGGCGCGTGGAATTTTGGCAATCGCATTTTTCTGCATTCCAAATTAGGCGATAAATAGTCTAATAATGTTGAGGGCTATCTCATTTTTCGCCAATTGGCGAATGAATACTCGTTGCACGGGCGCGAATAGGTCGTCGTATCCTTAACAGTTTATCAGGTTGGCTTTGCCGCGAATACGGATTTAGTTTTGTATCCATGTACGTGTTATCTGGATTTAAATTAATTTTGCACCCGTGTATGTGCTCTCTCTGGATTAGGATTAATCATCATGTACTGAAGCATATCCCGGAAATAATGTGGATTTATTTCCTGACACCCGCACTAAAGCAAGTTACATGAAGTTTGTTTGGTTGCCTAGTGCATATAAAGCTTATGTATCTAGTGCTTATAAAATTTATTTGTTTATGGTGCATATAAAAATTATGTCTATAGTGATTATAAAAATTATGTCTATAGTGATTATAAAAATTATGTCTATAGTGATTATAAAAATTACGTTAATTAAATTACGTTACGAAGTTATGTTAATTTTTGTGTCGAAAAATGTTTACTTTGGAGAATTTTTCTAATAACTTCATGAGTTTGAAATATAAGATCATGTTTGACTAATAAGTGTACATCAAAATTTTATAATACATAAGGGTAAAATATGTAAATTCACAATTATAAATAAATACATAATATTTTGTTATTTTTACTATCCAGTCTACTACAAGAACTCCTCTCGATATTTAGTTTCGTTTGGGACAGTCGCCATATCCTCCCGAGTGGGGATGTCATATGAAAATCGTGTTTTTGGCGGATGTTGGCGGCGGGAAAAGATACATAAATGAGATAAATATCGCCAATTTGTCGTACGGTACGTCACACAGTGGGACAAATCGCGATCTAATAGCGCAAAAGTCTGAAGTTGATAATGATTGAGATTTTAGGATGTAAAAGGGTTCAAATAGTCTTAAATAAAATAGATCAAGAAAATGATTAGGTTGGTGCAGGTGTCCAGAAAAATAGTTTGTTTATGTATCTGAGAAAAAACTAAGCGCATGTAAGCTTTAGAACCGTTATAATTCGTAGTTTTATTATTTATTTGTTCGAGACATATATTCACACATAAATACTATTTACAAGGGTGGAAGAGACAAAAACGTTAACGTATAGTATACATGAGACGTGCAGATATTCTAAACCTGCGTACGATCTTCTAGCGGTTCTTAAATTAGAATTGAAGGATCCTTATTAAATCTTGATTTCTTATAGGAGTTAGTTTATCTCCGCAGATTTAAAATTTCAGAAATAACGGGGTCTAAATAAAATCGAAACGAATGGAAGAAATTGGTAATTCCATAAATATAATGTTTATGTTTCGCTCTCGATATCTTCTTAGATCTTTGGTGCGGGATTCAAGAGCTGCTTTGAACTACATCTCTGTCGGTAGATGTGCTGCCTGAAAAATGCCTGATGTGTGAGTTAGTAGAATAGGATGCACATTGGAAGGAACGTAGTGCCATGGATAGAGTTCAATATAAAGTTTAACGGTTTCAGTTAGATAGTTTGTAAAATTCAGTTAAATAATAAAAGTTTAATAATTTAATAACTTAGATTCGATTCGGCCATGTTTAACCCATTTTTCTCTAATTTTGTAATTAAACATTCTAATTTTGTTTTTTATTTCAAGACGAACGGATATCTTGCTTTCATTTCTATCCTCCAGGCCCAGTTTATGGTACACACAATACCTAATTGCAGAAATTTTCTATTCTAGAATACTTTTCGTCTTCCAAACGTGGAAAAAACCCTTCGGGAAATCACAACTACTTCTAAAGAAAATTAAAAATCTTACAAAGTAGCGCACACTATCAGATAATTCTTTTTATTAATAAAAAATACGTATCCATCAGTTTGTGTCTACATCAAAATAATCGCGGGATTTCACGGATCTCAAAGATTATGCATAACTAAACTTAAAAATTCAATTTTTTAAGCTTTTTGATTACAAATTTAAAAATTTATAATGATTATAAACTATACATGCTACCTTTGGTAGATAAATTCATTACGATTTATTCAATTGAAGCTTTTTTGAATCTCTAATAAGAACACACTATAATTTAACTAAGGTTTTCATTGACAGTATTATCAGAAAACGTTCATCCAAGCTTGAAGTTCTAATATTTATTTCTAATTTACGGAAGTGAAAATAAATTTAGCTTCATTTTAGAAAAAGAATTTACATAGACACATAAATTACATTACACATTTTCAACTGCTAAATCTAACCTTGAATTTTCGACTTTTTTTTCACTCCTAGATCGCGGTTTGCCCACCTGCGCGTCAGTGTGAAAGCATTTCGTTAAGCGTTCCTCGTATAGGCCACAACTCGTTTCTAAGCTAACGGACACACACGAACGCCTGGGATTACAGTGTCGCCTTCGGCAGACACTATTCCCAATTTCCCCCCCCCCACTTCCTGCCCCACATTAGTAGTAGACGACACGAACTCAGAGGCGGGAATAGTTCGTTTTATAGACAGACAAAATCACAGATATAAATGTAACAATTTACATCGCGTAATATTTTTATCGCAATAGTTATTAAATAAATATTAATGATTACTTCGGAATTTATTTATTATTATTATTGTATTAAGGAATTTAGTTAAATGTTTTCGCCAAAACTGCCTTTCAACTTTATTAAGAAAACATTTTGTGACGAACTCTTCGCTGTACGGACTTCGTAAGTTATTGCCACTGGGACAGTCTGGCAGCGCAACTTTTATAATTATAGTTTTAGCAATTGGCAACAACACAAATTTACTTTTCGCGCTTTGAAACTACCCTACGTTATTTAACTCACGATATTTGGCAACATCGTATATACCTATATTCCGAATTCGAGTGATCTATTTACCATTAACCCATGCGCTCGAATCACCGGAGACTACGTCAAAAAGGAGCACAAAATTCTTTTAATGTTATATTCCAGTCATTTTATGATTTGACGCAAAAATGATGAATATTTAACTTTTTTAATGAACAAAGTATTAAATGGGGTTCATTTGGCTTGCATTTAGTTTCAAGATTTCCGCACTCTAAAAAAAAAAAAAAACCAACTGCATATTACCGATTTCTATAATTTTTATTTAACCGAAGATACATATTAAATAGCGCGTATAATGAGCATATACAGGGTGCCCCCATAACACCCGAAGGAAAATACATACATAACGAGATCCAATGAAAATTTTCAATATAGAAAACTTCCACTCATATTTGTGACAACCCAATACTTTTTGTGCTAATGTCATTTGAAGTCTTACCCATCAATCTGCAGTTCTATGTTTATGCCTTCCACTGTCATATCATAAGGAATTGTGGGAACTTCCTTTTGAAATAGGCTGGGCTTACGGTGTTAGCGGCCCTGGAAAACGCTTTGACAAAACAAAATTGATTTCCTGATACTTGCAATACATTTTTGGCGGCCCTAAATTTTAACGGCCCCGGGCGGCTGCCCAGCTCACACCCTCTAAACATGACTCTGTTCTGAAAAGCGTGGTATACATAAAAGGACTTGTGATAGAACACACCGAGATGAACAATATTTTGCAATGGAACCAACGGTCGCATTTCACTCATAGCACAAGAAAAGATAAATTTCGATAAACCTCTAGCATACTATTTACTTACTAGTGCTATTATTTAGCATGCTAAGTATTTACTAGTACACAATTATTTACTAGTGCGTGAGATGCCGAAGATGCAAATCAAGTGCGGAGACGATTAGGATACGACATCTTTCGCTCCAGCACAAGAAATATTTCACTCATAGCACAAGAAAAAAATTTCAATAAACCTCCAGCATGCTATTTATTTACTAGTGCTATTTATTTAGCATGCTAAGTATTTACTAGTGCACAATTATTTACTAGTGCGTGAGATGCCGAAGATGCAAATCAAGTACGGAGACGATTAGGATACGACATCTTTCGCTCCACATGCACTGGTATAATGTGCATGCGAGACTGTTTCCGAATTTATTCTTTTCTGGCGCTCTAAATTTGTTCGTTTGGATTCTTATGGCTCAAGAGCATCTTGGCTCTACTGCGCCAAACATGGTAAAATCAAATATTGCTGTAAGCCGCTATGAATAGAATGCGGCCAAAGATTCCATTGCAAATATTGTTCGTTTTGATGTGCACTATAGAGATGAGTTAGGGCTCATTTCTCGAGGCCCGCGCCCAAGATACTTTGTGGAAATTTGAACCCAAGCCCGAAACTTCAAATGTAACTTTAACCTATTAACATATAATTTAAATTTTAAAAAAATTACTAAACTGCACCATTTAATATCCTTCGAATTTTCATATACACGTATTTCCACAATCTTATTTGTTTGGATATTTTATGGCGCAAGAGCATCTGGGCTATACTGCGCCAAGCCACAATCTTCGAAAACGAATCACACAATTGTATTCCTTGAAGAATTTCGATATTAAAAAGTCGGTTTTTGGCGTCAGTTGCATACGTCTGATGACATTTTGGGCCCGAGCTATGCCCGTTCCATCTCTAGAACCCACCCGTGCCCGAAGACTTGCAATTTGTGTTCGCCCAAGCCCGAAATACGTTATGGGAATTTGAGCCCAAGTCCGAAGTTTCAAATATAATTTTAACCCCTTGACTTAGGATCTAAATTTTAAAAAAAAAATGCTAAACTACACTGTTTAATTTCCTTTGAATTTTCATGTACACGTATTTCTACAGTCCTCGAAAACGAATCATATAGTTGTATTCCTTGGAGAATTTCGATATAATATCTGTTTTCCGCTTTGCTTGCATCCGCCTAATGAGCCCTGGCCGCCCTCATCTCCCGTGCATCATCACCCCAACTTACGTGTCCACATACACAACACAAAACTAAAAGTCAGATACCGAATTTTGTTCTTGTTTTACGGTGAAAGGACAGCAGAGGTCACAATGCACCGAGACTAATAGTTTCCCGAGGAATGCAAACCTCTTAAGGCCTAAGGAATCAAACCCAGGGTTAAAGTGAACCATTTAGGATCAAACCCGGCTTAACCGGTGTTATGTTAAGGTATGCTATTGCATGTCTGGACGCGGAGTAAGGCACTAACCTCCGTATTACAACCAGTAATTAGCCATTAGCCATTTTTTTGTTTTTTATATTTTTTAGGGGGGGGGCCATTTCCACTCCTCCACACTTAAGAAGAATGTTATATCTCAAACTTGATTTGACGCTTGCTGTCTTTAATGATAACATTTCGTCATTAGCTGCAAGTAAGATTTCAGAAAATCTCTCGATTCTTTTAAACCACACCTATGCTATTGTTGCCTTTACCTTTTCAAAAAGTTCGTGTTTCCTGGGATTAAAGTTTGAAGGGTATGGTCGCAAATGAGGTGGGATGAAGAGGTATTTACTCGCCGGTTTCTTATCGCTAGGCATTTTGCTATAGGGTGAATTCATCTGTGAGGAGCAGGGCCGTGCTTAGGAGTGCGAGCCGGGCAGCCGCTTTGGGCCACCAAAAAAAAAGTGTAAAGCAAGTACCAAGAAATCAGATTTTAGCGGCCCCATATACTTTCGACAGAGTATTTGGTCAACTCACCTTTTGTGTGTGTGACGTCATACTTCCCATAATGCAGCTTCTAAATGGTGGTCAAAATAAATACATGTGTTTTTAGTCGAATGCGTTAGCATCAGTAGTCCATGTACGACATTATGTTTATTGTACTGGCCATATGGCCACTGTAAAGACTCTTGGTTTCCGACACTTAAGTATAGTCCGTTCTCGGAAAATTGGCGGGCAGTACCCTTAGAATTCAAGGGAGCTGACGTCACAAACGGGTTGATTCATTGCAGTAGAGGGAAGGGCGTCTTTCATAACTGGTGTTTCGCGCACGAAACACCAGTTATGAAACAAGCTGTCTATGACGTCAGCTCCCTTGAATTTTAACGGTACTACCGTAATTTTCCGCGAACGGACCGTAATTGTAATCCTACTATAGTAATCTAAAATCATTTAAACCGATTGTTTTCCCAAATCTGGTTGGTAGTCAAACCCGAGATAACGGCGAAAACATTATTATCTGCTAACCGAAAGCATTACCACACCACAAGGCTTGGTTTACAGATGAATCTGAACCTCTCAAGGCCTATAACTTAAACCCCCGGTCTACGGTGAGTAGTTAGTCAGAAAGCCTTCTATTTTGGAAGTCGAACTTGAAATAAATCATAAATGTATGTCAAATCTGTCGTTTTTGTCAAGGAAGTGACGACACTTCATTTTGGCCAACCCCTTTCATCCAATTGGCTACTGCAGCCACGCGGCAGAAATATATTTAGGAAATTATTGTTACATTCAACTTGCATTTCAGGCAGGGGCGTGGCAATTCAAAAATTATGGGAGGGGCTCAAGCAGCTTTAAAAAAAGAGAGATCAAGAGATTCGTCATAAAGAACAACAATGTACTTTGTTATCCAATGGGGAGTGGAGCTTTAGTCACCTGAGCACCTCCCTTTCCTACGTCAATCAAATCAGTGACCACTGGTTTCAGGGTACATGTAACTTAAATTCTTTATTAATGTACTTTATTATTCTATTCTTTATTAATGTACTTAAGTTCTTTAGACAGGTTCTACTGTAAGTGACAATCTTTGGGAATGAACTGCAACGGTCACCATCAGGGCGCGAATTAACGGGGCGGGGGATTTCCCCGGCTCGTGAAAATATATCCCTGGCAAAAGATTTTAATTAACTTCCCTGTCAGGGATGATTATTCCCCCTCCCCCCCCATGACATTAGGAAAAAAAAACAATACTCACATTCCTTCTTTCATTTTTTTTCTCCACAATAATTTTTTGATTCTTAAAGCTTTTGGTGATTTTTGAACGATATGACTGGTTCTTGTGAAGGCGGGATGGGTAGAGGAGAGGAGAGTTGGGGAAAGAGCAAAAATGGCCCCGTTTGGAAATGGGAGGGAGGGCTAAAAAAATAACCGCAGAGATAGAGGTGTACTTCTCAGGGAAAATCGGATGTCGCTTTGATATTCAAAGTAGCCGCTAATTGTTGGCAGGCTGATTGTACGGCGGTTGCAAACATCTTGTCTGGGAAAGACACTTGTGAACCCTATCTTTGGAATATAACCTGATCGTTTCCGAAAGCAATAAATCAGTTTCGGAAGAGCGATTGACAGACGGTGGATTTTAGCATTCAATTTTGAAAGTCGGGCATCATTAGAAAGAAACAAAGAGTGATGAGAGAAAGCGAGTCCAGTGACGGAAGTACCGTCCAATGTAAAACAGCGCACTTTGACTTCTGTTGAACAAAATAAAGTAAGCTGTGAATTTTAGCATTCCATTTTGAAAGTCGGACATTGGAAGAGGAAGGCCAAAACGAAGAGGAGTGAGAGAAAGTGAGTCCGGTGACGGAAGTACCACCCAATGTAAAACAGCGCACTTTGACTCCTGTTGAACAA
Organism: Dysdera silvatica; assembly: GCA_006491805.2. Taxonomy (NCBI): domain Eukaryota; kingdom Metazoa; phylum Arthropoda; class Arachnida; order Araneae; family Dysderidae; genus Dysdera; species Dysdera silvatica. The sequence continues at coordinate 77,783,417 of QLNU02015270.1, forward strand.
AATAAAGTAAGCTGACGTATCTTTTCAAATTATCATTTAAAATCACTATGCAAATTGAATATCGGTATTATAATGGTATAACGTTTTTCTGTCGTAACAGCAAGACTTTAACAGCTACATTTTAAACAGTAATTATTGCGAGGAATTAAATAGTGGGTTTTTATGAGGCCTTTTATAATCAAAAGAATGAGCCTAAAATATTTTTCGGGTGAGTGAGTAAAAGGGGGAGGGATGTACTAAGTAAATGATATAGAAATATCGATAATTATTACAAATTTCGGCAATCTTACTTTATCTTAAATATGTGGATTATACATGTTGATTCAGGGGCTTAGCTATACCATATAACAAAAGTAGGCAAAGCCAAAGCCTCGGGGCCCCTTTTTCATCAACGCCTATTGACTTAGCCAATGGGGGGGGGGGACAGAAAAGCTTGAAAGAACTTCTTAATAGTTTTGTACATGGTATAAGGGTAGGCTGTGCTCCCACCCTCTATGATTTAAATTTACATTACACGATGGTACAAATAAAACTTCTCAATTTGATGTTCGGAAGTATTTTTAGGTTTGCCAATTTGGGACGCCATTGTTTTCATTTTGTCTACTTTAAATTTTCAGACCGAATGTCGATTACCAACGACTCATGACCACATGGTACAGCACATACACTACATCTTTATAGCGTCTACTGTCTTTAAAACACCAATAGTTCAGTGTTAGTGGTGGAAAACACAACACCGTAATTCGTATTTCATACAAGTGCAGGATAGATCCTAAATTTGAAAATAAACGATAACGTAGAATTAAAAAACAATATGACGAGTTAGCTTCAGATTTTTTGTTTGATAATAGCGATCAATTTTTTAAAATCAGTGTTTTTTACTATGTTTTAGGCAAAATTATAATGCAAATTAAAAGTCGTTTTGAAAGCATGAAATTAGCAAAAAAATATTTTGTAATATTAGAATAGAAAAAATAATAAACATGTCAAATGCTAAATTGCTGAGTGTTAAAATTTCATAAAAAAATTATTCATCTGTATTCTCTCCGCAGCAACAAAAATTCAATACTGTAATTTAATCACGCTTATCAAACAGGATTTATCGCCAGACATGTCTATTAGACAACTTTTTCATTTACTAATTTCAAAATGTAATGGTCTACTTGTAGAAAGTGACTTTTCGGAAATTTTAAACTTTATTCTATTTTTTACCCTACCCATGTCAGCTGCCTCTGCCTAAAGATCATTTAGTAAATTACAAATAATAAAAGTTTACAAAAGAAATACTATTGGTCAAAGTAGAATGTGCAATATTGGCTACTGAGCCTAAACATGCCAGTAAAATGGTCTTGTTACAAATAAATTTGACACCCACGTATTAGTAGCTCAAACTAGAGCTATTTTTGTTTAGGAGAAAAAGAGATGCCGTCCTCATCCCGGATTCGAACCAGGGTATTCGAATCCGCGACGGGGACGGCGTCTCTTTTCTCCTAAATAAAACATAACTCTAGTTTGAGCTACTAATACGTGGGTGTCAAATTTATTTGTAATAAAAAATCCTCCACGAAAAACTCACAAAAATCTCGCCCCGGTGGCTTTGTGTGTTGACCAATATTTGGCAATTGTGTTATCCCTGTGAAGGGTAATAATATCTTACAACTTAATATACGGAGAAAAATGCGTTTGTTCTTGTCCTCATTCGTCTAGTAGGTCAAGACACCGCGGGCTAAACGGAGGGACCCTGGTTCGAATCCGGGATGAGGACGGCGTCTCTTTTTCTCCTAAACAAAAATAGCTCTAGTTTGAGCTACTAATACGTGGGTGTCAAATTTATTTGTAATAAAAAATCCCCCACGAAAAACTCACAAAAATCTCGCCCCGGTGGCTTTGTGTGTTGACCAATATTTGGAGATTGTGTTATCCCTGTGAAGGGTAATAATATCTTACAAAATGGTTTTGAAAGATATTTTCAATAATTTCGCAAAAATAAAGGAGCAAAAAGCAAGGTTTTTTTACATTTATTCGTTTTAAAGTTTCGATGTATTTACATTTAGTAGTAGTATTATAAATTTATTTTTGTCGAATTGAATCTGATAAATAGTAGTATACACCAAAAGTCATTTATAACGATGCTGGTTATAACGACTAACCGCATATAATGACGGAATTTTTACAAGAAGTTTGGTTTGCTATTCTACTCCATACTAAATATATCGGTTATAACGACATCGTATATAACGACGAAACTTGCTATAATGACGGCGATTTTGTAGTCTACGTAGATTCTAAGTAGGGATATAACGACGCGACTTGACAGTCATAAATCGGAACCAAGTGGGTTAATTATCGAAATTGAAGGTTAGTTATCAAAATTTAAGCGTTATTTTAATCTTGTTTATTTACAAATGTCCGAGAAATTTTTATTAGGGAGAATTCAAGCATCACGTAAGCACTTTTTTTTGGGGGGGTGGCTCTTTTACTTATTTTCCTATGTTGGTCAATGTTAATTTTTGCTTACCCGGAGGGAGGGGGGATTGAAATGGCCAAAATATTGCTTACGTAATACTTAAAAATCCCTTACTGCTAAACCTGAATATTGAAGATAATAAACCTTAAAAAACACGTGATTTATTAATTGAATAACACGAAGGTCATATTCTTTAGGGGCCTATTTTATTTTTTCAGAATAAGGCCTATAAAACTCTCAAACCGGCACTGTTCGAAAGTCATTAGTATAATATAATAAATATTATTCATTAGATTTGTTTTCTACATTATATACTTTAGTATTTTCTAGAATTTTTTCAATTTAAAAAAATAAAAAGTGTTACGTATTTACTGTGGCTATAAATATAATTTAATATAAAGGGAAATGAAATTCATTATAATTAAATATATTTTTATTTAATTTTGAAACCAAAAAGTTTAATACTTTTTACTATCAAAATAATTTATAAAACTCTAGAGTGTATTATACTATAGGCTACTGTGATTTTAAAAAGATATCGTTTATAACGACTATCGGTTATAACGACCGAATTTGCACGGTCCCTTGAAGGTCGTTATAACCGATTTTCACTGTAGTTCGAATTTTTTTATCCCCCGCCCCCGCCCTCGTAAAAAAGTTTGATTCGCACCCTGATCACCATAGATAAATAATGACTCTAAACGACAGGTTTTGGTATAGACATATCCCCACCAGTTCCATCTTATAAAAAAAGTGGGCAATTTATCCAAGTGGTCACTTTACCAAAGGTGGTCACTTTACCAGGTTCCACTGTGTAGTAAATAAAAAAGTGCTTTTCATTTCTTCGATTTTTTTAATCGAAATTTTTTTTTAAAAAAATGTGTCCGACGATTAATGTTTTTATTGTTACTTCGCAAAGGTGGCGGCCCATGGATTTTATGAAAAATGTTTTTGTACTTTATTTACTATTTTCTATATATAACTCTAAAAAATCAGTTTAATTTACTCCTGGGATAGAGTACATCCCTTATAATGGACACCTTGTTTTTACGACCAGATAAAATTTTCCTACAAAAATTCATGCGCAATAATACCGCCCTCTTTTTGCGGTCACTCCTTTTATACGAGAAAATTTTTCTATCCAGAAAGTGTACGTTAATGAGAGGTTTTGCCGTATAAAAAATCTTCCTACAAACGAACGAACGACGTGTTATTGCCATGAGTCTAGCCAGTCTCTAAGTTTAGGACGGATTATCCACTGCTCTGTGCATAGAATTTTTTTTGTGATTTTCTGTTTTCTGAGTGGAAGGATGGAATTGTTTTTTTATTGGGGATGAACCTGCAACCCCTAGGTAAATATATCACTAGCGTAGCAATTGAAATCTCATGGGGAGCGATAAAACGCCTTTAAAGAAGATTTTGTGGCGCAGCTTGTAAGGAAATTGCTGTCCAATTGAGGGGGACAGCGGGCTTAAGCCCCTGCCTTTCCTGCTTTACTGACGCCTATGGTTTTCATTAGGGCCAGCTTTGATGATTTTGCATTTTTTTTTTGTTTGCATTTCCAAGACGTTACCTAACTATATATAAATGTATTTCATGAAAACTAAGGTTGAAACACCATCGTTAGAGCAATTTCTTCGATTTTTTCTCTTTTTTTTTTTTTCAATTTTGAGAGATAGATAATTTTTTCATGTTTTGAATCACTTTAAGGACATGCTTTGGATGTTTTTGGCTCATAAATTTGCGTTTTTTGGTATTTTCAATGAAAAGAGTTTTTCTCTGAAGTTCACGGTTTTTTGTTTTGTTAGAATTCAGAATTCCTGATCGTTGCATTGCAATTCTGCAATATTTAAATAAAAATTGTCGGTTTTGCTATGGCTAATTTAAAATACTGAAATTTTTTAAGGACTTTTGGCTTTTAGATCATATGTATTTTTTATAGGTCATTTCTGACTGTTTTTAGGTCATCAAAATCTTAGCCCCAGTTATTTTTTTTCTTTCTCAAGGATGAGATTTCCTCGAATTTCGCTTTCCACGTTTCCCAAAACACTTTTTTTACAACGAATTTCGATACTTTTTACCTCATAGTAGTAACAATATTCCAAAATTATTGATCAGCAGTATGGATACTTATTTGTATCTGTATTGTTTAGTATAGATACGAGTTAATATACTTGTAGAGATACGAATTAGAGGTTAATATCATGCATTTATAATACATTATAATAAAATACAATTTTAATATGTTTGCCAGTGCCGGATTTACGTGTAGGCCCGCCTAGGGCCCTACGATTTTGGAGCCCTACAGAGATCTATTATTTAAATTTAAGTGTTATCTCAACCCTGTTTATTTTAATTGTCCCCTGAATTTTTGTTACAGATAAACTTAAATATTAAAGTAATAGTCTTCAAAGAAAACAAAAATTGCGATTTATGTTATATATTGACTGAATATTGCAAAGGCCGCATTCTTTAGGTGCCCATTCTATCCTCCCGACCTAGAGGCCCATAATCCGTCTTTGATATTTACAATAATCTAGTATAAATATATTAAGTTTAATATATTTTAATCACATTTTAATTAAATTATTTTACACTTTCTAAAACATTTACTGAACGTTGAAACAACGTTAACAAAGACTTTGCGATGATTGGTTCGTTGGTTGTTTCTTATGGCGCAAGGACAGAAAGGGTCATTCTGCGCCAATCAATGTGAGGTGGAAACTTTGCGACGAATTTAAGTAGATTAGATATGACGAATAAGTAGATTGATATTGATATATGACGTAGATTGATGGTAGATTGGTTGATATTGATATAAGACGAATAAGTAGATTAGATATGATCGTTAGAAAAAAATGAAACGGGCAACGCAGCTTTGTTTTGCTTTGAGTTTTACGACGCAAGGACAGCAAAGGACATGCGTTGGGACAAATTTCCCGGGGAATTCAAACCCCTTAAGGAGTAGGGGCAAACAACCCTAACTGATATCTCACCCCTTACAACACCGTATCGTTGATATATTCTTTACATCAACGTCATCTGAAATACTTCGCTCCGCACACACAATTTTTAAAAAATTATGCACAGTATGTTTGCCTACGTTTTATGGCATACGAAGACAGCAGAGTTCATGATCCACCTGGATCCATAATTTTCCGAGGAATCTGAACGTGTTATTTAGAGAACTGAACCGGTTCCAGTTCCCTAATTAGCCGGTTCAGTTCCCTGAACCTGTTATTTAGGGAACTGAACCGGCTAATTAGGAAACTGGAACCTTGACTACTATGGGGAAGAACGAACAGCACACGCTATACTGTGCAATTGGAGCCAAATGTACGAAACCCGTATGACAAACCAACGCATTACCTCTACATTACAAGAAAACTGGAAAATGCAATACAGTGTTACCTCTCAACAAGGAACACCCACGGAACTGGACATTTTGTCCTTTAAATAGAGGCGTCCCTTCTTCGCAGGAGGGACATGCAGCCCTATTCAAAGGTGCAGGGTACCAGATTAATCATTCTTTAAATAGGTGTCCCTTACAATCAGTAACTTCACGTACAAAGGTACTTCTGCACTTGATAAATTTCTTTACGTTATTGATTATGTTCATTTACTGCCTGAAAACAAATCTCGTCAAATCTGTTATCATAATTATTGGACATTGTGGTTTATCATATCGTAGGGTTTTTAGAATTCATATTAAGTTGAAATGTAAACTATATGCTCTGTATCTAGGGTTTATCGTAAGAAAAGAGTTTATACACTGGTGTGCAAAAATTAAGGACGGGACAGTTTTTCGCATGTAACGTCGCAACCTGGTGTTTAAAATGGGTACAAAGGATACTGTAATATCGTCGAAATGTAAGATTATGGAAACGGTGAACGAACTGACCAAGAAAGTAATCCAAAGGATACAAAGGACTTTTATTCAAAAGTGGGCTTTCAGCACAGGAGGACAGAAGGCAGAAACGTCCATGTGACAAACGGCAGGCAAGAAAAACATAGTTTTTAGTAGGAGATATGATCACCCTTGACTGCGATGCAGGATGTACACAGCCTGTTCATGCTTAATACGAGGTTGTCGATGAGCTCTTGAGGCATCATGGCCTATTCCTCTTGCAGCACCAATCGCAACTGAGGAATCGTTGCTGGCGGATGCAAACGTGCTGCCAGGCGTGTCCCGAAAACATACCACACGTGTTTTATTGGATTCAGGTCCGAAAACCATGTGTGCCACTCCTTGCGATGAATATTTCACTCTCTGAGAGCTCATTGACAGCTGCTGTACGATGAGGTGTAGCGTTGTCATCCGTAAATAGAAATTCAGGGCCCACAGCACCCCGGAAAAGATGGACATTAGGAAAGAACTTCGGTACAATAGCGATCACCAGTGACTGAACCTCCTTGGAAGATGTGGAGCTTCGTACGGCCATCAAGCATTATGCCTCCCCAAGCCGGAACTCCTCCACCTCCAAATCGGTCCCTTTCGACCATGTTGGAGGGGTGATTGCGTGTTCCCCGTCCTCTCCAGATGTATAGACATCCAGAATCGCTAATGAGACTAAATCGCCTCTTATCCGTGAATGGCAGTCGACCCCATTGCTAAGTTCCCCCATTCCGTGTATTCCTGGCACCACAGAAAATCCCGTCTCCGATGGCTAGGTTTTAATGGTACACACTGTACTGGTCGCCGAGTGAATAAACCGCCTGTGTGCAATTTCCTAGTCACGGTAAAATGCGATAGCAGCCGTCCAGTAGTGCGTTACATGTGGCTTGTGATTTCACCCGCTGTCAGCCGTCGATCTCTCCTCGCCTGTAGAACAAGATACCGATCCTCCCTTGCCGTGATTGCTCGTGGACAATCACCACTAAACCTTCGGACAGCTGTTCCTGTCGTTTGAAATGCCGTCCATGCTCGTGACACGATGCTGTGTGCGATTACGAACTCCTCGGCCTCACTCGTCACACTTCGATCTTCTTCCAACTTTCCAATGATTCGACCTCGAGTAAATTCATCCAGATGTTGTCTACGGGGCTGTCTGTTGAATATCTCGCACTGCTACAGCAACTTGCCGTCGTTCAAACCGATATACACTGTGCAATAGCTTCCACTGTAATGCTGCGCGAACACCGCCCTCGTGCTTTATACCCTACTCACAAGCCTATATTACGTCACGCCTCGTATATACAAATGCTCTACCGTATCGACCATAAGCAGTCTCCTGATTGACCTTTTGGTCGATTCTGTCTTTTCGTTCTGCTGTTACGTTACTTTTTCCATCTCGTCCTTAATTTTTGCACACCAGTGTATTATCATGTATATGCAAAGTTTATCGTATACAGGGTGTCTCAGCACCAGGGTTGCAAACATCTAGAAGGGGTAGGGTACACTTAGACGAACAATATTTGTCATAGAACCTAGGGTCGCAAACCACTCACAGCGCCAGTTCTAAAACCGTCCAGCATGCACAAATAGTGACAACCAGTGCATGAGAAGCGCAAAATGCGATGTCCTAATCATCTATGCACGTGAGCAGCTAAGCTGAGTTTTATCTGGCGCTTTTCACGCACTGGTTGAAAATATTTGTGCATACTGGATGATTTTAGAACTAGCGCTGTGAGTGGTTTGCGACCCTAGGTTCTATGACAAATATTGTTCGTCTAGGTGCACCCTACCCCTCCTAGATGTTTGTAACCCTGGTGGTCAGATACCTTGTATATGTAGAGTTTATCGTATAAATATGGAGTTTACCGTATATATTTAAAGTTTATCATAAATAAATAGCATGTAAAAAGGATAATATCAATAGAACTACTTTACATTACGACATCAAAGAACTTCTGGGAAGCGAAATCTATGATCTCAGAGGGGAAATAGAATTTCTAAGTAGCGCCATTAAAGAACTATTTGAAAAAATAAGAAGTCGTTTCGGATTACAGAAGGCAGAGAAGTCATTGAAGATAGGAAAATAATAATTGGTCGGATCTGTTTCTCCCTTAAATCACGTGCTCGCAATCTACATATCTCTGTTACTTACGTATCCTAACGTTGAGAATACGCCGGAAAAACTTATTTAAGACGAGACAGTCGGCTTAACGTAACTTCTGATATGCTCATTCAAACCCATATCTGCTAAACTGATAGACACAGATTTAATTACATACTTCATCTATAAATATATATGATACAGAGATTATTTATGTACGTATGTATAATAAAATCATATCTAATATCTAGAATTAGTATTTTCTTAAATTATATTGCAAGAATTACATGAAATTTAAAACGATAGATATTGGGATTTGTTTGAGAGTTTTACAGTACAACGACAGCAAGAGTTATGCTGCTCCGGATTCCAGTGTCCCCCAGAATTCCGAGCCTTTGAAGACCTAGGGAATTAACCCCCGGACTACAGTGAGCAATTTGTCGATATTCTTTTCTTGGCACTGTTAAAAGGTCCAGAAACCTGAATAAATATAATGAAATATTTCTTTTAAAAAAAGCAATTCAATATAAAAATTAAATTTAAAAATCCCGCTCCTATTTTTTTCTTCATTCTAAGCGGAACTCCCCCTCATAAACAGCCAAGCGCAATTTTCCCAATGCATGAATTGTGAAAATTCGTGTGTTTGGGATGTAGGCAAAAAAATTTGCATTTATGTCCCCACATCAATTTTTTCATAACTACCGATGGAAAAATATATATTACTTTTTTTAATTGATATTTTACCAAATCGCCTACAACATATATTTCGCTAACTACATATATTTTAAAATTTATATAATTAATTTTTTATTTATCTGCAACTACTTTTCTGTAATTTTTTTTTCGAGGAATAAATGAAGGGAAAAAATACACGGAATACTTTGCTACGGATACATTAAAATGTTCGTAAGCTAAAAAGAAATAAACTTTAAAATATTAAAAACTTTGAAAAATTTTTTTTAATTTTTTAAATGAATTATAATTTTCAGCTTTGGAAAATATCATTTCGGCTTCTCTGGTGTAAACGAAGAATATTTTCCTTGGATGCTACTGTTTATTTCTTCTTAGATTATTAAGGACCATTGTTTATGTTTCTATGGTGCAAGGACAGCAAGGGTCAAACTGCGCTAGAACCTACAGTTTTCCGGAAAATCCGAACCTATGCTTCCCAGGGGGAAAGAAAATCTGTATTACAATGAGCAAAGAAACAGCACAGGTTCCATGATCCATGAGAGTCGAACCCGTGCTAATAGGACGATAGACCAATCCATTACCCAGGGTAATAAACCAACATTTTTCCTAGGAATCCGAATAAATACTAGGAAACCCAACCCCGGACTATAGAGAGAAGTTAGTCCGCAAGCTTTTTTTTTTCTCCGTTAGGACCCGGTTGGTTGTTTGGCTTTTTTATGGCGCAAGAGCATCTGGGCTATACTGCGCCAACCGTTAGGACCCGGATTAACAACACACTAGGCCGCGCTACTATCGAACCCCTAGTTACTACTTAAATTACTAATTACTATTTAGAGTACTCATTACTACTTAGATTACTCATTACTACTTAGATTACTCATTACTACTTAGATTACTAATTACTGCTACTTTTAGTTTATTTGTAAGAGCAATGTGAATCCCTCCACTTCCCCAATTCAATTTTAGAAGTTTCCTTTGGCAGACGATTTTAGCGAACTAGCTGATCCACCTTTGTAACGACAAATGTAGAAGAATTTTCAAGAGGTTTTTTTTTTTTTTCTTCTTCTTTCAGACAAGTACCTTATTTTCAAAATGTTAGGATCAATCGCACATCGCCTTTCCAATTTGACAAGAGCTCTCGCGTTTTGACCCAATGAGAAGGTTTGCAATCGAAGAGTTGAAACATGTTACTAAGGGGATGAGAAAAAATAAAATAAAACGATCTTTAGTATTTTTCGATCTTGAAAATTTCTAGCGCGGAAGGATTCGACAGACTAAACTCCCTTCTTCTCGGAAGATGAGACCTTTTATCGTTGTGATGAGATTCTTTCATTTGATTTTCTTTCCCTTTTTGTTGAACCATTCCTGGTCTTTGCAATTTCGTTGAGACTGTGTGGCAACAGCTCAAAACTTATCCCATTTGAGTTGATGCTCGATGAATAAGCATTTACGCAATGACGTTTACTTTGTTCAAGGTCAGGTGATATGACCTCGTTGATATCGATTGTGCCTAAAGACAAAGGGAGTAGTGGCCATAACTAGCGACACTGTACTTCCAGAGAGAGACTGCAGAAATTACAGAATGAGTTAGTGAATGAGTGAAAAACTATTGAAAGAAGTGTGATGACAGGTGGAAATTGAAACTGCACAAAACCCAGAAACCATTTCATTAAAAGTCGAAATTAAGGGATGAATATCGCTATGATGTCATACATTGTTAGCAGTCGATACAACGTCAGATTAGTTAAACCCTCTTCTTTACGCTTTCCTGATCAGATAAAAAGTTATTGGATCAGTGTAATTTTTCTCTTACTATAGTATTTTTCCTTTTCAGTATTTTTCCTTTTCAGTATTTTTCCATTTCAGTATTTTTTCTTTTACTACAGTATTTTTCCTTTTCAGTATTTTTTTTATTTTACTTTAGTATTTTTCCTTGTACTTTAGTATTACAAATATTTTCATTTTAAGATTATAGTAAAAATAAGAAAGCCTCAAAAATTAGTAATAAAAATACAAGGATAAGTGTTACGACGTGAAGACAGCAAGTGTCACTCTGCGTCGAGAGGTGCAGTTTTCCTAGGAATTCGAACCTCCTAAGATCTAGGGAACCGACCCCCATACCACGGCGATCAGCTATTCTGTATGCAAGACATGTTTTACGCCAGAAGCTTTGGAGTGATATTGTGCAGACGCATTTGGCCAGCTTACAGATAATCTGAATTTGATTTCAGCAGTGCGGTCAAGTTTTTTTCCACAAGTCCGTAATACGGGGTTTAGTACTCTGACAACAAAGACTAACTCTTCGTGAAACTAAATTCCGGAGCAGAATTTAATTGCACCGTAAAATCTGAACGGATTCAATCTTTTTTTTCTAGTTAAAAATCAGTGATTTCTTTCCACTCATTCCTGGAGTTGGAAATGGCGAGAGCATAGATTTATCTTCATTTTAATAATGGGTGCGATCGCTATCGAGTTTGGGTTGGTAGGACGCAAGGGAAAGAAAGTTCATGCGGGGCTGAAGCCTCTAGTTTTCCGAGGAAACAAAATCCCTGGTGAAAAGGGAATCAAACTCCGTACAACAGTGAGCGGAAGAACGGCACTTGTTCCGAAATGTCATTGGGATTCCAATCCGGGTGAGTGGCACGAGAGGCGAGTGCATTACCACAACGCCACCGCACAGTGGGGCAAAAACCCGAAAAGGTGACCAAAACTTCAATTTTTAAAGTAGTCTTTTTTTTTTGCTTCTACTTAGGTCGACCACATTCAAAAACTCAAAAATATTCGTGATTTTTAATTTTTTACTTTGAATCGCCGTGGTCTGACTTTAATTCGGAAGAAACAAGAAACACAGGTATAGTTCGTTCACGAAAAGTAGTCCGATGGTACCGTTAGAAATAACGGGAGCTGACGTCACAGGGCGTCTTTCATAACTCGTTTTTCGCCCTTAAATTCTAACGGTATTACCCGCTAATTTTCCGCGAACGGACTGTAGTTTCAAACTCCTGTAATAGCAGCCTCAGAACTAAAAGAAGGAAAATGGAGACTTGAGAAATACTTTTCAATTGGACAAATTGATCTTCGTAGCTTCAATGAAGTTTAGAAGCGTAGGTTATAGAAATGTAGCAAAAATTTTACGACCCATATTGACCAACCCTGATGATACACCTTGCGCGCTTATATGCACAGAATTTCGTTGTCACGTCCATTTGCATATATGCCGTTTCGACTGTATGTTGCAGATTACAGCTACTTCAAACCATTCGATTACAGATGTGATTACGTGCGAACGTAATCGATTATAATCACTTGATTACGATTATTCGAAGTCTGGTACGAATTACCTACGCGGAATGAGACCTACCCCTGGCTACAATGAGTAGTCTATACGCGATTTTTTTTCGCCACCGTTGGGGGTCGAACCCGAGAAAACAACTCGCTAAGCGAACGCATTACAACTGTACCACCGCAATGCCCGACAGCTGAGTTCCTGCTTCACCAACACACACGGTTTTTCGACGTATATGAACCTATCCAAGTTTCAACACTGTCTTAAAAATGAATGTTTCATTTTTAAGGCCAGACGAGTCCACTGTTGTTGCCATATTAAGAAATACAAACTCTTACGAAACAGCATGGTCATATCCAATTCTGCCAAACGATAGATCTGGAATTTTGGAAACCTTGCCGTTACAAAGGTGCTTTTTCCTTTACGTAATGTCCGAACTTATGTAATTCTATATTACTGCGCAAATTTTGGATCTATATCTCATGCCCACGGCAAAAGTTTTGACATTCTGAGCCCATCTCATCCTTTGTTGAGCATTACGGAAGAACTTCTAAATCGTAAAAATGAATTATTCATTCTCCCGACGCCAAGAGAAAAGGAAATTCAACCTACGGCGAAAGAGACCTTTCTCAGAACAAACAAAGAGCAATCAACGAATAAAAAGGAAGCTATATAAGCAATGCTAAAAAGCTAGAATTTCCAAAACACACTCACGAAATTGTGTGCTGTTTGATTCCCCCCCGATTCCATTTATAACCGAACCTTTTTCTATTACGCAAAATACACAGAACTTCCAAAAATTTCAAGACACCGGTTTAAATTAGCAGAGATTAAACGTACATTTACAGAATATCGATACACTCTTTAAATACGTTCTGATGAAACGTGTTCGTTTCTGTTGGAGACAGAGTTTCAAATAATTAACAGAACTGTCTTTTTTATTTTTAATTTGAGCAGTAACATACAGACATACGTAGTATCTATATCAGTAAATACTTTCCATCGTATATATGATAGAATATTTAATATACAGGGTGTCTCGGCACCAGAGTTGCAAACACCTAGGAGGGGTAGGGCACACCTAAACGAAAAATATTTGTTATAGAAACTAGGGTCGTAAACCACTCACAGCGCCAATTCTAAAACCGTCTGGCGTACACAAATAGTGACAACCAGTACATGAGAAGCGCAAAATACGATGTCCTAATCATCTATACACTTAAACAGCTGACCTGAGTTTTACCTGGCGCTTTCCAAACCCCCTCCAAGATGTTTGTAACCCTGATGCTGAGATACCCTGTATAAACCCCTATTTCCTAGGCAATTAGGGGTTTATACCCTGTATAAACCCCTAATTGCCTAGGAAAACTTACGAGATTCGCTTACCAGTGCCACCGTTTTTCGCACAGACGCGCCTAGTGATGTGGTGTATTGGGGGACAGGCAGAGGCAATGTTAAAATTGTGGAATTCATGGCCCAAACGTGAGCCCCACGTTTGGACCATAAACTCCCAAGTTGCATAAATTTGGCCATGGGAAGTTATTTTGGACCATAGTAAGTAGTGAAACCTTTTCCAATATGGTTTTAGGCTGGAACGGCAAATTTTCCAAATTTTGTTACATGATCGACTAATGTGGATGCAAATAATAGCAGCCCTATAGTTCCAGAACGGCTCATTTTCGGACATTGTTTCACTGGACCAAAGTTGTTTCTTTTGATGTCCTTCACCTATTACACATGCTTGACAATTCCCAATTGCCTCCAGTATGGTAAAACAATCGTTTTCCATACCTTTGATGACTAAATGGCAACACTACTCAGTGCCAGAGAAGGGAATTTTTTAATTTTTTTTAATCTGCTGCATTATTAGGTCAATCACTTAAATTATGTATCAAAAAAATTTTTTTGTTCATGTAATTGCCTTTGTAGCAACGATGTGGATGTAAATAATACTTTCACTGTACAGCCAAATCGGATCCTTTGCGGACCTGATTTCGCCAAATATGGCTTATTTGGCGTCCTTTACCACCCCTTTCAGTTTGTTCCATTAGTTTTGAATCACTCTGTATTATTTTCCTGCAATTTTCTAATAAAAAAAAAACTTTTTAAATCGCCATTTTAGAAAAGTACCGATTTTCGGACTTTTCCCGTTTATGAATTATTTAGATTTATTCTAGGAAATCAAAGAGAAACTGGCATAGAAATGAAAAACTGCGGAAACTGGAAACCTTTACTATAAGGAACAACCAATGTTTTCAGCCCAATTTATATAAATCGAAAAAGTTGCTCCCATTCGAATCTTAAAACTAGCACATGATATACAAATAAATAGGCACTAGGATTCACATGTATATTATAAAGTTGTGCTATGTTTGATAACGTATTAATCAATGTTTGATATTGTAAATTAAGTAAACGATATGGTAATATACGAAAATATAAAGTAATCCATCAGTATCACTATTATAAAGTAAGATACTAGTAATATAAAAGTTTACTAAATAAGTAAAAAGTATACTGTGAGTATAAATATACTGGGTATGAGAATATAAAAGTATAATGAGAATATAGAACTATATCGAGTATAATAAGAATAAAATTATACCGAGTATAATGAGAATATAGACTTATACCGAATATAATGGAAATACAGAAGTAAATCGAGAATAATAAAGAAAATATAAAGGTATATCGAGAATGTAAGAAAGGGAATATAGAAGTATACCGAGAATATAAGGAAGAGAGTACAGATGTATACCGAGAATATAAGGAAGAGTATAAAAGCATACTTAGAATATAAGTAAGAGTATAGAAATACACCGAGAATGCAGAAGTATACCGAAAATAACTAAAATGATATAGAAGTATATTTAGTATAATGAATTCTACAGCTTTGGATTTACACAGTTTAACCCTTCTGAAAAATATGGACTCTTTTGTGTTTAATTATTCTTAAATTGGCATAAAACACCAACTCGAAAAATTATAAACAAAATGACCTTTTGCCCTACTATTGAGCGACATAAAAAGGTTTTCCGTATTTTTCAAGCCCTTTCTTATATTATTGTTCGCTTTGAGCATTTACAAACAAAAAGTTGAATGAAAGAAAAGCAATCTTTCTGCGAAGAATCGTCTGGGAGAAAACCGCCGTGAATTATTCATGGCTTATAAAAAAAAAATACCAAAGTAACCTGAACTAAATTAAAGTAAAAATTCCGCCAGGGGGCGAAGTGGGGTGAAGTGAAGTGAAGTGGCTAACGGCAACCTAGTTCCTTTAACGCCGTTTTTCTCTAAATTTTCATGGAAACTTAGCGTTAACAAATCATTTTGTTCATTCGGCAAGACGAAAAATCTCTTGAGCACCACAGCGATAAGCTAGGATTATAGATAACTACGTTTTCTCAGCTGGGCTTGATAGAAGAAATAGTTTCCTTCGTAGACGAGACGCAAGATGCCAATGTTTATACATTACAGACGAATATACAGTAGAATCTCTTTAATCCGGCACGTTCGGAACCACGGCCTTGCCGGATTATCGAACGTTAATATGGTTTTAACGGGAATACCAAAGAAAAATTAATACAGTGCAGTGATATTTAAAACAAGTTGCAATAAGCTGCTCTATGGTAAGAAAAAATGCACATGAGCATTACTGTTTAAAAAAGTTAGATACGTTGCCTCAGCGATTTTGATCTTTTCTTCAAAAAAAATTACAGATTATACACAAATTTATTATTTCTGCAGAGTTATATCTTTTGTTGAATTTGGCAAATTTTATGAGTATATTTAATGCATCAGAAGCCTGTTTCCATGAGACTATCTTCACCTGCTATGTCTCCGTC
>QLNU02015270.1:77799800-77820991 GCA_006491805.2 Dysdera silvatica
ATGAGTGTTTACAGAGCCAATCAGGTGTCATCTTGTTTTGGCAATGAGCCAATCATGTTTTCTCTTGTTTTGGCAATGAGCCAACAGGTTACAGGACATTTATCAGTGTGTTCTGTAATTGCTATCAAGTTGGTTGTTTTTTTTTTGTGCTCTTTGATTTAGTGTGCTTGTAAAACGTAATAAAATTAAAGAAATGGCGCAAAGAGTTGACTGGTCACCTAGGAAGCGATGTAAAATAGTAATATTAAGTGAACAAGGCTACAGTTATGAAGAAATTAGAAGAAATATTGGGGGAAACTTAACTAAAGGTGGCATTTCTAAATTTTTGAAGAAGTATAAGGAGACTCAGTCATTACAAAACCAGACTGGTAAAGGCAGAAAAAGGTGCACAACAGCAAGTGATGATAGAAGAATTAAAAGACAGTGCCTAGGTGACAGGAAAAAATCATCTCTGTGTATACAAGGTGAAATGGCGCAATGCAATGTGAAGTTAAGTGCAAGGACTGTTCGGCGCAGACTGCATGAATGTGGTCTAAATGCAAGAATTCCACGAAAAAAGCCATTTTTGTCTGTCAAACAGAGGTTGAAAAGATTAAACTGGGCTAAAACCCATGTTAACTGGACAACGGAACAATGGGACAGTGTAATTTGGAGTGATGAGACCAAAATCTCACTGTTTGGTAGTGATGGCGTAAAATACGTATGGAGAAGAATTGGAGAAGATTTCCATCCTGAGTGCATTACACCTACCGTGAAACACCCAGTTAGTGTTATGATTTGGGGTTGTATAACATCAAGAGGTGTGGGCAGAATTTGCGTGATCAATGGGAATATAAATGCCCAAAGATACATAAATGAAATACTTGAGCCCAAGCTGCAGCCTTCTGCATGTGATCTTTTCCAAGATAATGAAGCATTTATATTTCAACAGGATTCAGCTCCATGTCATGTTGCTTCCGTGCAAAAGCCAGACGAATTGCCAATGGAAGTTCCGGTGTACTCAGACCCAACCGCTGAAGCTTAGTCAAAAGTTCCAGCAATAAAACACAATTAACAGAAGCAATAATTCAATCTTGGTTTCATATTATAACAGCTGCAGAACTAAAGAACTTGGTTCACTCCATGGGAAAGCGTTGTAAGGCCGTAATTAAGGCTAAAGGTTACCCAACTAAGTATTAACTGGTATGGTGAACATTTTTGTATATCTCATTTTTTCTATGTATATCACCTTTCTTCTTTATGAATGCTGTTCTATTAAAATACGATTCATAAATGTTATTGCATTACAATCTTGATTAAATTACCTTTCCAATGATATATAATTTTATAGTATTGGTACAAAAAAAAGTGGTGTTATTAGCCATCAAACCTCTAAAATAAACTTTTTTCAAAGGGTTTCCACAATTTTGTCCACTACTGTATATCAAGCGGTTTATCGCAGTAGTCCGTGGTTGAAAGTCTGCAAACCTAGTAACAGTGCTTTGTTTACAAATATTCGCCAGCAATTTCATTTTGCCAAAACAACCAGTGTTATTACAGAAATGAAATAATGAAGTACAAAATTTTTATAAATCAACAAGTTTCGTCGAACATTTTGGACTCTAATGTTGGAATTTGAATTATCATTGAAGAAGTATGGTAGAAGTTATTTTCCAAAGGATAGACGGGACATTTGGACACAAGGACGGTCAAGTTGGGGGGCAGGGCGCTAATAGGTTCGGCAGGGCGTTGCGCCCTTCTATTTCGCTTTAGATGAAACGCTAAATAATAGTACTTATAGTGTTCTTTTGCTCGTTTAATTACCAGAAATTTAGACGTTGCAAATTTGTTTGTTTAGCTGTTTTATGGCACAAGAGCACCTGGGCTATACTGTGCCAAAATATTTTGCAAATTTCCAACAAGGATGCTAATACTTTCATGGTAAATCAGCGTCACCATTTGCTGTACAGCAGAATATTAGAATTTTTTTTACAAAAGCATGAATGCATATGAAAAAATCCCGATGATGGTTTACTGAGGGAAACTTATGTGCTCCCTTTTGGTGTAGCACCCACGTATTTGCCGTGCGTGGAGGCCCGTGTCCCAGCAAAGGGGGATCTTGGTGGCTGAGGGGCGAGGTACTGTCCCCAACACGCTACTTTGGCCCCTGCTCCTGGTAAACGGGAGGTCGGCCTGTCCCCGGTATCGACCAATCAGCTGGTCGCGAGTGCTACTGGTGTTAGGAGCATTAGAGACCTCAAAATCTGTTTCGTTCTTTCTTATCTTCCTTCGTTTTTTTTGTTTTTCTTCTAACACACTGTTACTGTGACATGCCTCATTTGATTTACTTTACTCTTACTTTTTTCTTTTCTATTGGTTTTCCTTTTACTGGTCCTACTACTACTCTGTCTCAGTTGAAACGTCAGCCGAATGATCCAAGATATTAGTTCCTTTTTTCTTGAGATCGATTTTGCTCCTCTGACCACTCGTACCTCACGGCTTAGGGGATAACCGAAAGGGTATAGGTCCTGGTTAGCTCTGGCATTATTGCAATGTCCCCTTGTAGGGCTCCGTGGTGGGTGGGGCCGGTGGGGCCTGAATCTTATTCTAATTCTCTATGGATAAATCAAAAAAACAAACTTCTTCACCGAATGTCGAACCAATGACCAAAAGAGCACGTTTTGATACACCTAGTCTGACAACCGTTTAACCATCATTCTTAATTGTTTCATCTAATGATGAACGATTCAAAAACCTGTCACCGTTCGTTATCGATAAAACCGTTAAAAGCGTTGCTGGAATGTTTAAAAATATAAAACGTTTGAAATCACGCGACCTGCTTATAGAAACGGCCACACCAAATCAATCCTCTTCTCTTCTACAATGCACAAATTTTCTTTCTATTCCGGTACAAATCAGTCCCCATAAAACTTTAAATAGCTCTCGTGGTGTAATATCAGAGACGGATTTGATTGATGTCGACGAGCAAGACTTTATGAACGAACTTGCGGACCAGCGAATCACCGCCGCAAGGCGCATTACAATAAAAAAGGATGGCAATATCATCAAAACAAAACATGTAATTCTTTCTTTCAATAGACTTAAAATCCCTAGCATCATCAAAGCAGGTTACCTGATCTGTAAAGTCCGTGAATACATCACTAACCCAACTAGATGCTTTAACTGTCAAAAATTTGGCCATTCCAAGATCTCTTGCAGAGGTAAACTAACTTGTGCTAAATGGTGAACCCACGACCATGATGACAACAACTGCTCAAACACTTCTCCTAAATGCACAAATTGTAAGGGTGAGTATCCATCAAATGCAAAATCGTGCCCTAAATGGAAAGAGGAGAAACGCATTCTTGAAATTAAGGTCACTAATAATATCAGCTATACTGAAGCAAAAAATCAGTTAAACATTAACAAACCCCCCAATACCCTTAATTTTTCAGCAGCTGTCCAAACAAATAAACAACCCTCAATGGTGAGTGTTGCAGTCCAGACACTCCCTCATAATAGTAGTTGTACAGCTAACTCTGTTCAAACCAGCACTCCAATAAAAACCAACATCAAAAAAAGTACTCCCTCTGAGGCAAATAAACTCAGCAAACCAAAGATGAAAATAAATTTAAAAACCCAAAGTTCTTCAAAAAAACAAATTAGGTTGGCCAACTTCCGATCGGCACCAAACTTCAAACACCTTTCAGCCAAGGACTTTTTAAAAGAGTCCAAACAGAAAAGCAAAAAAATTAAAGAAGCCGAAAATGACATCACTGATTATGCATCTGATATTGAAATTTCTAATGCCTTCTCCTGTCTCCAGGAAGATGGGATAGATACCTCTGGTATTCACAATGAAGACACACAAATTAATAGGACCAAGAGTCCTATCCACTTCCCTTAATGGCGCGTTCTTCCATTCTCCAATGGAATTGCCGCGGTTTCCAAGTTAACATTGATGATATTAAACACCTTATTAACACTTACTCACCTATCTGTGTTGCTCTCCAAGAAACCTTCTTAACTCCTAGCCGTGATCCCACACTTCGGAACCATGTTATATTCCGTAAAGATAATGAAGTTGGTGACAGGGCTTGTGGAGGGGTTGCCCTCATAGTCCCCAATAGTATTCCTGCTTCTGCTCTCCAACTCAACACAACACTACAAGCTACTGCAATTCGCATGTATACTCATGCATCCCTTACCATCTACTAAATATATTTGCCACCAAACGAACCCTTTAATTTTAAACAGCTGTCTCTTGATTACACAACTTCCACCTCCTTTCCTCCTCCTGGGCGATTTCAATAGCCATAATCAGCTTTGGGGGTGTAATAATACAAATTCTCGTGGCAGAATAATAGAAAACCTTTTAATCCGTCACAGTTTGGCATGTCTTAACAATGGCTCTTACACATACTGCCATCCTGCATCATGCGGCTTTTCAGTGATTGACCTCTCCATTTGTTCACCTAATATCATGCCAAATTTTTCTTTTAATGTTTTGGATAACCCTTTCGGTAGTGATCACTTCTCAATCATCTTGATCGATAATCAGAACTCTCCATGTACCACCACTAGACTTCCAAGATGGAAAATTGAAAGAGCAGACTGGGACAGTTTCTGTATAAATGCCATACTTACAGAAAATTTGGTCTTGAAAGGAAATATCAATGAAGCCACATTATCTGTTACACAGACAATAATGCAAGCAGCCCATCAAGCAATACCTAAAACATCAACAAAGTACCCCAAATTTCCAAAACCATGGTGGAACTCTGATTGTAGCGTTGCTTATAAAGAACAAAAAAAGGCTTGGAATAGATTTAGACGGTACCCAACAAACGATAATTTTATTGAGTTCAAAAAAGCAAGAGCAAAATGTAGACGTATCCGATGGGAAGCAAAAAGGGAGTCCTGGAAAAAGTATGTGTCTAGCATTAAATCTTCCACAAACCCAAAAATCATTTGGAATAAAATAAAAAAAATTAATGGAAACGATACGTCTTATCCAACCTCCACCCTCAATAGCAATGGGATTGTTGCAAACAATCTTCCAGATATTGCAAACCTACTGGGAAAGACTATCTCCCAAACATCCAGCAATAATACCTATGATCCAAATTTTTACGTAATTCAAAACAGGATTGAAAAAATTCCACTCAAATTCCACTCCAGCACAAATGAGCCTTATAATTCTCCTTTCACAATGTATGAACTCATGAGTGCTTTGCAAACTTCAAGAAATAGTGCTCCTGGTCATGATAACATCCATTACTCCATGCTTAGACACTTGTCTCAAAGGTCAAAGGAAAATCTACTTTGCCTGTACAATAGAATCTGGATAGAACATTGATTTCCAGATTCTTAGCGAAGAGCAATTACTATCCCTTTCCCAAAGCCAGGTAAAGACCCAAAAAATCCAACTAACCATCGGCCAATAGCATTAACAAGATGTCTATGCAAATTAATGGAGAGGATGGTAAATCAGCGTCTTTCATATTCCTTGGAATCCAATAACTGCATAATGACTTCTCAAAATGGCTTCCGCCGCATACGCTCTACTACAGATAACCTTCTTCTGCTTGAAACAAGAGTCCGAGAAGCATTTGTCAAATGAGAACATCTAGTCTCTATTTTCTTTGACATAGAGAAAGCCTATGATAGAACTTGGCGTCATGGAATACTTTGTGACCTTCAGGAATGTGGCCTCAAAGGAAACATGGCATTTTTTATTCAAAATTTTCTCACTGATCGTACTTTCCAAGTTCGTCTTGGATCGGTTCTTTCTGATCTTTACAACCAAGAACAGGGTGTTCCTCAGGGCAGTGTCTTGAGTGCTACACTCTTCATTCTAAGGCTCAATAACATCATCAAAAAGGTCCCACACACTGTACAAACATCACTATACGTTGACGATCTCCAAATCTCTTGTCAATCCCGTGACATGAGCAGGCTAGAAAGGCAGTTGCAAATTGCCCTCAATAACATCACTAACTGGACAAATGAAAATGGCTTTACTTTCTCAATAGAGAAGACGGTTTGTGTCCATTTTTGTTCAAGAAGAGGCTTACATCCAGAACCAGAACTCTATTTGGGAAATCATCGTATTCCAGTTGTTCAAAAGGCAAAATTTCTTGGTGTGTTATTTGACCATAAACTTACCTTCAAGCCACACATTCAGTCTCTTAAAAACAAATCCATAAAGCCCTTAATATCTTCAGAGTACTCTCCCATACATCCTGGGGAGCAGACCGTTATTCAATGCTTCGTCTGTATCGTGCTCTCATCCGCTCCAAACTGGATTATGGCTCTGTCATTGACGCCTCCGCTCGACAATCCATCTTGAAAGCTCTTGGCCCTATTCACCATCAGGGTCTCAGACTGTGTACAGGTGCATTCCGTACCTCACCAGCTTTAAGGCGTATGCAGCTCTCTCTCAACTATTATACGAAACTTAAATCACTGCCCACTCACCCTCTTAGGGATGTCGTTTTCGAACCTCGTTTCATCTTTTTAATGCTCACCTTACATGCATTCCTTCATTTGGTATTCGGATGGATAAACTAACCAGAGAATTAGGTATAGATTGTCGGAGCATTGCTCCTACACATACTCATTTATCACCACCATGGGTCATACCTGCCGTGGACATCCATTGCGATCTGGTTAACCACAGCAAAAGCACTACACCTAATGCTTATTACCAGCAGTTATTTTCTGAATTTCGGGATCATTTTCAAGACTCCAATTTCATTTTTACAGATGGGTCCAAAACTGAAACAAATGTAGGTTCTGCATTTGTCATTAACAACAGTGCCATTGCAGAAAAAATCCCCCCATCATACTCCATTTTCACAGCAGAACTTTATGCCATTTCCATGGCACTTGCGTATATTTCAACTCATAGCTTAACTCATTGTATCATCTGTACCGATTCTCAGAGCTCTTTAAGAGCCCTGGAATCTTTTAAATATTCACCTCATCCTATTTTATCCAAAATCCATTCACAACTGCAGCACCTGCACAATCATTCCAATATTAAATTCTGCTGGATCCCTGCTCACATTGGTATCAAAGGGAATGAGGCTGCTGATGCAGCTGCAAGGGCAACGAACTCACCACTTGCTTCTAGCCAGCTTCTTCCTTTCTCTGACCTGAAACCAATTATCAAGACCTGTGTGA
Source organism: Dysdera silvatica (assembly GCA_006491805.2). NCBI lineage: Eukaryota > Metazoa > Arthropoda > Arachnida > Araneae > Dysderidae > Dysdera > Dysdera silvatica. Next base: position 77,806,968 of record QLNU02015270.1, read on the forward strand.
ATCAAAGGTGGCAAGAAGAATGGGATCATCAAACCAATAACAAATTGAATAATATTAAACATACAATTGGTAACTGGCCCTCCTCATACCGTAAAAATCGGAAAGAGGAGGTTCTCCTTGCTAGACTTCGCATTGGGCATTCCCATCTCACCCATAGACATCTGTTGGAAGGAAAACCAGCACCAATTTGCCAAGTGTGCAATGAACCCATGAGTGTTTTACACATTTTAACTCAATGCCCCTATTATAGACTTGCCCGCACTCTTACTTTTAACTCTTCATCACTGTCTGACATTTTAAATGACCATGCTGACCATACGCACGTTTTTAAATTTTTAAAAAGTACTGGCTTTTACTACAGTCTTTGATTTTACCGTGTTTGGCGCAGTATAGCCCAGATGCTCTTGCGCCATAAAAAAGCCAAACAATCAATCAATCAACCTCTCATGTATTAAAAATTTTCCTTTCTGTTTCATTTACAAGATTGGCAATTAATTTGCATCGTCATGTGAAGTGGATTTTTGTTACTGCGACTCACATACTCCTTAGTGTGAAAAAATTCTCTTTACCTACCTGAGAAGGATAGTCCTTCAGCGTTAAAGATATTGCGTGATACGTACTGCTCGTCGAGCACTTGGACAAAATTTTAAGAATTTCATACAACAAATGCGTTTTTCCTGAAAAACCCTACTTCACGCAACCACGGTGAAAATCAAAACTAGTTTGATTTTTTATTTCAAAAAATGCATTCGACTGTTTTTCGAAAGAAACCTCGCAAATCCTTTTATATCCAGCCTAGGAAACTGGGAAAGAATCGTTTCCACAATCATTTGTTTTTACATTTGTGGCATCTAGGCTCGATAGCGCCGCCTTTCCATGTATGTAAGAATCTAAGGAATTGTTCTGTTCTTCGGTATGAGCCGAAGAGTGATTATCTCCTGAAACCTCCGATTTCATGTTGAAATAAAGGCTTTTTGTTTAGTGTGGTTTCGTTAATTACAGTCCTTTCGAAGACCAACGTTCATATTTTGTTTTATCAATTTATCCAGTTGTGTTGCAGGTGAATACTGTATTATTGTCTAAGTTATTTCCGAATAACGTGAAGTACTAGCTATTGAAATACCGAATATCCCGTAGGTTCGTAAATATTTCAAAAATCCATAAAAATTAAAGGATTTGATATATGGACGCTCATATGTGTTTTTCTGCTGTGGGGCGTGCTGAGAAAAATTATTACCTTCTTCTCAAGGCTGTCAAACATTTTAGTGAATGTACAAGATACTAAAATGCTACAAAAATAATTTATACTGCTTGACTATAAGAACCTTATTTAAAAATGTGACTGTAAAGCTTTGGAGCGTAGATACATAGCGGAATCGAACAAATCAAATTTTTAAACGGCTAAAGTGGGTGAGGAACTTGTTCCCAACTGTTCTCCCATATGGGAGCGTATGATTTGATGCATTTGAATGCAGTTTGTAGTAAAATCGTTTTCACAAAGGAGAAGGGATATTTGTGATAAAAAACGGAAATTAGTTCAATTTTTGTCGACAGGGGACACTTCACATATTCATATAAGAACAATTATGAAGATCATAATATAAGTTATTGTACAATGTTATAATTGAGCAATTGGGGCTGTAGTATGCTTCCAAGCTTTTGCCAGAATGCAAATAAGCGTAGTTTTCCACGAAATTTTACGATTTAAACGAATGAAGCGTCCTATTGGAAATTTTTTTAACTAACTTTTTTCCTCTGCTATAAAATATCCCTCTTTGTAGAAATGATTTTAACTCAAATCCCATTCAAATGTAGCTATTCTTTCGACTTTTGTGAGTTTTTAAAACGTTTACGAACTTATGGGGCACCAGGTATGTCTTCCTCTTATAATATAGGTTTCCATTTATACGGAGAACAATAGCATATGTCCCTTAACAAGAACTTTGCAATTCAAGAACAAAAGGCAATCTCAAGCATCTTTAGAATAGATCGAGTAATTTGGCTTTGAAGAGAACATTGTACTTTATTCTCAAATAAGGAGCTGGAGCCCCTCGCTTTACTACATTATTATTCCTCACCTATCCGTATTAACGAGTATTTACTCCACTCGGCATTTCATTATCATCTGTTGTATCCGAGATTTTCCAGATGGTGATTCCCAACGCGTCAAATTTTTCATCCAAATTCCCTGCTCTGTGAACTAATGTTCAAACTTTGCTAACCTTTTCTCTCCCACCTGTAGGTTTTATGGGATGTCTAATATTGTACAAACGTGGGCGATTTTTTAAAAAAATATTACAAAAATTTTATTGTAGTTTTAATATTTAATGTTAATTGTAATGCTCAATAGATGGCGCTCTCCATTGTAAATTCCCGTCACGACCTTTTTATTAGGGCCATTCACCTTTTTATTTAAATTATTCATTTACAAATACAGATTGCTGCAATAAAATATTATATTGTATACGATTTCTGCTTTAGCAAATTTCAAATTTATAGGTTTGGTCCATGAAATATAATCCGTAGTGAAAAACCAAACTTAATTGGTAAGGTTGACCAAATTCCCTTCAAATCCCTGAACTGTAAACTAATGTTCAAATTTTGTTAATTTTTTCTCTCCCCCACTAGGTTTTATGAAATATCTAATAATGTAAAAACATGAGCGATTTTTAAAACAATATTGCAAAAATTCTATTGGAGTTTTAATATTTAAATGTGATTGTGATTAGATGGCGCTGTCTATTACAAGTTCCCATTACGATAATTTTAAATATTTTAAAGGTTGTCTTAATAAATTATTCTTTTCTTCTGAATTTTATTTTTATCTTTATTTAAGCCTTTATTAGTTTTATAATCTTAAGTGACCTGAAAATCTAACGCTATATTTATCGCAATAAATATATTATAACCCTTCCGAATTCCAGCCGATTATGGGAGCGTCTTACCCCTCATGAGTGGGTAGCTGTAGTTTGTGTATCATAGCGAAATCAAAAAATATGGTTGTACCAAAAAGAAAAGGCAAGCAAACACTTAAGTGGCGCCCCCTGATGGTGCTTGGTAGACGATTATATCAAGTGTTATACAGATCCCTATACAGATACCCTAATTGGGGTAAACTGATCGATGTAAATTGAAAAAAACGTATAGGAATCATCGGAAATATTTTTCCCCGTGTGGTTATATGGAGGGGAAAATAAACAAGAATCTATATAAATAAATGCCATTTTGAATTGGAATCCATTGTGAAAAGCGTGGTCTCTTTGCTTCGTTACATTTAACATTGTCGTGTATTGCTGTTGGATTTTGAACGTAATGAGTGAAGCAATCAATGCTCCAAGCTCATCCATAGTTTGCATGCGAGTCAATTTTATATCTTAGTTTATATATATATGTGTGTGTATGTATATTTATACACGTATCTTTTATATTAAGAAATCGATATGATGAAGTCCATGACTCATTTAGATACCCAAAAAGGAATTATGCTCTAATTGATCATCTCGAGCATGTGACATTTCAAGTGCCCTCAAGTACACTCTCTGAATATGGAATATCGTAGTCGTAGCTCAAATAGCAGCCTAGATAAAGAAAGGGCGATTCCGGGCCCCTTCTGCGATATATCCTTGACTGTTGGTGATAACTTCGAACTAAGACCATGAACTGTGCACGATGATCGCGAACTACAAACCGCGAACTGCGAACGAAAATCGCGAACTGCATACGATGACCACGATCTTAGAACGATAATGATGAACTACGAAAGACGAACGGTGACCGTGAACTGCGAACGACGAACTAGGATCTCAAATTGCGAATGATGATCACGAGCGAACTATGACGAAGAACGGTAGTTCACAAAAAAAGTTATCTGAACGAACGGGTCATTTTTGTGAATAGTTCAAAAAGACCCGTTCGGTCACGAACGATCCATCTGTATTATAAAACAAATACCATATCGAAAAGCCTCTCAAATAACCATTTGAAGTCTTTTTGTGTTGTGGAGCATTTCTTAAAAGCAAAATATACCACAGAGCATTATTTAATAATGTACTGTGATAAGTTACCACACATTGAGACAAATTTTGTCTCCCCTTTGCCAACGGCACGTATGTTCATGTTTGTTAAATTTTACCTTACTAGATTGTTTAGGTTATAAGTCGATATTCTGTTCCATAAAACGACACAAATCATTTTTTATTCTAATTAGCTTAAAATTTCACCTGAACTTGATTTTTTCATTGAAAAAACGTTGAAACTTTAAATATTGCCTTCTCAGCTTTCCAGTTTTATACATACGTATATTTGGCAAAAAGATATGATATTTTGATCTAGAACCTACACACGTACTAGATCTAATGACAGCAGTATTTATGCTGGAAAGTGCTTTTATGCATATTTTCACGTGATTAGGAGAAGGGGAGGGAGGATAAAGCTGACTGAAGACACACGACAGGTATTTAGGTCTACAAAAATTGCTATCTGCTCTGGTCCCCAGCACGCTTCGAAATTCAAATAATTTCTGCACAATGTTTACCTACACACAGCTTTATTACACAGCTATTCACAATTTTATGATTTTGCCACTTTCATTATTTTCTTTGACTACCTTCATAATGCATTTGGAAATGCATCACGAAATACCAGTATGGATTTCGTTTATGAAGTAGTAGAAATGCTGAAATCAGGCGCGCATCCAAGGGAATGCTTAGGGTGCTGCTTCATCCCCCTTTGAGGACAAAAAGTTTTCAAAAATGTATAGTACCAATCATTTCCACTCACGAAATCATACAATCCGAGTGCAAAGGTCAGTCGTTGCAAAAAGCAAATTTATTGTTTAACAGCATATGCAATTTTAAATTTCTTGTTTAAGTTTTTGGTGCCAGTAAAATGTTATCCTATACCTATAATCTTTATTTTCTGTTGCAAAATAAGCACATAGATCTGATAAGTGCTTTAACGTAAGTCCGCAAAACTACTGATCTGTTTAAAAAATGTACGAGATGACTCGAAGGAATTTGACACCAAGTCCTTGGGCCTCTATAATGAAGCAAAAAAGTCTCGCAAACGGATTAAATGTCATAGGAAAAATACGCCGCTTATATGGATTACAGAGAAATAGATGTAACGTGCCATTTAATAGTCCTGAAAAGTATTATCGAAAGGCAATTTTTTATCCATACATGGACTATAATTTCTTCCTTAAATGAAAATTTTTAACAAAAGAGGAAACGATCATACAATAAGTTTTTTTTAGCTTCCACGTGTAAATAGTTCCAAACTAGAGCCCCCATCCTAGATTTCTCAGTGGGTTCATCCTGGTTCGAATCCAGGATGGGGAAAGCGTCTCTTTTTCTCCAAAATTACATAAGCTCTAGTTTGAGCTGTAATTAATACGTGGGTGGCAAAAATTATTGTATAATAAATTCCCCCACGAAAACTCACAAAAATCTCGCCCCGGAGGCTTTCTTGTGTTGACCATATTTGGCAATTGTGTTATCCCTGTGAAGGGTAATAATATCTTACAGAAAACAATCACTATTCAATAAATTCACCTTTTTTAAACATTAAATCTGCAATGCAAATGTATGAAGATGAATTGATGGTTATCCAGATATCAAGCATGTGCCAACAGGGGAAAGGGTTTTTTCGCCCCAGTCTCGCAAGTGTAGGGGCAAAAGGTTTATTTAGGCCCCCCCAACCCCCCCACACACAATCGAGTAATACTATTAAAATTTTAACTTCAAAAATAACATTAAACATTGCCACTAATGTAGCAAAGCTGAAACAATTTTGAATTCTAATTTCATTTCCTGTCAATAGATGTAGTCAATATGTGTGTCAATAGATGCACTATACCGTCAATAATACTGCTTTGACAGTGCCCCCTGGCTTCTCTATTGTTAAAAAAATTAGCGTCTCTTACTGTACATTTTCTTCAAGACTTTGTAAAACCATCGATCTTATCGCGTGGTGCTCTGCGAAATCAGTAAAATTGTAAATCGTTCAAATGGTTGCTTTGTAATTCAGTTTATTTTAACTATTTAATTAACTAATTAACATCTAATTAACAATTAATTTATCTGATTAATATTTTATAGTAACTGTTGGGAATTTGTGGCAATAGATGTCGCCACCAGTTTGTTGCCGTAAAATACTATCGCCCTCATCCCAACTTTCCGAAATTTTAGCACGGCCCTGCCAGATAGTGTACAAGCAGAAGATACTCTATGGACAGTAAGTGGAAGAAGAACGACAAGGGGGCCGTGCCAACTACCGTAATGGATGCTCTAGCGGCATGTGACATATTTCCTGACATATACGTCCTGATTAAGATATTCGCACTTTCTGTTTCCACAACTAGTGTTGAGCTAAGTTTCTTATCCTTACGAAGACTTAAAACATATTTGTGGAATTCTATGTCAGAATCGCGTCTCACAGAACTGACCTATCTATACATAGGGACATCAGAGGAACTGACGAAGAAATTATTCAAAAATATGCCAAAAGGGGAAAAAAAATAGGCGAATTAAGATAATTTTGTAAGCGCATTATTTTAGGTGCTATAATTTAGTTTTATTTTGAATTCTCGTCATTTTATGATATTTGATGAGAATACGTTTTGCTTTAAATAAAAAATATCTGACTTTTATGGAAATCATTATTTTCCCCTCCTCAAATTCATTGTGTTTATCCCAAATTTTAGAATTTCAAAAACAAGTTTTCTTTTTGATTAGCGTGAACACTGAAAGTGATAAAATCTCAAAAGTAATTTTATAAGCATATAGATAATAATAATAAATTTTTATTCAACCCGATATACAATATTTCGTGATACATAGCTTGAGCAGTATAAAAATTATAGAAATGTAAGAGAAGATCTATATTAAATTATTTTAAGTTTTGAGGTTAGAAATGGAAGAGAATATAAAGCCGAAGCTTGTTCCGAGATTTTCCTCCAGAATGCGGTGATGTTGACAAGAGAGAGGGTAAATTTTCATATTTCTGAATTATGCTTATTTTAAAGAGTTCAGTTGTTGTATATCTTTGGCAGAAGGACGTGAAAACCATTGTAATAACTTAAGAACAGACTGAGCGTCGTTTTTACGAATTAATGAGCAAGAAGTATTATTATTATTTGGGATTTTTCATGGGCCTCATTTGAGAAAATTGCGGCACACGTCTGGATAAAGCTTACGAAATTATGTTTATCAAGATTCAAGACAGAAGTGTATCTGAGAGTCAACATATCTTATCTGAAATTTTGATTCAAAAAATGTTAAAATGTTTGTAAAACAAACGTTAATTAACAAGTTAGTTGTACTATTAAGAGTTACATATATGAAATTATACTATTGTATAAGAGATTATAGTTTAAAAACTGTATAAAACTTGGGTCCAAAATACAGAATAGCTTAAGGAGGAAAAAGAGAGTTTCTATCCAGCAGGTGTCACAATTTTTCTTTAGGGAAAATCGCAAATATTGTTGATTCTTTATGGCGCACATTTTGTTTGTTTGTTTGTTTGGCTTTTTTATGGCGCAAGAGCATCTGGGCTATGCTGCATCAAGGGATTGGGATATCCAAGGGATTTTGGGATATGTTTTATGGATAAATGTTTCAGAAAAAACAAAAGCAATTATTTTGCGGATAAAAAAAGCTTAAAGGGCCCTGAATTGCTATTTCGTGAGTTTAGATGGTGTTTGAAAATTTTGTGTCTCTGCTTTTGTATCCGCGCAGATATTGAAGAACATTCCTTTTTTATACAGGGTGATTCAAAAGTCATTCCCCCTGTTAATTTGTTGGTGGGTTTAGACAGATAAACGTCCTTTTGGGAAAGTTAATTGTTGAAAATGAACTTTTACCCTGTGTCGCGACTCACCCTCAGCACCAGGGGGCGCCCCACGGGGGCCAACTCCAAAATTTCAAATGGCAAATACGATCGAGTAATACACTGTTTTAAAGGTCTCGTCGAGAAAAAAATAATGATATTTACAGTATGGCGTTTCGACACTCATAGCACCAACGATGTGTCCGCAAAATTCAAAATCGACATTTATTCTCCTGGCTTTTGCTCACGCTAGTAAGGTCGTAGGCAAATGCCGAAAATTGTAGAATGTAAAGCAATGTGTGTTCTATCAGTAACAATTTTAAATTTCGTATTAATCCAATATGTAAAGTTTCAAGGATCGTTTAAAAATATCAATATTTTAATCCTCAAAAACTCAAATAAATTATTAAGAAAAGCAGTAAAATATTAAAAAATTAATAAATTAATTTAAATTTATGCAATATCAATTTGATTCATTACAACTTATTTATCAATAAGTGTTTGGATGATGAGATTGGATTTGGACGTCTACTCGTCACTGTTTTAAACGCTCCGACACCCCCTCCGCCGTTGAAAAACAGGACTGACTTTCGTCTATGGGTGGGAAATTAGAAACCCTTAAGAGTGAAAAATATTTATTTGTTTTATGGGCAATTTTAAAATAATTATTTATTTTGACCATTATTTTAGAGAAACCGCATGAAGTTCAATACATTATGATGCAGTGAACACAAAACGAAGAGTAATATAAAAACATTGAATATAAATAGAAAACAGAATAAAAAAAGAAAAAAACGACAACGTAGAAAATAATATTGTGAATGCGACATAATACATTTAAGTTATAGTAATTTGTATTGACAATCACAATATTAAGATATTACACCATACTAATAATTTTTGCCTCTCCTTCCCCTATTTATTTTCCTTCCTTTATTGAGGACATGTAGAACCTAAATGGCTGCAGAATTCGAGGTCTGCCTGGGCAGTAAACAGTAAAGATGGAGATCTTACGAGCTCATGCTGCCCTGTACATATCATCTCCACTAACACGGCATGGTAGGGCTATTGAAAAAATAAGCGTTAAGTGGCAGTGAAAGTATTGACGAAGTGATTATGCATTTTTTTTTTTTTAAATAGTGGCTATGAACTTAGAGATTGACGTTCAGAATGTAAAGTATTCCACATTTTGGGGCATGCAAAGTTCAATCCACGACATCCAATATTGTTTCTGGAAAAATTAACTCTGTAGTTGAAGTGCGAGGAAGTTGGATAATGATGTTGGGGCAGTTGAAGATTAATCAGATATGAGTCATTGATGTTATGAATATGTTGGAAGATTATCAGGAAAAGTTTATGATTATATAGTTCATTAATTGATAAGAAGACATATTGACTGAAGATCTGAGTATTCGTAAATTCAATGGATATTTTTAGTTTAATTAAATCAAAGAATCGATTTTGTAGAGATTAAATTCTACGTATATAATATTTTGTTGTAAATCCCCAGACTGAATGACAACAATAGAGGTTAGAGTAAATGAATGAGTAACATGAGAGGATTAATATATTTAGATGTAGGGAAAAAGCAATGTTGCGTAGTATGCAAGTACGATGGAATATTATTAATTAAAATTTCACCATATTTGGGGTTAATCTATTTTTAAAGTTAGAGAATAAAAGACACTTGATTTTACTTGTGTTAAGTGTTAGAAAGTTCCTTTTAAAATAGTCTATAAAGATATTGACATCAGTAGAGATGAAAACAGGTCTTCTAATTTCCTATTTTTATACAAAATACTAGTATCATCAGGAAAAAAATGCCTTTGAGTGAGTTGGCTAAAAGAATAAATCATTAATATAGAAATAAATAGTAAGGGTTAAAATGTTATTCCCTAGGGAATACCATAAACTGGGGTCATGGAACTTAAACAGTGATGTGCTAGTTGGACAAACTGAGTTCTGTGTTTTAAAATATTTAATGGAAGTCTCGCAATTATAGTCAGTAATAGTTATGGTTTCTTGGTCTATTATAAATTTATCAATTGAGTCAGATTTGGGAAATTTGCCCATTAGTTCGTTAAACTTTGTCTATTTTTTTGGGATAGAATTACAGCCAAATTCTTGATAAAATGATTGGTTTGAAATTTTAATCCTTTTGTTTAGTTTATTATGGAAGATTTTGAATATCAATGGCTTTGTTTTTGATACATTTATAGTAAACGTTATTTTAATTTTTTGATCTCTCTCAATAAATTGTTGGTAATCCAGGATTTGCTTATGCGTTTGTTTCTGCAGATTTCTTTAAGTGGAAAACAAATATCATAATGGTATCTGAATTTTATATAAAACAGATCATAGAATCAGATAGCGTCATTTGCTAGCAAAACTTCATTCCAGTCTAAGTTCTGTAAACTAGACCTGAATGAAAGCATATTATTTTCGGAAAAGTCACGAAGATATTTTGTGTGATTCCCTTGTTTTCTGATGGAACTGGAATCATCAGCAACCGAGAAAATGGGTAGATAATCACTGATATGGTGCCATAAGACACCACAATAAGGCTTATTTATGGTAGTGATACAATGATTAATTGTAGTCTTTGTGTTGTTAGTAATACTTTTTGCGATTGTAATGTAGTTATAAAAATCAAAAGAATGAATTAAGTCCATTAGTAAACTAGAGCTGTTATTAGGAATTATCATGTCATAATGAATTATCATTATTTCATCATATATCAATTATGTTACTCGGGTTGAGATAAATGTTTAAATCTCCAAGTATCATCAATCTTATACGATGTTTTGTTATGCAAGTAAGATGATTATGAGGAAACCCACACCTTTCATTCCAAACACAAAAGATAATTCCCTAACATATTGCCATCATTTAATTTAAATGTCTTAAAATGATGATATTGAAAACAGAGTTGACTCTTGTCTATGCTGCCATCTATGGCACAAAATTCGAAACATTTAAAAAGGAAAAAAATATTATTTATTTGTTTCATGGGAGAATTTAAAGTAATTATGAGGAATTCTCACCCCTCATTCCAAACGCAAAGAAAATCCCCTAACATATTACTATCATTTTAGTTAGATTCCTTAAAATGCTGATATTAAATACAAATAACAAGGCTTACTTTGTCAATGGTGCCATCTATGACAGAAAATGAGAAACGTTTAAGATTAAAAATAATTTATTTATTTTTTACGTTAAATTTTAAAATAATTAAGAGAAAATTTCCAGCCCTCATTCCAAACACAAAAGTAGATTTTTTAACGCATTACCATCAAGTTATTTAAGCTCTTTAGAATACTAATATTCAGGCACGGTTTCAGAAATTTTTTTATGGGTGGGCCTTCATTGGGGTAACTGGGGAAGGTGTTCTTTCTAGTGACGTGCCAAAAGGGGGGCGATTGTCCGCAGTGGGTGCCACGGAAGAGGTGGGGGGCGGCATTTTCGTACATTAGCTTTAACAAATATAAAATAAAACTTCCATTAACGGACACCTTTGAAGAACGAAAAGCTGAGAATAAGGAATCTATCTCTGGGACAATTGAGAAACACTCCGATAGAAAACGTATGTTATTTTGACATGCATAATAGTTTTCGGTATTTATTTTACATAAACAAATACTTAAATACATATTTGAATTACACCATATATCTCATGGTTATACTCCGAAGTCTACTATACAATACCTAATTTAATTTAAAAATAACACGCTTCATAATCAACTTGTATTTTGATATTTCAGCAAAGCTAATTTGAGCTCTGAAATGATGAAAAGATGAATACTTACATTTAATACTTTCTCATATTTCTTCGCAATTTTATCTCTATTTCTGTTTTTTCTTCAATCTCTACTATCCTCTTATATCTCTGCTCTCCACTATCCTATTATCTTTCTATTCCCTACTATTTATTATCCTCTTTATCTCCATTTTCGCTATTTCTTTCAACATATTCTTTCATTTAATGAATATTTACAACGAAAACTGACGTCGTTATCCCTTTCGAGGTGCAAATTTGTCAATTACTGTGTCAGGATTAATCATGAGGGCATTGCTGAAATGACGCTCAATGGATATAACGGCTAAGTTACGAAGGCATTTCCCAGCCATACTTGCTCGTAGGTATTTTTTAATACGCTTTATGATTTAAAAACTCCGTTTAAATGAGGCTGAAATAAAGAAATATTTCATATAGCCCTTATATTGATTTACACAGGTTTAACTGCATTCTGAATACATTAACCCAAGCATTCGCACGGTCCATGTGAATATTTATATTGATGATTGTAACTTTCTCGCGTATTTTCTTCATTATGGAAAGATACAAGTTTAAAAAATGGGTTTACGGTTTTGGGTAATCATGATAGGCTGAAGAATTGTCTTTAATTTCCTAATTGAGGAAATGCATAATTATTAATGGAAATTTCTTAATAAATAGCTATAGAAATTAGTTGGTACATCATTTGGTACATCAAAGGAAATCATCCTTATCAAACCCTCTCGATTTGCATATTGCTATCATGAAAATATAACTACACAAATCAGTAAGATTTGATACAGAAATGTACATGGAATTTAGTAGACGTGGCTTCAATGAGAGCCGAGATAAATAATAGGAGGCTGCGGTCCTCCTCCACATGCCCCTGATAGGTTGCATGTTAAAGGCACTCATGGGTTGTGTACTCTGTCTATGAAATTTGGTAAATGTGGCTTCAATAGTAGCGAGATAAATAATGGAGGCAGCGGTACTTCTCGATACGCACCTGATATATTTTTATGTATCAGGACATTCATGTTTACTTTATGTCTATAAAATTTGGTAGATGTGACTTTAGTAGCATCCGAGATAAAGGCACCCCTTGATCACGATTCCTGATTATAATAATCGTTTTAAAGAGTTGATTGAACATTGCAGTTATTTCAATTGCAAGTAAAATTATAAAATTTGGCAAAGTCCTTTATCCATGATGGCCCTTCTTTCCTCGAACATTTTGCCATCTGCCCATTACCATTTTACGTGCCCTTCTTTCCATCAGCGGCACTTCTTGCTAAGATTCATTTTCTACTAATAGTACATTGTTTTTCTTTGGTATTGAGAAATGGCAAATAAAAACAAAATAATGCTCGTTCTTAACTTAGGTATTTAATCCTTTATAGTATAAATTAATATAATATAATTATAATCAATATAATTGTAATCAATATAATTATAATTAATATAATATAATTATAATCAACATAATTATAATCAATATAATATAATTATAATTAATATAACATAATTATAAATTTATGCTTTTCATACTAAGCACTGGGAAATGATCTATACTTATCACCCATGTGTCGGCGGGAAAAGTCAAGTTTCGGCTGTGCCGGCCTCTTACCACTATTTTTATTTAATCCAGAGTTATTTTTCCAATTTAGTCCAGCTTGTATTCACGTTAAGATGAAATCTTATAGCGTTTCAATCTATATAACCCCTTTTAATTGTTCCCCCGGTCTTTAAATGTCCTCCCGAAGGAGTAAATATTTTACACATTACATATTCTGATCCTTATATACACTAAATATATATGTACCCCTGTATAAAAATTGCGTCTAAAAACAGCTCTATTGCAATTATTTGAGAAAAAAACCCACCTATTCACACGTTGACAAACTTTCAAACTTTTTACCTTTCACAAAAAAAATTATTTGGGTGGGCCAAGGCTCATCCGGCCCACCCGCTAAAACCGCCACTGCTGATATTGCACGAAAATTAGAGCTGATTCTCTCCAATGGCGGTATCTATGGCATGAAGTGATAAACGTTTAAGAGCGAAAAAATAATATGTTTATTTATTTCATATGAGATTTTAAAATGATTTTAAGAAAACGTAACACTAAAGGTAAATTATTATTATTTAGCAATGCCTTTAGGGGCACTGTAAAAAAAAAATATTTTACATATGTGTCAACGATATTTATAAAATCGGTTAAAAATATATCCATCATTTAAAACCTGAAGGTGCGATATGCACGTTCAGGTGATGCCATAATATGAAATCCTATGTTTTTGGCATTCACGTGAGTTGATAAATTCTGAAGAAAATGAGAATCATTAAAATAAGCTTTTGACTAATTGGTCATAAATAACTACTCCATAGAATGCACTAACTTTCTTGTTAGCAAAATAATTGT
>QLNU02015270.1:77821091-77834741 GCA_006491805.2 Dysdera silvatica
TCGATGGATGATGATATGTCACTTGTAGGTCATGTCATCATCCATCGAGTAAGCTTTACAGAAATGTTCCTTCATTGAACAGTGTCTTCAACAGATGCACCAATATCTTTCAATCAATTGGCTGCATACGGGAAACTGATCGCTTTCCTTGAATATCAGTTACTCATCCGCATTAAATCATCGCACACGCTAGTGATTGCCACAAGTAAATCCTAAATGTTTTGCTGCCATGTGATAAAGAAATCAGCCTTATTCATAGCAACTATCCACGCACGACCTAATTCATTTGAGCCGCTGCTTTTACCCATTATGCTAGTTTCTTCAGTATTATACAACGTAAAAATACCATATTTATTTTAAGCTGTTAATTGACTTCACTCGATCTCACTATTTGGTAAGAAAATGCTTTTTGTGGTTAACTTTCGGAGTCTGTATGATAATTTTCCCCTTACGTGGATACTATAATGTTTAAAACATTACCTTTGTGATGGGTTTTGAATTGGTAAAAGGCTTCAAATCCAATTCCATCAAATTTTTCATTAGACTTGAATGTGACTCGAAAAGAATTTCCATCAGATTCGATTACTTTGGGTCTTTTCATGCCGCAGTGACGAGCAAGCTTCCTATCTTCAGTAAGAAAATTGGAGAATTCAACGTAGTCACTTGCTGTATCTGCCGTGCACCTGCATATGAAAAATGAAAGTTTCAGTATCTAGGTAGACCAACAATAAATTCATGATTATCACCTTGTTATTTTTTACCGGCCATCTACATGAAAAAAGCATAAAGTGATTCAAGAATCAACTGAATGCAGTAAAAATACTAATGTCTAATACTGTGTTGAATGATTTATTGATAATGTAATTGGCCTTTGGTTGGCCATCGACATCACCTCAATTCAAGACTACTTGGTCCGGCGAGTCAATATTCCAACTATTTGGAATAGATGGGTTCTATTATAGATGGATTCTGACTATTTGGAATAGATGGATTCTAACTGTTTGGAATAGATGGATTCTAACTATTTGGAATAGATGGATTCTAACTATTATAGATGGATTCTAGCTATTATAGATGGATTCTAACTATTATAGATGGATTCTAACTATTATAGATGGATTCTAACTATTTGGAATAGATGGGTTCTAACTATTTGGAATAGATGGGTTCTAACTATTATAGATGGATTCTAACTATTTGGAATAGATGCACATGAGGAAAATCCCACAACATTAATGCAACTTGTTGGCATGCCAACATGGATAGTCCAAGAAGACGATGGCTCAGCCATTGTGGGGGACGTTAGAAACTCGAACACATTGGGACCTCCGACACCATTAAAGACATTACTAATAGGGCAGGCTTTAGACATCTAGTGATCTTAGGCGAAGATTGCAACTATGACTGTTAATGAAGGCGTAGATGTAGGCAGTGTAGGACGGTATGCCCCTCCCTTCAATAGTGGAAAATTCACATGAGTTTTTCGTAATTTCCACATTAAAGAACAAAAACCATTACTGTAAAGTTCCATTTAAGCTGTCCTTTGCTCCAAAGACCCTGACTACACCTATTGTTGAAAAGACAACATCAAACAAAACAATGCTTACCAGCAATTGAAAGTTAAAGAACAGCATTCAAAGGATGTTATAATACATGAAGGAACGTGGAAAATTATACTGAAATTGGTAAACAGCTGTAGTTATTGATGACTGCGAACACTAATGTGTAATTACCAATAAACATATGAGGAATTATTGTCTACAGCTGAGGAATTTTATCACTATATGTGAGGCCCTGGGTTTGACTTTGGAGGTATAAGCAGCAGGCCTATGTCCAAGCCGGGACAAACAGGGGCACGGCCCCAATTGCCCTATCGAGCTACTTGCATATATGCAGAACAATCCCAGAATACCCTGTGCCTACATGACCTTTGCCTTGCCCTAGCTTCCCCTTCATCCTGGCTATAGGCCTGACAAGCAGTGTCCATTTTCTTTTCCTTTCATTAAATATCATCTTTGCCCCATCAAATCAAACCATACTCACTCTATATCAGTGGTTCCCAACTCAATTTAAGCCGCGGACCACTTCGAAAAATTTTCACGAGTTCAGAGGCGGATTTAGGGTAGGCGGGATGGTAATCGCACCCCCACTCTTGAATGAAAATTTAATATTGAAAAGATACAAGGTAAAGGTCCAATTAGGTATCATTTCAAAAATTAAGTCCTTAATTACCCTCACCTTGAATGACCTCTAAATCCATCCCCTCAAGAGTTGACTGCAACACCTTAATACAAAAGGGATCCCGGTGTTTTTGGGGAAAAGGTGTAGAAGTGAAAAAAGCAGTGTTGCCAACAGTGAAGCCAAACAAAGCAGTGCTGTCAAAGTGAAATCCCTAGTGGCAGCAATGGAAAGTCCCTACATTTCACCAAAAGTTCTTACGACCAACAGCCTAACCAGCTTTCTTCAAGAGTGTGTGTGTGTGGTGGGGGAGCAAAAACTATAAATATACCATCAGTTTCATTTTTATATTTAATTTTAATATTTAATAATAATAATTTTTATAAGTATTTTTTTTAATAATTTTTTTAAATAATGACCCGTCTCGCGGACCATTTGGGACTCTTTGGCGGACCACTAGTGGTCCACCGACCACCGGTTGGGAACCACTGCTCTATAGAAACGAATCAGAACGTGTAATAACTGAAAAGCGGCCGAGGACTGCCGTCAGAATTCGAGTGTTGCCACTATGTAGTAGAAGTTGGCAATCCTCCAAGGGTGTTGTGTCGGAGTGATACTGTAGTCTTATTCCACGTGCCAATCTACATCCACCAAGCTGTGAACGCCTATTTCAGTATCAACTACCGAGATATAAAGCAAGTGGATTTCCGAATTCTAACAATTTTATTAAGGATTATATTTTTACATTTAAATCAATCCGCGTGTCATTAAAATTTATCCGCGTGCCACGTTTGGCACACATGTCTTAAGTTGCCGATCCCTGACATACATGATTCTAGGCAAGTTCTTCTGGTATAAAAGTGCAGGGGCGGATTTAGCCACCCTGAATACCCAGCGATCGCGGACTAGGTCATGTTGAAAGTAAATCGCCCAATTGGCCAATTGGTAAGTCTGGCAGAGTAGATTAAAATAAGCCACCTCATCCCTATATAGGCGCACGAGCACATTTTTCGCATTTCAATAATGGAAAAATATTAATGAAGAAGAAGAAGGACCCAGATATTTTATCTACGCAGAATTGGCTTCATTAGTTCTAATTTTATTATAAGCCTGCTGCTAACAGGGGTGAATCTTGGAATTATTTTAGGAAGGAATTTGTGCAAAGCTAGTAAACTAATGTAGTGGCTTGTAAGTACATATTTATTATTCTTAGGTCAGGGAGGGGCGTCTTCCATGGATCTGTCTTTGGCCAATACTTTCTTGAACTTTCAACTGGGAACACCATGACCTCCAGCATTATATTTATTGGGATACATCCAGGAAAAATTCCAATTGAATAATGTTGTTGGACTGTAGTTTCTTGTGGATTCAGTCTTTCCCCACACGGGGTTCATAAATCAAGGAGGTGCAAGTGCACCCCTTGCACCCCCTGGGACGCCCATGGGAAACACGGATCTTCCTTCTTTATTATGCATTTAATTTATACTCGCTTTCAACATCATTTAATGAGCATATAAAAGCTTAAAATGTTCAATATGATTGAAAATAAAATAGCAATAACTTTGAAAATATTAGTTTTTGATGTGATATCCCCATTTTGTCAATCCTAAATTATGCCACAGTTTTGACAAAATTTGATAATCTGAAAAAAAAAGTTGACAAAAAAATGCTAGGAAAAAGGTGATGTGACCAATTTAAAAAAAAAAGACGTTTTCAACGTTGAAAGAGTTCAAAAATGTGGATCACTTTGTGGCATCGCAGAGAATTATTTCCATTGATTCAGCGAAGCCAGTTATGGAAACAGGTGTCACTTGGTACAAATATAGCTTGCCCAACGAGTATCACTTGTCTGTACATGAACAAAGTGCATGGGGGAAGGATGTATCTCTTGTAAAGTGGTGTTTCTCTGTAGTGCCACAAAATGCTCCGTTTGTTCTAGTACCAAAAGAAAGAAAGAAAAATACACACGGGGGTATTCCATTCACATCGAAGGCAGAAAACACAATGTGCACACGCTCGAATATGCCTCCTCTGAAGAAATAATGACATTCGGTATTCCGTGGATAGAATCCTGGATAATTGGGTGAAGTAAAGGTTCCATTAACATAATCTTCACTATCGAAAACAAAGCTACACCCTAAAATTAAAGAAACGATTAAGAATTGTTGACAACTTAATACAACATGTAGAAAACCACAAGAAATTCAACAAGAATTGACAATACCGAGAAAGCATTTTTTTTTTAAATCTTGAAGTAGGCCACTGGCGGATCCAAAGGGGATGATGAGGCGGAATCCTCCCCATGAAGTGGGATTTTATCTTGGAAAATGGAATAAAAAGTACTGGACACTTGGCTAAAAATAGGAATCGGAAACAAATCGCCCCCGCCTTGAAAGATTTCTGGATCCGCTCTTAAAAGCTAATACCTTTATAATCTAGAGGATATAGAGGTTTAATAAGATGATTTACCTTGACAAGTTCTTAAGAATTAGATCATTCCTGACTGAAAATTTTACCACTAAACGAATTGAAAGACGCGATTGATTTTTTTTAATCATCATCGCATTCATAAAATTGTGATTCATTCAATTTCGTTTTATAGGGACATGTTAAGCAGAGGTGTAGTGGGGAGGGGACCAGTGGGAACGGCATTTGCACACTTACTTTTAACTGGAACGATCATTTCCACGCACGAAACATTAGACTATTTATGTATTAATTAATGTTAGGAAAAAAGTGTCCTAAAACATTCTGGTCGTTAAAAAAATTGACCATAAGATCGCAGTATCAACTAACATGAATAAAATTGTTATCTCTTCACCCAAAACAACATATTTAAACTGGTATTTTAACGGCCAGAAACAAACTTTCAACGAACAACCAAAAAATATTTAGATAATTAAGGAATAAATAAAGAAAATTCAGAAATTGTTAAAAAGTTTTAAAAATCAGTGTAAAAAGATAAGATAGGATTAAAACAAAATTATAAGTGGCTTCTTCATCTTCCTTTAGAGATTTGAAGCAGTACCTCCTCCCCATCCATTACCATGAGGTCAGTTGGAGCGTTCACACACTTTTTATTTTACGACCACAACACTGATGATAAGGCTATTGTTTATTCAACAAAACCTTGCTCTTCAGATGATGTGTGAACAGAGATAACTAATGTGTTTCAAGGTATGGCTAAAAACCAACTGCAGAACGTAGATATTTGTAGAGGTCTAGACAAAAATTGTATTTCTTATTCTTATTTCTTATTATATTTATTTTTCAAGACATCGAAATTTTAAAATAAATTGGTATAAACTAATTTAAATGGCTTAACAGGTAGAGATTGGGAGAGAGGGATGGAGAAAGAGAGAGAAAGAGAGAGTTAGGCAAGACAGATAGTTGGGAAGGGTGGCCTCCGAAAGCGGCTCTGTACTCATAGACATGGTCAGGTTGACGAAAAAAAAGTTAAAACATCGGATTGACTAATGCCAACCAGCCAATCAATATTCAAACACGACACGGCCGAAGTCGATAAAATATAATGAATTTTGGTTTATTTGTGTAATAATAAGACTACAATGGTCATGCTGCGCCGGGACCTACTGTTTTCCGAGGAATCCGAACCTCTTATGGCCTAGGGAACCAAACCCCGGACTACAGTGAGCAGTGCGATCTTTTTATGAGATCTCTGAGTAAGCGTTCTTTGTACACTGTTGGGAGTCGAACCCGGATTAACGGCGTACTAGGCGAACGCGTTACCACACTGCGCCACCGCAGGGCCTCTGTGTATCTGGAGTATCTATCTGTGTATCTAAAAATTTTCACTGTGTATCTGGAGTATCTATCTGTGTATCTAAATTTTTACTTGTGTGTCTGGAGTATCTATCTGTGTATCTAAATTTTTACTGTGTGTCTGGAGTATCTATCTGTGTATCTAAATTTTTACTGTGTATCTGGAGTATCTATCTGTGTATCTAATTTTTTACTGTGTATCTGGAGTATCTATCTGTGTATCTAAATTTTTACTGTGTATCTGGAGTATCTATCTGTGTATCTAAATTTTTACTGTGCAGTGGAGGAAATACATAGAGAGGAAAATGTTAAACATTCCAGAAAACCTGTCTAGTCAGAATGATGAGCAGATAGCCAATATTCTTTTCCAAGCAATATTGGAATGGAGAAGTCTTGGAGAGACCAAGATTTACAGATTCAGAAACACAAAGGTAAATATAATCAGGGGCTGCTCTAGGTTGATTTTGAACCCGGGCGTCCTGACAAGAATTGCTTTTTATCGCCCCCCCCCCCTCCTTGCGAAAAAAACGAGATTTTCACAGATGTACAGTGAGCCATATACCCTACAACAGTGGCCAAAAGTCTCTGAAAGAATTTCTGTAAAGATGTCTCTAAAAATTTCTCTAAACTTGTCTTTTTTTTTAGAGCCATTTTCTACTGCTGGGTCAATTAAAAAAATTGAACTTGATTTCAGGTTGGCGCCCTCATCCCAACGGGATCCGGAGCAGCCGCCAAGGTCGCCTGTTTCTTAACCCTCCCCTGCATATAATACTTGAAAATTCCTGAGTATTTTGCGTTACGAGAAAATATATAAAAGGAAAAAACAAATTAAAATTTTTCGCAGATGCTAAATATAAAAATTAACCGAAGTAATAAAGGCTAAATCAAAGTTTACATACAGAAGGCTAAACACTGGTAAAATAACAAATGAAAAAGATCACCAAAGTTTATGGATGCGTCAGCAGTAGTCTTTCATCAGAAGCAATGTTGCCATAAACCCAGGTTATCATGAAGTAAAGTAATAATTAATACTTATGGAATATTGGGGGCTGTAAACCTGCGCAAGGGATGAACCAAGTAAAGGCAATACAGTTGAATAAGAATACTATCAAAAAGAAATCTAACACTATTAGTGGGCAAAATATAATAGACCCCTTAAGGAAAGCGAAACAGCAGTAGACCAAAAATTACGTTAAATGTTTTAAGCAAAGGACTTAAGTAGAAGGGGGAAAATAATGGGGAGGGGGGAATCTTGGGTATTTGGAACCGCTTCTCAAAACTCTAAGCACTCCCCATACCCAGAGTAGTGATTCACAAATATTTTCAGCCGCGATCCTCTTTTTTTTACTCCAACCTATAACACTAGACTTTTGTGTGCAGGAACGCAAACAGAAGGGAGGGAAGGGGGCAAATGGCCAAGGGCCCGCAACCTCAATGGGCCCTTCGCGAAAATTTAATAATATAACAAACATAGTCTTTAAATATAATGGGTTGTGGGCCCCGATCTTCCAAATTCTCTAGGGACCCGTAAATTCTATCCCTTACTCTGTGTGTGTATAATATATGGTGCATATACAGAGTTCCAAGGAAGTCCGGATCCGGCTAATAGCTTTTAAACGAAGCTCTTGGTATTGGTGTATTGAAATAGCTATGCACTATCAGATGAGATTATCAGCAGCGCCCCTGGTGGCGAATTGAGGACGTTAAAATTTGTATGCCGAAAGATAATTCAGATAGGGGAACATTATCAATTAGAAAGTTGTAGAGCATCCTTTAGTTCATAAGAAAAGATACATGGCCCACACACAGTATGTACACGTACATACTATGTGTGAGCTACACACACACAATATGCACACGTACATACTATGTGTGAGCTACACACACACAATATGCACACGTACTACTAGAAAACATGGTGTTCCAAAAGTTTCAATGTATTATTTTCAATTGATACTTTCTGGCGTTTTAAAACTTCAGTTGAAGTTCTTATAGGATAGAAACCATGTGATATCAAATGAACTCTTTGCTTTAAGAAATTTAACTTAACTTTTATAACGCCAAAAATTACATTGAAACTTTCGGAACACCTCACTTTTTGGCTGTACATGTATATATTGTGTGTGAGCGATGTATCTTTTCTTACCAACTAAAGAATGCTGTATAACTTTCTGATTGAAAATATTTCCCAGTCTGAAATATCTTTCGGTATAAAATTGTTAACTTCCTCATATCGCCACTAGGGGCGCTGTTGCTAATTTTATCGCAATCTATAGTTTGAAAACACTGTTCTATAAAGCAAACAAAAAATGAAAAGGCAAATATAACATTGTACTAAAATTAAGCTAGAATGTTGAGGAGTATAAAGGAATGAGGGTTATAAAGAAATAAGAAGCAACGATTATACTAGATTAAGGAGTGATAGGATTATGAAAAAGTAAGGAGTGAAGATTATAAAGGAATAAAACGTTTACCTGATGAAGGGTCAAGTCTTCCAGAAGATATGCCGAAATCTAAAATGAAAAAAAAATAGAGAAAATCGGAGTAGTTGTATTGGAAATTGAATCAGATAATTAATAATTAAAAACGGATGAAAATTTAAAATTTAATGGATCACAACTCGTGATGTCATTTAAAAATGATTGGTATCATTTTTACATGTTTTTCTTTACTTACTTTTAATGTTGAAAACGTTTTTATCAAGCTTAAGACCATAAAATTCACATTATATTTTTATGCCAAAGTTTTCACCAAATTTCGCCAATCTTCCTTCCAAAATTGACGAACGTGAGTGCTAAATGGCATTAAAAACTTGAGGTAAATATGTACGCTTGGTGCCAATATGTATATATATTATAGAAATATCATTGACCTTTTGCGTAGGCAATTAAATATTGCTTTTTGCCTTTTTTTGTTTTGCCACTTTTACCTTGACAAATAAAATAACATTTACAATGTTGATATTCTTCGGATTTAATTAAATAATTTTTGCCCCAAAGAAACCCTTAAAATATTTTTGAGAAATCAGGAACCCCAAAATAGGATTATTATATCGTGATTTTACCTAGAACCCGAATAAAAAATCTTTATTTACAATAACTGGCCAACTTCCTTGCTGCCAAGCAGAAAAGTTTGGCATAGCATGGATTAATTGCCTTCAGTGGGAACCCTATGACCATCTGGACACCATCCTATGTTTCTAAGGGCCATGGTCAATTCCTTAGAGAGCCATGGTCAATTCCTTAGAGAGCCACAGGTAAAAATCGTAAAATTGGAAGGGGCCATAAAAGCTGTTAATTTGGCCACAAAGTGTTCGCCTTTAAAACCAAATCATTATTAATGGTTAATTCTTTTCTTTTTAAGTTCAAGTCTTAAAACGGCCGGCCCGAAATCGATGCCATTGGATTACTTTGGTTTTATACAAAAACAGTGGTGGCCACGGATTTAGAGTTATTCATTTATTATCGCAAATACCTTAATACTATTGATGTAGTTAGGGGAGAGGTGATTTCCTATTGTATGTAAAGCTTCAATTAAATCTACAAAAAGTTATTCGTCCTCATCAGCTGAACATATATCCCTAAACTAAAGAATCATAAGATTATTTTAGTGTTTCATTTTAAAATATTTTTTTTATAATATTTTAATAAATATTTCTTATACTATAAGCAAAAAGCGTGTTATAAATAAAAAGTATATTTATTAGTAATATTGCATTTAATTAAAATCATGTATTAATTTATTTAATTAAAATCATTGTATTTAATTAAAATGATGTAGTGGAGGGGGCACAAATGTGAATAAAGCCCATACAAGTATACTGAATAAAAAATTGAAGGGAATGACTGCTAGGTGATAATCTCCTGTTGTCAAAAGTAGACTCATTAATTGAAGAAAAGTCCATACTTTCTATGGGTTATTGTTATAACATTATAATTATTAGATTGGACGGAATATTAGATTGAAGGTTTTTACAGTATGTTAGTCTAAATTATTTACCTGTGACAAATTTGAAGTTGGCGCGAAATCCTTTAACTTCTGGCGAGGAATGGTGGCTTCTGAATTCCACTAACATAGATGGCCCACTGGACATAAGTTGGACTGGCAATTTGTTTCCGCAGAAATTATCAACTCGTTCTTTTAAGCCATCGACGATTATGAAGATGATGACGACGTCTACAGAATCGCATCTAAAATTCAAACATACACTAGTTATACTTTCATTCCTAGGTGTAGAGTTATATAGGCCAGTGGGGCCTGAGACCTTCTCCCCAATAATTTTGAAAATTCTGTGTTGTTGTTCTTGTACTTCAACGTATATCTATGGAACAGACTCTCACTAGTAGGGTAAAATCCTCTTTCCCCATCTGATGTGCATAGACATGCAATGTTAGATTTCATCGTTTAATAGGTATTCCTTATTGCAGGATTATCCGATCTTTTTGGGAAGCAGGTCACTTAAAAATATTTCACGGATCTTGTGAGATCAGCAGTTTCAGTGAGTTTCGAAAAAAAAGAATTACTAAAAGCTTCCCTTCAAAGTATCTTCCTCTGTCGTTTGTCCACTTGCGATATGGAAAATGGCCACCCAATCCCCCACGCGTTTTCCTTATGTCTGAAAAAAAAAGATGTAAAATTGTTGTTTTGGAATTTTTTTTATCACAAACTGTTGTCGGCAGACCGTATGTTGGAAAACCGTATGTTGTCGGTTAATGCGGACAATTTTTAAATACCTCGCAAAACTGGAGAACGATTTGAAAAAAAAAAGTAATTGATTTCACTAACTCAAAGAGAACGATTTATGTTTCTTTTTAGTTAAGAATTTTTCTCAAGAATTTATAGCCTAAGAAGTTTAGAGAGAGAGAGAGAAAGTGTGAAAGAAAGAGAAATCTGTATTCGTTGTTTATACGGTAATGAGTAGAAATAGACGAGTTTTATTGCGCATGTGTATAGGTTTCATCATAATTAAGGCTTCTAAAAATTCCGCCATTTTGATGCCTAAGTTAGGGTTGCAAATTATATTTATTGGCGAAATTTTAAATATTGAATCGATGTTTACATTCGTCGTATAATCACGAATTGTTGATTATTTTTATGCCAAAGTAGCGATCATTGCGCCAAAGAGGAAAACTTTTATCACCAAGGTAAAGGATACCGGAAGTATACAACAAAATGGCGGCTGATGCGTCGGCCAATAATTCTACGGACTCTATTTGTAATTGCTTCCAGAGAATGCATCACAGATGAGCCAAACCTTGTACTGAATGAACGAATCAGTGAATGATTCTGTCCATCTATCATGAATGAGGACTGGTTCAGTGAACCATTCATTGAATGATTTGACACAAATGTAGTATGAATGATAATTGGATTAAACCGAAAAGTAGATGCTACCTGTCTGGGAATATAGCACTGTCTCCGGTGGCCACCCTTTTTCCCCCCCTTCACAATAGGAAAGGTAGACGCTAACACAGTTGCTCATACGACGAAATTGCTGTCTCAGTGAGAATAGTGCAGTAACGGATTAAGGGCGGTGCTATCGGTGTCGTCGCACGGGGCGCCAAGCCAAGGGGGACGGGGCAACAAAATTGCCCAAGAATCCTGAAGTACAGACAAGGCAAAATCCAATTTGGTTATCTGGATGCTTATTATTAAATAAGTTTCAACAAATCAAATTGATATTTTATATAAGTTCTCAGAATACAATGTGTAATTACGTTTATTTCCACACGTTTTCTGAAACCGATAAGAATAAATGCAGGCTGGTACAGGTAAGACGCTGTGTAGGGATTCTTCGCATAATACAATATGACATATCAAGTAAGAAATTAGGAAAGTAAGAACTATATCAAAATAGATCAATTTACTTTACTATGCAAAGGACATTCCAGATAATTGAAACTCAATTTTATATTAAAACAATTTCATTTTTGTTTCATCAGAATATGTATTTTTGATTTAGTTGCATGTTATTTCTTACAAGGAACCTTAACGGTTATCGTGGCTTTCCATCTTGTAATAACATTTAGTATTTTTTGTAGTAAAAATTTATAATTAAAAATTTATATTTATATTAAATAATAAACAATAAATATTATAATATTAATTAAATATTATTTGTAAAAAAACTGGACCATCAAAGTAATTATTTCGAAAATAATTAATATTTAGCGAGGGAGGACGGCACCAGATTTTGGGCTTGCACCGGGCGTCACGTGATCAAAATCTACCTCTGGGGTAGTGTAATTATTATAATTTATACAATTAATCATGGCCGTATCCAGGGGCAGGATCTTAAGAACCAGCACCCCCGAAACTAAATTTTTAATGGGACTTGGCTACGGCCTTGCATGCTGTGATTGTATCGATACATGCTGTAAAAAATTTTAACCCACCCAAAAATTAAATCCTGGCTACGGTCTTGCAATTAATGATCTATTTTATAAAATTATATTAGACGAAAGTTTTACTGGATTCACCTTCCAAGATTTTGTTTCCAAATATAATTACCGAAAGTTTACATTAACATACATAAGTTTTAATTCTGCATGCATATCTATTATTTGATAAATTTAGCTTGTAGATTTAAACGAAGTAAGAGACAGGCCAAAACAAAATTCCTCCTCAAAATTCAATATATTAAACATATGCTCTGAACTTGAAATCCAAAAGATGAGAATCGAAATGATAAAAATCTGTCTGTCCGTCCGTCCGAAGGAAACAGAGTCTCAGTATAATAGTATATATATACATACTTAAAATTTATATATATATCATCATCATATTCAACCATTATCTATCCACTGCTGGATGAAGGTCTCTCCAAATGCTTTCCACACAAGTCTATCCTGGGCCATTCGTTTCCACGTCACCCCAACCTCTTTTCTTATTTCATCCACCCATCTAGTTTGAGGACGTTTTCTAGGTCTTCGGTGGTCTCTTGGAATCCAGTTCAGAATTTCTGTTGTCCATCGTTGATCAGTTCTTCTTGCAATATGCCCAGCCCATCGCCATTTCAGTCCTTTTACTTTAACAATGATGTCCTCTACTCTAGTTTGCTCTCTCACCCAAGTGTTTCTTTTTCGATCTCTCCTAGTTATTCCAAGCATGCACCTCTCCATGCTCCTTTGCGTTGTCTGTAACTTTCGTATTGCTCCAACTGTTAGACTCCATGTCTCTGATCCATAAGAGAGGACTGGCAATACACACTGGTTGAAGACTTTTCTTTTTAGACATAAAGGCAATTTCCCCTTCAGGATAAAACTGTTTCTTCCAAATGCACTCCAGCCAAGTTTAATACGTCTGTTGAGTTCTTTCATAATGTTGCCATCCATTGAAATCAGCTGGCCAAGGTAAATATATGAATCAGCAATTTCTAGCTCAGTGTTGTCAACTTGTATTTTTGTTTCCTCTACAAAATTATTGAACATGATCTTAGTTTTTTGTAGGTTCATCTTGAGTCCAATTTCTCTATTTCTAGTTGAGAGCTCCTGTACCATGTCTTGGAGTTCTGATGGGTCCGTTGAAAACATAACCATGTCATCAGCAAACCGCAGATGATTTAAATATTCACAATATATTTTTATTCCCTCGTTATTCCAATTTACATGCTGAAAAATCATCTGTAAAGCTAAAGTAAAAAGTTTTGGAGAAATGGTATCTCCCTGCCTCACCCCTTGCCAAGTTTGA
>QLNU02015270.1:77844024-77884602 GCA_006491805.2 Dysdera silvatica
GTTCTAGGAACAGGTACCAGGTAGCGTTTTTCACGGAATAGAATTATAAATTACGTAAATTAATTAAATTTATTTAATAGGTAAATTTACTTTTAAATTAATCTACAAGCCTCTGCATGTGTAGATAACGAAAGCAGACGGGGGAAATATCCCGAAATATATGCCGCAAAATCTCGGCGCAAAGCGTGCGCTATTCTTTGAAGTGTCGTGAGGAAATTTTTCTGAACATTTAATAGAATGCTACTAGTAAAACTTTATTCAAATCGTGATAAAACTACGGGCCCGTATACAAATTTAAATGCTTTCGATGGTTCGTAAAACGGCCATTCTTTGATATAAAATATCTTTTACAAATATCGCGATACACTTGCCAATAAATTTTGTCTGCCGATTTTTTTCAGCTCTTTCCCAATCACGGCTGCATTTCGTTGTTTTAATCCAAATTTGAAGCAAGTTTCACATACAAAGCTGGACGTAAAAAAAAAGCAGAAAAACGAGCATCGGAAGCATCGCGTCCAAATATGGAAGGCGCGGGCCATCTGCAAGGTGCAATTTTTTTTCCCAAAAAAACATTAAAAAGATATGAATTTTTGAGGGACCAGTAGAAAAATGGACGTAAGGATCTTGAATGAGATTTTAGGTAGTTTTCTTGGTCTCGACCGTAAAATCGTAACAATTAATTTAAAATCCGTACAAACTACGGAAAATCCGTAAAAGTTGGCATCTCTGTCGCAACGATAGTAACAAGAAAGTAGTCAATAAAGTAGCACATGACTGTATCCAAAGAGGGGGAATCTTAGGGACTGGTCCCCTCCGAAACCAAATTTTAATGGGACTTGGCTACAGCGTTACGTGCTGTGATTGCATCGATACATACAGTAAAAAATTTTGTGAACCCTCGAAATTAAATCCTGGTTACGACCTTAAAGTAGCGAGTAGCATTTATTGCTTTAATTTTGGCTGCTTTATGTAGCCAAATTAAAATACAAGAGTTTTGTGTACATGGAAACAGTATCTAGTACTCATTTTAGATTTTTAGAATAATAAGCTCCTAAAAATCAAAGAGTGAAATTGTAAAATATTTTCACTAGTTCGGAGGCAAAAGACAAGAAAAGTGAAAAACAGGAAAAGAAAACAAGCAAATTATAGCGCATGAGATAAAGCAAGGACAAACAAGAAAAAGTGGATTATTGTTGGGAAATGGAATCTCACAAAAAAAAAATCAATTTTATTGATTTCATAGATTTTAGAGTTCACTTGAAGTTTAATCAAAATCGTCCGAGCATCAAATCGATAGAGAAAATGAAAAACAATGTACCTCTTTTAATCTGTAATTTCTTTTACATAAACTGGTTTATCGAAAATATTTTGATATTATACTAAAATGGCGTTACAGTCGAACTTCGTTAAGACCAAAGGGCACAGTAATTCGCATTATCCGTTAAGGAAGGGGATCGTATCACTAAGTTACTTATCCCATCTTTGGTTACTATATATGTAAGCCACAAACCTGTATATGAATATACAAATTGTGACTTTTAATTCGAACGGGGGAGGGGGCGAATAATTGGAAATTACCCAGTTTTTGAATCGCGGCACACCACTGTCATAACAATACAGCGGCTTTACAAATAAACACAATGTAATTACTATGGATGCAAAATGATGTTTTGATTGATATTTCGCTAGTAATTTTTTGACTACGGATGACTATATTAATAATTTAGGGTCATGAAGTATATGGTTTACTATTTCGTTATGATAGCTGTGTTTGCGTGTAGAGGCAACATGGAGGATAATTAGTGGAGGATGTGTTACTCCGGATGTCATAGAGGTGGTTCTATCATGTCATAGGTTTTATTCATCTAAATGTGGCAAGATAAGTTGATTGTTCTATTCGGAACTATGAAATCGATCTATATTTAAAAATTTAGGCGAAAACTATTTTATTCTTTATACACTACAGCAGGGTTATATAACTGACCCTGTCTCAGAGTCAGTCTTGTATCTCAGAATCTCAGAGCCAGTCCCGTATCTCAGAGTCAATCCTGTATCTCAGAGTTTCAGAGGCAATCCTGTATCTCAGAGTCCCAGAGTCAGTCCTGTATCTCAGAGTCTCAGGGTCAGTCCTGTATCTCAGTCTCAGAGTCAGCACTATATCTCAAAGTCATTCCTGTATCTCAGAGTCTCAGGGTCAGCCCTGTATCTCAGAGTCTCAGAGTCAGTCCTATATCTCAGAATCTCAGAGTCCGTCCTGTATCCCAGAGTCTCAGAGCCAGTCCTATATCTCAGAGTCTCAGAGTCCGCCCTGTGTCAGCGTTATAGAACTGAATCTGTCAAAGCTTCTTGCCACACAGCACGGTATATGCAGGAGTGTCTCGCTGAAAATTCGGGTGCACTGTTGAATTGACGTGCTGAAATCCAATTTCAAACACAACAAAACGCCTTTGGAATAAAGGGGAGCGACGACTTCAATAATAACGACCTTGAAAGTATGTTTGTTGACGTACTACGCAAACTTCGAAATAAAAATAAACTGAAATTCTTAACGTATTTATTGCGTATAATACAAATGAAAATTGAAAAAATAACTCAATCGCATTTCAACCATTCGCACGCTGATCTTCATCAGGAGATGCACAGGATCGACTGATGAAGACCAGTGTGTGACTGGTTGAAATGAGATTGAGTTCTTTTTTGAGTTTTTATTTGTATTATACGCAATAAATACGTTGAGAATTTCAATTTATTTTTAATAACGACCTTCTTTAAAATTATCCTAGCAGGGAACATCATTTAGCCATCTTTCAAGCAGGAGCCATCTAGGCACGGTTAACCATCATTTCGGTCGAAATCAACCGCAATTTAGTTGAAATAATGCCTAAACGAGTTGCCGCTCTGAATGCCGCTGTGAATTAAAGTTAAAAGTTGAACTCATTAGTGAAATGTAAATTAAGATTATTTTAAAAAATGCCCCATTAATTTTAATAACGTAGTATACATCTCTTTTTTTTTTTTTAAATTTGGGACGCAGCTTCTAAATATAGTTGAAAATAATTTCGAAGCATGTTAAAATATTTATTAAAATCTATCAAAATATGAAATATATATTTACCAGAATATTATTTATAAATTTATTCATAATTTTAATTTCTTAGTTCACTAATTGTGGAGACCACGTCTTTTGAAACTTAAAAAATTTTCTTTTGAAAACTTCAAGCGACTAACTATGTCTTTTAAGTGCAGCTATAATAACGCAAAATAATTTAAAAATCTTTTGCTCGAAAATACTTTTTCGCCAACTTCCAATTTTGGCTTCTGTAGACGACTGAGAAAAGTTTATCACTGCACCTTAATCACCATAAATAAGGTAATACGTATTTCAAAGGAGTTTTTTCCAGACAATAAAATCTTTTATAATCCACGTTCCTCAAAATTTGAATCGTCAAATAAATCAAGGAATAAGTAAAGACATCAAGAAATAAATAAAAATGAAGGAATAGCTAAACAAATCAGGACATGAGAAAAGGAATCAATAAACATGATATAAAATACGCGATATAAATATAGAAATTAAAGCAAATAAATCAGTGAATGAGTAAAAACAAATCAAGGAATAAATAAATAAATCAGGAAATAAGAAAAGAAATTAATAAAAATGTATAGAGGACGTGAACAAATATAGAAATAAAAGCAAATAAATCAAAGAATGAGTGAACAAATCAAGAAATGAATAAACAAATCAGAAAATTAGAAAGGAATCCATAAACATGATATAGACTACGCGAACTAATATAGAAATAAAAGCAAATAAATCAAAGGATGAGCAAATAAATCAAGGAATAAATAAACAAATCAAGAAATTTAGATAAACAAATCAGAGAATGGGAAAAGAATCAAGGAATAAACAAACACGATGTAAAATACTTCAACAAATACATAAATATCAAAAACATAATTAAGAAACGAGTAAAGGAGTCAATGAGTGAGTAAATAAATCAAGATTATTTTTAAAATATCGGTGACCTCCTTAGTTAAATTTACTATTTTCAACCTATAAGAGTTGGGTTTAAATCTCTTTAATTTCAATACTTTCATTTCTCTTTAATTTCTTTACTTTTATTTTATTTTTCATTCCTGATGGTGTCATCAAAACCCTGGTTGAAACATCTGCTGGACTTCATTAAATATTAACAGTATTTATTACCATTAATCTATTATGATTATTTTAATCATTTTAAGTAGATTAATGGTAAGACGATGACGTGATTCAGTGGACATGTAGATTAGTCTCAGACGGTCCTTAAAGAGTCCTTAAGTCTTCGGACTATTTTATGCCTCAAGACTCATTAAACTGACTTGGGAAATAAAACTAATACGACGTCATATTGGCAGTTGAAATTAATGAGCACAAAAGCATAGTGCCCTATGCCATATATTCATTTTAATGATTCAGTATATTGTAATTCCTCCTGATGACACGATACTTCTCTTCATGGCTGTAATTGAGAAGTTGATTATTAATGATACCTATGTGACGTCATCGATCATGATGATTGCAGCTTGAAGATAGTGGTCAACAGATCATAGGGTGCTGTAATTATCTTAAAGGATGGCTAGTGCTACAAGATTGAGCGCCTATAGGGTGGGAAAGGTGAACTGCTGTAAGTAATAAATCAGAGCAAAGGACTATATTCTTCTGATATACTATATATATTATTGTGTCACAATCAACAAGGAAAAACAGGTTCATAATTAATATGCAGTGGAACTTTTTAAAGTGACCACCTTGATAAGCTGACCTCCTGAATAAAGTAACCAACTTTTATAAAAGAGAACTGGTAGGGACTTACCCCATACCAAAATCTATAGTGCACAGAGAAAACCTATACATGGTGACCTTTGAAGTCCTGTTCCAAGGGTGGTCAATTTAGGTAGGATCTGTGGCAAAAAATAGTCACAAGAAATTAACAGAAATAACTCGCTAAATACAACATAGCGCGTAACCTCAACGAGAATCGAAAGAAAAAGAAATAAATAAAACCGTTTCGTGTATTCTTGCAGTGTTGGAGTTTTCGAAATAAGTGAAATAATTGATGTATTCGTAATGTTTCTCCACGCAACCTAAACAATCATTTTGATAGTGAACGTTACCTGAGCTCTACTATACTTTATTAATCTAACCTGGCATGTGATCTATTTACAATAATCATAATAATGCACCACTAACTTAAAATGCCATAATATTAATCGTGAATAATCATTCATCGATAATTATTGTCTATGCATTTACCTCAAGCACTTTACACAATTGTGCATTATCATTAGCGTACCCAGAAAGTTCAAAAGGAGGTGGGGAGGGAGTTACAGGCTGATAAGGGGGTTATTGCAGAGCTACAACTCCATATAATCGTTTCAGTGTTGTAGGAAAAGGAGAGGTTTAGAGGGCTCAACTCCCCCTACTAGTTATCAAATCACGTTATTTGGTTTAAGGCCGTACTACATAATCTTCTGTAAAACCACTTGAGCCCCCATGAGTTTTAAATTACTACCTTACTGACGTGTTTTTATATGTATACAAAAATACATCACAATGGGGGATTATGATCCCATCAACCCCCACTGTATACACAATTATACTATATATATAACAAAAAAATTTTAAAATTATCTATTTACACTCAACAGTATATGTGTGTGTGTAAACAGGGCCTGATTAATATACGCGGCACTGGACCTCCTATTATTGGAGCCCCAAAATTTCGTCGAAATCGGTTTGAAAATTTGAACGGAAAATTTAAAATGTCGGTTTGAAATCTAGATTTTTTTAATTATGACTTAGTGATTTATTAATATTACATTTTTCTTAATTATAAAGTATCGTTTAAAAAGGGCTTTAAACTATTGATTATGCAAATAATATATATATACATAACAAGAATTTGCATTTGTTGCACACTTATTGAATAATTTTTTGTGCGTGGGGAGGGGCCCAAATTATCACTTGGCCCTGGGCATCACTTTGGCTTGATCGTACCCTGTGTGCAATTAACCGTGGAAAAAATAAATATTCACGATTGATAACAATAACATATTTCATAAAATGTTGAGATGTAATTTGTTATCGTAGAGAATAAAGGAAATTTTAATCATAGAAAATGAAATAAAGAAAAGAGGCAATACTCGCTAAAATTAGGAAATTAAAAATAATTTCAGACTGCAGTTTTATTATATAAAAATCCTTTGTTAAAGTTAAAAAATTATGAAAAATATATTTATGCGAACATAATATTAGTGTTTATAGTAATGTGGACAAAATTAGTTTTACTGCATAATATGTTTCTAGCACGTGAATGAGTATTTACAAGTTAATATAGAAATAGGAAGAGAGAAACGTACACAAAAAAGAGGAATTAAAAGGCGTTGTATTAATACAGGCATAATAATATGTTTATAACGAATTATAAAGAAATACATTATGCATGAGATCTTTTTTAGTTTAATTTAAAAGGCATATGGTTTTTTTTTGTTATAAGATGTATTTATTTTTAATACCACGTTAAAGGGCAACCAAATATATTACCATATATTCGAAGACCTGAAAGCTAAACTAATTCAGAAAATTAACTGCTGTTACTACCAGTGGCATAGGAAACGGGGATTTAAGGAGCCCAAATCCCCCATTGGACAGACAAATACATTGTTCTGTTTAGGCCACACCACATTATCAAGGTATTTGGTACTACGTTATTGTTTAATACGCCCCTGGATACTACTAATCGGTGTAACACAACTTGGAATTTGAAGAGGAGTTTTAGAAGAAATTCTACTGCAGTGTTTCTCTAAATATATTCTGAGAAACTAGGAGGTTTTTCGGCCACTCTCGGAGGGTGCCACAAGCAATTTGAAAATATCATCGAAATTTAAAAAAAAGAAATCTATAATCTTTGTGATTTTCCTCACAGAAATCTTTAGAGTTGATATAAAACTGAAACCTTTCTTCGATACAACCACAATTTAGAGACCTTTTGAAAATAAAAGCAAAGCCATTCGTCCAAATAATACAGTACTTAATAATTACGACACCCAAGTTTTAGCTCAGAGTAGAACTTAAAATTACAGGAGAAAATAGAGATATCGTCCCCGACGTAGGGATGTCTCTTTTTCTCCTACAAGTAAAAACTCAAATTTGAGCTAAAACGTAGGTTTCAAAATTATTAAGTATAATAAATTCCCTACGAAAAATCACAGAATCTCGCACAGTGGCTTTGTGTGTTGACCATTATTTGGCAATTGTGTTATCCCTATGAAGGGTAATAATACCTTAAAATAATGCTTTCCCACATTAACGCAAATGCTTATATCACGTTATTAACATTTTAATTTCATCTGCATTATCTTTCATAAGTATCACCTATTCTTTTATACTAATTTATTGCTTACTTTTTTGTTTATGTCCAAATAGCGATAAGTAAATTAAAACCACGCCACAACATCGGAGCTGGTATCACTACGCCAAAAGACGTTGATTAAAATTGTTGTTTAATTTAATCTGCGTAGTGTTCGATTTATATAAATAGTGATAAGTACTAGTTGTTTAGGTTCAGTGGCGTAGCAATTAAAAACTCATAGCTGTATCAAGTTGCTATGGGGGGCGAGGCTCAAGCGCCTTTAAAGAAGATTTTGTGATGCGGACTATGAGAAAATGATGTGTGTTTCGGTATCCAATGGGGCGCTTAAGGGTTCCCTAAGTCCATCCCTTTCCAAGGGAGGACTTTTTTTTAGGTTTCCCTTAAGTTATTTTCATATGGGGGTTCCGTGCAATGACGTAGAAAAGGGGCTCAGGGTTTCTCAAGCCCCACATTGAATATCAAACACATTATTTTCTCGTAGGCCGCATCACAAAATCTTCCTTAAAGGAGCTTGGGGCCCCATCCCTATAGCTACTTGGGCCCCACATACGTTTTCAATCGCTACGTTCCTGATGCCGTGGGGCAAAAAAGTTTGAGAACCACCGTTCAAATGGCCCTGCGGTGGCGCAGTGTGGTAACGCGTTCTCCTATTGCGCGGCTAATCCGGGTTCGACTCCCAGCAGTGCAAAAAGAACGCTTACTCAGAGATCTCATAAAAGATCGCACTGCTCACTGTAGTCCGGGGTTTGGTTCCCCAGGCCTTAAGAGGTTCGGATTCCTCGGAAAACAGTAGGTCCCGGCGCAGCATGACCACTGTAGTCTTTGAGCCGTAAAACCAAAAAACAAAAAACCACCGTTCAAATGAATAAAATAGTAAACAGGTATTTGATACCCACTTTATACCAAGCTATCTTTACCAGGGGTGTAGCAATTCAAAAATTTTAGGGGGTGGTAAAAGCAGCATTAAAAATAAATTGGGTGATTTGGGGTTAAAGGGAACCATGCGCCTTGCTGTCCAATGGAAGAGGTTGTTCCACCGAGCTCCTAATTTCCGACGCCACTGATTCCTAACCCTGTAAGCTCTAGAAATTCCGTGAAGAGATCCTGTACTCTAGAAGCTAAATTTGGAAGATATCTAGTTAAAATTTTCACATTTAACTAGGACAAGAACTAACAACATACAAAATATTCTTTTCTTCATCCAAAGATCATTCGCCTTACTTCAGCAGATATACTAAACGTCCGCGTAACTAGGGGCACATCCATGGACGACCATATGTGGGTAGAGGGGGCTCGAGCCCCTCCTAGCCGTTTAAAAATTTGATTTGCCCGAACCTGCTATGCATTTACTTTCAAAAGTTTTACAGTCACATTTTAAAATAAGGTACTTTTTAGCTCATTACTAATTGTCAAGCAGTATCAATTATTTTTGTAGCGTTTTGCTATCTTGTACATTCACTAAAATTCTTGACAGCTTTGAGAAGGAGGTAATAATTTTTCTCAGACCCCCCCTAAAAGTACTCGTTAATTTTTCCCAGCACCTACCTTAAAGGTACTAGTATGGGCCCATAGTGTGGTATAGAGGTACCCATGGGTTCATTCCCCTTATGAAAATTTGAACCTAATAAAAAATCCAAGTTCGTTGATAAAAAAAATCAATGCCTGTGGGGGGTTTGCTGCAGCTCTACTAAACCTTTTGGTTAGTTATGGTAATGGTGTTACTGTGTAGACAGGTACAATGAAATAGACAAATGAATCTTACATCTGAGATCTACGATCTCAAAATTTTCTCTTTGTCCTTCTCTCTCTCCCTCTTTCCCTTTCGCTCAGTCATATGAGTGGGAACGAATCTCACATCATTGTGTGTAAACCTAACGCTTTCACAATTGACAAAGTGCAGCATGATTCCAAATATTCAGAGAATACAATTTAGAGGTACTTTGTCTATAAAACTATAGAAGGAATACAAGGAAATGGCACAAGAAAACAGTCACAAACAGTACATGACAATAAATGATACGAGATAACATTATAGAATTAAAACATGACAATGGTTGAAAAGCACCACAAAATTTACCGATCGAAGAAGCCAAATGAAGGATACATATGGATATAGTCAATCAATGAATTCAAGCGTAGTATGTCTCATGATAATGACCAATTAATAAAATGAAACAATATGCGGCGGACGGAACAAACCAATCGGAGAAATCATATGACATATGATCCCTAGGCATAACCAGGCAGTAAAGTCATAAGAAATATGGCACATAGAAAAATAGCCAATCAGGAAAGTCAAATGACGTAGGGACATCTTTTTCGTTTTCTCCAACTGTAATGGCGGACGCATAAATTATGTTTGTCACGATTTGGCGATCCATTTTCGTTACTCTGTGGTCACGCAACTAATTTAAAATCATTTCTCGCCCGTTTTCCATTAGCCGATATAAATTGACGCCAAATTGGCGTGATAACTTATTCTAAGCCACCTGGAGAAATCCATACCGTTCTCCTGCTTTTCTTATTTTGGCTTCTTAAAAATTTTCTGTAGCTCCTAAACGTACTTTATTAAAATACGATTTCCTTTCGTAATAAATGTCAGCATTAAAATTTAAAGAGCTCCATTTTAGCTGATTTTAAAACTGTATATCCGATATTTTTTATATAATAAAAGTTTTATCGAATTTGGCAAGTCGTGCGTATAAAAAGTGTTTCCAAAATATAACATCGTTTCTGTGGAGAGTTCGCTTTATCACAGGTTGCCTTACGAATTTCGTTGCAGGACAATTTATTTTATAATACAGTGGGACCTGGTAAAGTGATCGCCTTTATAAAGTGACCGTTTTGTGCAAGGGAAAATTGGTAGTGACTTAGTTATGCGTATACCAAAATCTGTCGTGTATAGTGTTCACCAGCTATGGTAACCAATGCAATCCAGTCACAAAGGTGGTCACTTTAAGCAGGCTCTACTGTAGTTGTGGTTTTCATTGTATACGACAATCTTGTTAGAAGTGTTTGGTTTTTTTTTATGGCCCAAGGACAGCAAAGGTCACACTTGGTCGTGATCTACATTTTTCTGAACCTCTACTGCTAAGGAAACTAAACCAAGCACTATGATGGTCCGAAAAAGGTAGGAGTTCTACGATGCCATCTGGAGTCGAACTTTGGCTCGTCGCACGATATAGGAATACGTTACGACTACGCTACCGTAGGATATAGGGAACCTACATTTTCCTGAGAAACCCGAACCTTTTAAGATCTAGGGAACCGAACCCCTGACTATAGTGGGAAGTCATCTGCTAAACTTTGAACCCTGCTAACAGTTGTACCCGGATCAACAGCACTCTAAGTCACGTGTTATTACTAGAGATGAGTTAGGGCTCATTTTCGAGGCCTGAGTCCGAAATACTTCGTGGAAATTTGAGCCAGAACCCGACTTCAAATATAACTTTAACTCCTTAACTTACGATTTAAATTTTAAAAAATTACTAAACTACACTGTTTAATTTCCTTTGAATTTTCATATATATATACCTATTTCTTTAATCCTCACATAATTACATTCACGAATCACATAATTACATTCATGAATCACATAATTAAATTCACGAATCACACAATTACATTCACGAATCACGCAATCACATTCACGAATCACATAATAACATTCACGAATCACATAATTACATTCACACATCACATAATTACGTTCACGCATCACATAATTACATTCACGAATCGCACAATTACACTCAAGAATCACATAATTACATTCACGAATCACATAATTATATTCACTAATCACATAATTACATTCCTTGGAGAATTTGATATAGAAAAGTCAGTTTTCGGCTTCAGTTGCATCCGTCTGATCAACCCGAGCCAGTTCGGGCTCGAAAATACTATAAAATATAGAGCCCGCGCCCAAGCTGAGCCCGCCTTATCTCTCGTTACTACTACACCACTACAAGGCCTTTTCCAGAATTGAAATTATCTACTAGTATGTGCACCCTCTTAATTATCTGTAAAATAATAGGTAATAATTAATTGCATTTCATGATCAGTTTAATTTAAAGAATATAAGGCGTATATTATAACTCAATAATTAAGGATTTCACATAAAATAAATCGAATCACAATTACTTTAAGAATTTTGCATAGAGTACAACGGTGGATTTTTAGAAGAGTTTACGACATTTCGTTTTATGAAATGCTTTATTTCTAGATTTCAGGCAGAAGTTTTCAGATTCTTTTCTTTCTATTCCCGAATTTTATTATTCTACAAGCAAATTTTTTTTGTCAACTATAGTTTACGAAGAATTTTCCCGTTGGATATGATGAAAAGGCTGTTTGAATGAAAATGGGACTTTTTTAAGCAGACGAAAAGTATTCGAATTTGTAAAGAGGAATCTGGCAATACGAAATGCCATTTCTATGCTATAAAAGGGTTTGTTGTTCACTTCGCTGCTCTTTCGTTTGGAAGAGACTTGGGGCTCTCTCGTTCCTACTTGAAGTCTGTACAGATCGTCCACAATGCGCTATAAAGAACTCGCAGATAGCAAATGGATAAAGAAAGAGCGCATTAGCTATCTCCGAACTGAACTATCTCTGTCAAAGAAATATCCATTTTGCGAAGTATATCTAACCCTCTTGGGCAGTGGCTATCGCAAATTGCTTCTATAGCCATGAGTATTCAATGCATATACTTTTGCTTTCGTTTCAATGTGGGGAATAAACTACGTAAGAACTTTAAAAGATATTTTATTTATGCACAAGGTATACTTTCAATATCTAATAATTTCCATAATGAAAAAATTGGAGAAACATGCTGAATATCGATCAAAATTTAATAATAAAAGGTTGATTGATTGTTTGGCTTTTTTATGGCGCAAGAGCATCTGGGCTATACTGCGCCAAGATGTAATAAAATGAATTTAAAGAAAAATTAAATAATGAAAATAATTGAGAAAGAAAGTGATTTAAAGCGGAATTGAAGAAAAATTAAGTAATGGAATCGAAAGAAAAATTAAGAAGAGGAAGTTAAAGAGCAAAATTAAGTAACAATAGGAGAAGAAGTAAATAAAACTGAAGAGAAAGTACTTAGAAAAAATAATAGAAAAGGAGGTAAAATAAATACAAGCGCGCGAAAGGAAATCATTTGAAGTTGATATTTAATGTTAGCGGGCTACACTTAACATTGAATCAGTTATTGTTTTTTTCTTTTTCATTTAATAAATTTTGGCTAGTTGAAATTTGAAAGTTAGCGAGTTGTAGTTTGACGAGGTTGAAATTGTCGAGTAGTAGTTTACTTTCAAATCCCAAATCGCCATTTTCCAACATTTTCAAAACTCTCAAATTCCAACTCGCCGAGAATTTGAGGAGTTGGACTTGGACTACTTGATTAATATTATTAATATTTTTCAAGTAAACCCTCTTGTAACATTTTTGGCAACAACGCTCATAAAATCCGTCTTTAAGAAAAAAAAATGGTAGATATCAGATATATATATATATATATATAAGAATATGCACTTATTTTGTACAAAGTAAGTGCATATTCTTGTATATATTAAATATGTATACAAAATATCAGATTATTTCCAAAACAATTAATATCCTACTAAACAAATAGTTATATTTAATTAAAAGCGTTTTTTGGATAAATATTGCGGTTTCTTTGCACTTTTACACAAAAAAATTGAATTTCTAGATTATTCCTACTTTTGCTTATAAAGAAATGGGTTCGTAATTTTATTTCTGATAATCATTTACCGTTTAGTCTCTTTTTATGGAAATTTGTCACTTTCCAAATTTAAAAATCGAATAAAACAACTTTAATTATTTCTTTTCCGCATCTGCGACGTCAAACATCGGAAGACATAATAAAGAAGCAAAAACTGGAAAACGCACACGTGTCCCCAAAAGAAAGGGTGCGAAAAATCAAATTTTTTCTTGAAAAAAAAAGGTGTAAAAATTTAAATAGAGAAAAGAAATTCTTATTCAATATGTGATAAGAAATACTAGGCTCCTCAAGGCCCAATCAGGAAAAAAATGGAAAAATAAACAAACCGAACATAATGGAGGACTTTTGGAAGGATGTAGAAAAGAGGAAACATAATATTACAACAAATGATGCAGAAAAGCAAGTAGCGGAAACCATTTAAAAACTTCAGAACTTGTGCTTTTTGAGAAATGAGGCAAATAAAATGAAGTAAAAAAGTGTGAAGGAGAAGGCTTCGAGAGCGATTTGACAAAAAGATTTCTAATTAAATCTACTTCAAAAAATAAGAGGGAAAGAAAAGAGGGGATGTAAATCAAAGAGGGAAAATCCAAGGGAAAAAAAACAACAAGGGGAAGAAAAAGTGAAAAGAAATTAATGGTAGGTTCTTGAATCAAAAAGGAAATCCTTCCATAACCTTAAAGCGCAAATGCAATGGGGAAAATATTAAGAAATGGATGAAAATTATTATTCTGAAACCGACAAAAGCTGACTAAAAGACGCAGATGGTAAAAAAAAAAAAAGATTTTCTTTCCAAATTTTATAAAAAATTTTTTGATTATATTTGTTTCATTAAATCACTCTTCTCGCTGTTTCGATTCACTAGGAACAAGCCTTTTCCAAAAGGTTGTGAAGTTGACTAAAAAGTTCAGGCACAACTCGAAGTAAAGAAATCGATTTCATTGTCGACATCTCCTAAACCAAAATAATAATAATTTTCCTTGTGGAAGATGATTTAAGTTTTTTTCTCGTATATACAGGATGTCTCAATACCATGGTTACAAACCTTAAGGGGTCATAGTATTCATCAAGGTGAACGATATTTGTCATAGAACCTAAGGTCTCAAACCACCCACAGCACCAGTTCTAAAACCGTCCAGCATTCACAAATATTTACAAATAGTGCGTGAAGAGCGCCAGATACTACTCAGGTCAGCTGATCAAGTGCATAGCTGATTAGGATAAAGCATATTGCGCTTCTCATACACAGGTTATAAATATTTGTGCATGCTGGACGGTTTTAGAACTGGCGCTGTGGGTGGTTTGCGACTTTAGATTCTATGACAATTATCGTTCACCTTGATGAGTACTATGACCCCTTGAAGTTTGTAACCCTGGTGCTGAGACGCCCTGTATATTTTCATCATGTATTATGTCTTCCTTGGCACAGGCGTGCGTTTGAGATTAAATACAGTGTAAACTGGGGAAACGAAAACAAAAAATTGTATGGGAAAAAGTAAAATTTTAGCTCTTTGCTAAAAAAACTGGGGGGCAACTATCCCCCAGATTACGCCTATATTCCTTGGCACCCATGTCAATGAAGAATTGCAGTAAACTCTCCCATAGAAAACTTGCGAGAGACGGAGAACAACCGTCGCCAATTAGACCGAAGTTATTCAGAGAGTTTTCTTCATAATTAAAAACAATATGACGCAACTTTGAGAAATAAAACTAGACCTGCGCGGTCTGAGAGTTCAAATTCTACATTAAGCAAAGAAAATATAAAAGTGAAAGTAATTTTTAAAACGATATAATCGCACATCAATGTCAATCAATCAACGTTTATTGGCGTAGTGATACCAACGCCGATGGTATGGCGTGATTAGATGGTGAAACGTTCGAAAGAAAATAAATATTTCTGCCTTCGGTGGGACCTGAACCCACGACCTTCCACTTGCCGGGCGGAGGCTCTACCCACTGAGCTACGAAGGACAATATATAATCTCTTTACGAACGTATATATATTGTTGCCAGTTATTTCGCAGAATGGTGTAGTACATAGACTACTATTTAAACCAAATTGCAAAGAGACTGGTATTAAATTGATCGAAATG
The DNA here is from genome assembly GCA_006491805.2 of Dysdera silvatica. Classification (NCBI taxonomy): domain Eukaryota; kingdom Metazoa; phylum Arthropoda; class Arachnida; order Araneae; family Dysderidae; genus Dysdera; species Dysdera silvatica. The sequence goes on from QLNU02015270.1 coordinate 77,859,270, forward strand.
CACGTTGCAGCATATGTATTTATTTTATATAAATCGAACACTACGCAGATTAAATCAAACAACAATGTCAATCAATCAACGTTTATTGGCGTAGTGATACCAACGCCAATATACAAACTGCAATCGGCACTCTTCTCGATTGCGATTATATCGCAATCGAGAAGAGTGCCGATTGCAGTTACAATCAGTCATTTCAGAATACCGGGAAAGTGATCAGATAAAATGGACGATTATAAATAATATAGGCCTCGCAGGAACATGGAAAAACATAGGGGCGTTAGAAATGAAATTGCAGCTTTTCTAGGTGAAAGGCGAGACCGTTAAACGAAGAAATGACGCCATAGAGCATATTGCTGTTACACAAACTCCAAGAAAGTATTGGACAATCTTCACGATGGCAAATAACACCAGTTGGCCTAAATTTGGCAAACTTTGGCAGATATTTGAGTTATTTCGTGTGGGGAAAACATATAATTTTTACGTAAAAATATAAAATATAAGTAATAAATATAATTTTTACGTTCCTCATTAACGGCTTTCATGGAATGTAGAAAAAAAGCCGTAAAACAAAAGAAATTAATAGGAAGAATGTTATTGAAAGAATTTATTGTGTACATCAGCGTCACAGAAAAATAATAAAGGAAAGGTGAGCCTCGAAAATGTCGCCATTGGCCGCCATGTTACCGGTCTCATAAATACCATTACATGTAATGGCATTTATTAGACCGGAAACATGGCGGTCTCATAAGTACCATTGCATGTAATGATATTTATAAGACAGGTAATATAACCATTGCATGCAATGAAGCAATCAGTTTTTTTAAATTTTTCGACAGAATAGTTTACATGGAACATGTTTACGTTCAAGACCGGCAATATGGTGGAAATTGGCGATACAATTTTCACATATGGGGGATACGTTAGTTTCTCTGTATCATAGTTCAGTGTTCACTGGTATAAAAAAAGGAGGCTTATCTGTAAACTTCGTGGCCAACCAGAAAACGTTGAGTAAGAATATATGTACTGATACTCCTTTTATTTATTTCTCATAGTAGAATTATGGTTATATGGAATGAAAACACTGAGAACATTACAACAAAAACATAATTTATTTTTCAGGTTCATTAAAAGGTAACGATTTGAAAGTAATGCGAAACTTGCCTTAAACTAGTAGAATATACCTGAGGGATGACTGGAAGGAAAGCTGGCAAATGCTAGATTGATAATTTTCAGTCACCTTTAAACATTACTATGATATAAAATATATATAATCAATTAAAGAATAAACAAAGCATCTGTGCAAACATTGAGGACGAATTCATTTATTAACCACTTCGAAAACTTACATAATTCAGCGTGCGGTACAAATTTTAAGTACAGCTGAATAAGCATACAGCTGCTTATTTCAAAGCGATCATGGAAGAAATTGATAAACACGGTAGCGAAAGAAGACATCGTGGAGTTCAGAAAGATTCAAATGATTGATCTGCATGAAAACCTACAAGGAGATTAATGAGATCACTTGTACCTAATTACAAACTATCCGGAGCATTATTAGATCTTGGAAAGATAGTGGTGAAGCCTCAACCTCGTGGAAAATGTGTGGTTGAAAACCAGTCCTGAAAAATCATGCCCGAAGATCATTAAAACGCTTAGTGGAATCGAATCTTAAAATCCCGACATTACAAATCGCAACAATGTTCAATAGTGGTGACAAGACCATCTCTATTTGCAAGGCGAGACGAGAACTAAAAAAATTGGAATTAATCAGCTGTGTTACAAAAAAAACTAATTGTAAGTGAAAATAATCAGAAAAAGACTCCACTTTGCCAAGGAATATGAAGATTAGACTGCTGAGCAACGGGGAAATGTCAAGTGATCTGATGAGTTCAGATTTACTTATTTCCAACCTGATAGATACATTAGGATTAGAAGGGAGCCCCATGAAACATTTAACTCTCGTGCACTGTACCCACTTTACAAGATTCAAGGAGAAAGTGGGGTTAACTCTGATCGTCAAGTTTAGTCTCAGCAACACTACGTAGCAATAAAGTCAAACCCATCTGAATATCTGAACATACTAAATGACCAGTTTATTCTAGCAATGAATATTTCTTTCCCTGAAGACAACAGCATATTCCAGGATGACAATGCTAGGATTCATTGAGCTCAAATTAAAAAAGATTGTTCAAAGAGCACGAGGCATCATTCACATACCTAAATTGTTAACCACAAAGTCCTGCTCTCAGCCCTGTTAAGAGCATGTGGGACATACTAGAGCAGAGTCTAAAGAGTAATTTGACTCTATCTTCATTAACTAAAGTTCTTGGCAAAATGTTAATGTGCATTGGACAAAATATTAGTGTTGAGGCATTGCATAAACTCATAGGAATAATGCCATGATGAATGTCTTTTATGATTAGTGCCAAAGGCAGTTCAACAAGATATTGAAATGCACGACATTTTTTTGACTGGTCAGTATATATATACATACACGTATATAATAGGACTTAGCAATGAAAAAATGATAGAGTGCTCAAATATCATGAGAATAAACCAGGTTTGATTTTCATACATACCAATTGAAATGAATTTACAAGAATTTTCTGAAGAGCTTTACTCCTGCATTGGATTCTCAAAACTGAAATTCGGAATCCTCGGAAAATTGCAGGTACCGACGCGGCATTATTTTACTTAACCTTGTACCACAAATAGAAAATCAAAATGAACGTATCTATTGGCGCAGTATAGCCCAGATGCTCTTGCGCCATAAAAATCCAAACAAACAAACAGCGTATCTAATAAATAACACAGGGTAAAGTTTGCAATTTCCATACTTTTTCAATATCAGTTACATACGTTTATAAGGTGTGACGGAAAAGTCCGGTGAATGATCACAGAAATCTTGCAGTGTGAAATACTTGAAAAAATATCTCTCATTGGCCTTCAAAGTAGACTCTCTCTCTCACTTCTGATAGTTAAAACTTCTGGAAAAGCCCTCATTCCGTAATGTTTTTAGTTCCCTGGTTATAGCAGCTTGAATGTGTGACATGTTGGAAACTCTGCTCTCTTTCAGCGCAAATTTCAGTTTTGGGAAGAAAAAGAAGTTTGTTTGGGGCAAGGTATCGATTACTGAGCTGTAACACGCAGTTGCATAAAAAAGGAAGTGTTCAAGCTGCCCATTGGATACAGGGGAGGATCTAGGATGTTATTACGGGATGGGGGCGGATTCGGGGGCCCCCTCACCAGGAAAAGTTTTAGTTTTGGACTATTAAATAGTTTAAGTAAATGTTTTTATATTACTAGTTTTCCTTTATACTCATCAAAATACTTAATTTATGACAATGAATTAAAGTTGGGCTTTCCTTTAATTAAACTATATGGTTTAGGGCAGATTATAGTCAAGTATGACAGAAGGATAAGCTAGTAAAGGAGACATATACAATAACCAAAATCATAATTTACAATGTAATTAATAGAACAAGTTTAAATTTAAACTATAAAAACATTGTAATTATTTTATTTTTTTTATAACAAACAACTTTTTAAAAAATTTGAAGTTTATAGTGCAAAGTCAAGCCATCTTGGTTTCTTTGAAAATTTGTCAATCACTTTATTTACATCAATATGAATGTCTCTGTGGGTGTGTATTAAAAGTCTCTTCTGTCATCCGCGTTCGAAGCCAAGTTTGACGGCGCTTCAAGGATAAAAAACTACGTTATGCTGAAGTAACCCTTACTGAAAACGTAGTTTGAAAGACGAGTAGCTTGAAGATTCGTGAAAAAAACGTCTGGATCGCATTTCTCCAAGATTTGGAGACTTTAGTGTAAGACTTTTATTTATTACGGTAGTAACAAACAACACATAAAATATTCTTCATCGTCTTTATTTTTTTCTTATTTAACCCCGCTGGGTAGTCGATCGTCTCCTCCGCCCCTCCCTGGATCCGCCAGTGAACCCCCTCCCCCCCATCGCAATGAAATTTTGTATATTTAAATAGGAATATATGAGTTGTAGCTCTGTAACCCCTCCCATTAAGCCTATAACCCTCCCCTTATGAACTTGCTGCGTACACCTCTGGCCGCAACACATAATCTTCTTTAATACCCCCCTCATGAGTTTCGTACTTCTGAGCTATTGAACCCTCCCAATTTTCCTGACTTTGCTCCACCAGACTTACTTTTCTTCCCAAAAATTAAATTTGCACTGAAGGGGTAAAAATTTTCCGACATTTCACACATTCTAGTTGCTGTGACGAAAGAACTAAAATCATTAAGGAAGGAAGCAGGCCTATAGGCAAGCCGGGGCTAGATGGGGCGCAGTCCCGTTGCTCCATACTTATGTCCTAGTGGCCCCATCGATATGTATGTAAAAATTAACGTTTTCCTCAGAGGAAATTAGGAATTTTCCAACGAAGCCACAAAGCTTGAACATCAGAGCGCCATAGCTAGAATTTTTCCCCTCCCACCAAATTCTTCCTCCATAGCATTTAAAACACAAGCGTTGATACAGTCGAATTCACTTGATACGAGCACGGCTAAAATGATATCTGCACGTTAAGTTTGGTTCACTATTAAGAGTACTATATTAAGAGGTTCACGCTTTTTACCAGCATAAAAGTAGAATCTCTGCTAATACTGGGAAAAATATCTGTCCAAATTTAATGCAATTTTTCCCTTTTCTATAACACTTATTCGTTTTTTCCGACAAAAACGTAGGGAAAGAAAACGTCGAGATATACGAGATGAACAAATGAATATGCCAAGCAAACAATCAAATCTCATGGATTTTTTCAATAACTATTGAGGTGAAATTAAGCGAAATGAGACCATATGTGTATTTATTTACAGTGTAATAAAAATAGACCCCATATAGGTAAGGTTGAAAATTCTATGTTTATTAAATGATATAAAGTAAATCTTGCATTAAGAAAATTACCCAAGTTAATTCTAGTAATTATTTCATTATATGTGTGTAGTTTGAAATTTTTATTCCATTCACGGGTTTTACGAGTAACGGCTAATACTAAGAATTTTACATATTTTTACCTCCTCGTATTAACCGAATTTGACTGTATATATTTTATATTGCAGTATTTGTAATCGTAATAACCTGAAAAGAAAACATTAGAGCGTCAGATTTGTTTATGTTTATTATGACATAATGTCTAAATTCTCTATCGCTCCTGGAAATTATTTAATACTCCCGGGTTCCCTGCGCCCCATACAGAGGCAAATTTACCATTCTGCCACCTGTAGGCTGACGTATTTTGCCGCCTCGTCTTACTAAACATAATTAGAGGTATAATTGAGATTTTGTCGCTTTTGTTAAATTCTTCGTATGACGCCCTTGGCCGTTACATTAATTTTTTCTCTAATATTCGAGAATTTGGCGCCTTTTGGCGCCATTGTCAGCTCTCCCTTTGCCAACGCCTAATCGCACCTCTGAACATAACAATTTAAAATTAATAATTTAATTGGCCACCAAAAAATTCAGCCCCGCCCCTGCAATGTTATTGTCGAAATTTTGTCGCCTTCTAAGCTTTGCCGCCGTAGGTTTTAGCCTATTGGTAATTCCGCCAGTGGCCCCATATACCCTTTACATTGCTCCAGTTGTCCCTTTAGTCAGGCTACAGGCCTTCAAGGAAGACAGTTCTAGAGGTTTTCAGGAGTTATATGAACGTTGTCAGAATCGCATTAAATCAAAGATGGGGACTACTTTGAAGGCAAATGTGGTATATTTTTTCAAATATTTTACACTCTCAGATTTCGGTGATCGTTCACATGACTTTTCGGTCACACCTCGTATACAGTACTGTCCACAAATTGTACACCCTGTATGCGCTGCGTACTCTCAAAATTTTGAAGAATACTATGCACATACTCTCAAGAAAAGTTTTTGTATTTGCTGATTTTGGGTAACTTTCACCAAAGTTCAGTTTTTGTTTTCTAACAAACTTGAATGGAAACAAATGAGGAGATGAAAAAGAACCCTGAACCCCAAGCGTCAAAATAATATCCTGCGTACGAAAATTGATGAAAGTAGCAAATGCCATCTTGGGCTTGGATAGACGACCAGTTAGCCCGGCGCAGTGACGCCACCAGATCCAGTAACACAGCAATTGCAATACTCTTTAATTAAGACAGCACCGCAAATTCTCAATAATTTGGACATCCCTGCATGAATATACGTTGAAAATGGGTGCATGAAATTCGGAATGCTAAATTTTAATTCAAAATAAGAACCTAAAGGCTGATAGGATAGACAGTGGGGTGAAGTAGAAGGATACTATAACGCCAAACTCTTCACATCGGTTTCAGGAGGAGCTTTTCCATGGGTTAGACGGGAGAGTGGAGAAATGAAGGTAGTTTAAAAATCTGCGGCCATTGGTGCAATTACTGGGGAATAGCTTCTTCACTCACCCTAGAGAAACAAAAATAAATAATTTCCAGCTTTTTATGATACAGGGTGATCAAATATATTTTTTCACTTTGTCAATATGTGGGTGGTCCCCTAAATGCACAAGTCACCGAAACTTTATTGGAAAGTGGGCGTTCAAGTATGTTCTATATATCTCCAAAGTTAGAGAATAATTAGCAGAGTAGTTTTTTAGAAATTCGAAAAAAAAAACAAAAAATCCAAAGTGTCCTCCAAAGTGTATCAGGACACTTCGGATTTTTTTATTTTATAAAAATTATTTTATAAATGAAAAATCAATAAATTAGAGAAACCATAGCTATATTTATATAAATCGAACACTACGCAGATTAAATCAAACAACAATATTAATCAACGTTTATTGGCGTAGTGATACCAGCGCCGATGTTATGGCATGCGATGCTATGCCAATAAACATTGATTAATATTGTTGTTTACTTTAATCTGCGTAGTGTTCGATTTATATAAATACATATGCTGCAACGGACGTTTCGATCAATTTAATACCGGTCTCTTCTTAATTTGGTTTAAAAAGTAGTCCATGTATTATATTCTGCGAAATAACCGGCATCAGTAAATAGTCTTTATATACATTCGTAAGAGATTAGATGTCGTTCGTAGCTCAGTAGGCAGAGACTCCGCCCCGCAAGTGGAAGGCCGTGGATACAGGTCCCACAGAACGCAGAAATATTTCTTTTCTTTCGGACGTTTCACAATCTAATCACGCCATAACATCAGCACTGGTATCACTACGCCAATAAACGTTGATCAATATTGTTGTTTGAAACCATAGCTGGTTTGAATAAGAAGGAAAAATTGAATCTGCAATGTCAAATATTGATTGGACTTTTTGAGCCAACAATTATGGGTTAAACAATGTTTTAAGGATCCAACATTCCCCATTCAATGCAGACATTATACAGGAAGATCTATTTGTGTATAACAATAAATGTGCCAGAGACCAACACAAATTTTCTGTTTGAAACAGAGAGAAAGTCGACATAAAGTCATTAATTATATCTCATAACACCATGATACTGTAGAATATCCTATAAGTAATAATGCAGCGGATTTAGTATGGCCAGGTGTAAATCATGATCATCTACAAATGACTTTGTCAGAATTTTCAAAATGATAAGGTTTTTACAAATGTTTTTTATTAAAAACAAGAAAGTAAGTGGTTAATTTACCTTGTTGTAGCAGCATTGTAGAAATCATGTCCATTGGAGTAACTAAACATTAGGACATGATCAGTCAAAAGCAATTTTAAAAGCGGTGCCACATCTGAAAAACCAGCCAACGACAGTGAGTTAAAAGAAATGTAGTACAGGTACTTCCCTCTATATTCGAAAACATTCTGCATTTCTTTTAACTCACTGTCATTTATTAGTTTATCGGGTGTGGCAACACTTTTAAAATTGCTCTTGACTGACCATATGCTAATTTTTAGTTAATGGTTTAGACTTAATTTCTACAATGCTTCTCCTGCAAGGTAAATTAACCATTACTTTCTTATTTTTTTAATAGAAAACGTTTGTAAAAACCTTAGGCTTTTGAAAATTCTGACACACACAAACAAAGTCATTTCTAGTTTGAATAATGAGTGGTACCTGCCCATACTAAATTCGTTGAATTATTATTTTTAGGAGATTCTACAGTGTCATGGTGTTGTGAGATGCAATTAATGACTTCCTTTTTCTTCGATTTTCTGTCTGTTTCAAACAGAAAATTTGTGTTGATCTCTGACACATGGATGGTTATGCACAAATAGGGCTCTCTGTATAATGTGAGCATTGACTAGGGGAATGTTGGATCCTTAAAATATTCTTTAACCCATGATTATTGGCTCATAACGCCAATCAACGTTTGAAATTGTTGTCCCAATTCCACCTTCTTATTCAAACCAGCCATGGTTTGTCTAAATTTATTGATTTTTCATTTACATATTAAATGGGATATTAAAAGTGCTGTGCTTTATGATAATTCCATTCTCGTTATTTAGAATGGGTGCATTTTGAGCTCTGGTAAAAAGCACTGATATGGGATTTAAATATTTGGTGTTATAACAAGTTAAGATTGGGTGGTTTACAGCATATTAAATGATTACACCATCTAAAATCTTCCTACTATTGTAACATATATTTTGGGTACATATTTTGACACATTTTACATAACGCATAAAATTTTATTTTTATAGGATATTTAATAATTCTTTTATTAATTTTAGTTTGGTTTCATATATAATTATCCATAAGAGATTCTTATTAACCGACAAATAATTAGTTAATCATATGCAGACGACAAAAACCTAAAAGCCAAACGCTCGACAAAAACAATTCTGCTCACAATAGAGATACAGTTTTTCATTTATCAAAAGGTACCGGTTCTGTTCTCCAACTCAGAGTTCTTATTTTGTTACTGAAATACATTTTTAGTAACCAAACAATTTTTCAATAACAGATTTATCCTGTAAAGATGAAAGAAAAAGATTTTCTGGAATAAAAAATATTTTGCTTTCCTAAATATGTTTCCTTTAAGAATGTATTTCAACCGTGTTTCAAAGATATAGCTTTCGATTTTGCGCTTGAAAACAACGAGGACTCAGAAAAGAACAAAATATTTTTCAAAAATTTATGGAAAAAATGAAAAATTTATGTTTTCACCATTTTTTTGCTTTTTCTTTTCTGCTTGCTATGTTTCCACATAATGTAAAATAAAAAATAAAAGTGCTTGAGAGTTAGTTACGTCCCACAACATAATTATATTTGAAAATATTAAGTAAAAATCACCTTTAGAATTGAACTCTCTGTAATCGTTCCGTATTTATGAACAGTTACAAAAGCTCGTTAATGACAGCAAACCTACCCCTAGCTTCAATGATGCATGGAAGGCCCCATTAAATCCCGATTACTAAGATCTCTAAACCCTTTTCAACATTGTATTTCATTTCTTGGCTTCCCTGGGTATTTTCTGATAACGGTTGGCGCTATTATCAGGCAATCATGACATGGCAACACTTTGTGCTCACTTGGAGCTCACCCAAGTTAATGACTAACAAAGGACATCCATGTCTGTCCGAAAAGCGTCGATGCCAATACATCTACACAATATAAAAATCCACGATCCACAAAGTCTTTAATGATTATATTCATAGCAATGTAAATTTTTTGCGAGTATTTTAGCAAATATGATTGCGAAGAAAAACGTTTTTACAATATTTTCACAAACCAATGACTATAAAATTAGATGTAGGGCTAATAGTCAATTTTAATACTATATGATTAATAGTTAATTCTAGAACTGTGTAACAAATAGTCAATTTTAACACTGCGTGATTAATACACACTTAGGAGTTATTTTAAATAATAACAGTACGATATATATTAACAGGGTGATCTTTTTCATTGCTATTTTACCAGTGTTTAACCTTTTTATGTAATTTCCTCCCTGGTACCCTGTATTTTATTTCTATAGGAAATAGTGTAACTGAATAGTTTATAAAATGTTATGGAGATGTACTATTTGCAATCGTATAACGGAATAATAGTTACTATATATACTATATATACTATATAATAGATACTAAACAATACTTTCAATATACATTTTATTAAAATATATATATACATATATATATGCAGTGGAACCTGATCACGTGACCAAAGTGACAACCTTAATAAATTGACCACCAGAATAAAGCGACCACATTTTATGAGAGAACTAGTAAGGGTTTGGTATAAACATGATTAAACCCTTACTAGTTTTCTGATAAAATGTGGTCGTGTATAATGACCACCTGTTTATAATGATAGTCGCAGAGCCCTGTCCCGAAGGCGGTCACGATAGGCAGGTTCTACTGTATATATATATATTTGTGTGAAAGTTATCTACTGAAATTAAATATAGAATATCCCAAAAACTTAAAAAATTGGATATTGGCCCTTGTTCCGCCTTGTTCCGCCTTGGCCTGAGTTTCCTTACTCAGAGATCTCATAAAAGATCGCACTGCTCACTGTAGTCCGGGGTTTGGTTCCCTAGGCCATAAGAGGTTCGGATTCCTCGGAAAACAGTAGGTCCCGGCGCAGCATGACCATTGTAGTCTTTGAGCCGTAAAACCACAAAACAAACAAACAAAACCGATTGTACTTAAGTACGAGTATATATATATATATATATATATATATATCATCATCATCATATTCAACCATTATCTATCCACTGCTGGATGAAGGTCTCTCCAAATGCTTTCCACACAAGTCTATCCTGAGCAATTCGCTTCCACGTCACCCCAACCTGTTTTCTTATTTCATCCACCCATCTAGTTTGAGGACGTTTTCTAGGTCTTCGGTGGTCTCTTGGAATCCAGTTCAGAATTTCTGTTGTCCATCGTTGATCAGTTCTTCTTGCAATATGCCCAGCCCATCGCCATTTCAGCCCTTTTACTTTAACAATGATGTCCTCTACTCTAGTTTGCTCTCTCACCCAAGTGTTTCTTTTTCGATCTCTCCTAGTTATTCCAAGCATGCACCTCTCCATGCTCCTTTGCGTTGTCTGTAACTTTCGTATTGCTCCAACTGTTAGACTCCATGTCTCTGATCCATAAGAGAGGACTGGCAATACACACTGGTTGAAGACCTTTCTTTTTAGACACAAAGGCAATTTCCCCTTCAGGATAAAACTGTTTCTTCCAAATGCACTCCAGCCAAGTTTAATACGTCTGTTGAGTTCTTTCATAATGTTGCCATCCATTGAAATCAGCTGGCCAAGGTAAATATATGAATCAGCAATTTCTAGCTCAGTGTTGTCAACTTGTATTTTTGTTTCCTCTACAAAATTATTGAACATGATCTTAGTTTTTTGTAGGTTCATCTTGAGTCCAACTTCTTCACTTCTAGTTGAGAGCTCTTGTACCATGTCTTGGAGTTCTAATGGGTCCGTTGAAAAAATAACAATGTCATCAGCAAACCGCAGATGATTTAAATATTCACCATTTATTTTTATTCCCTTGTTATTCCAATTTATCAGCTGAAAAATCATCTGTAAAGCAGAAGTAAAAAGTTTTGGAGAAATGGTATCTCCCTGCCTCACCCCTTTGCCAAGTTTGATAGTTTTGGTATCTTTATGTAACCGAAATTTTGCACTTGCATTTTTATACACACGTTTCACCATGTCAATGTACACATCCTCAATGTCTGTTGATCTTAAAGAGTTGATGACTGCTGATGTTTTTATAGAGTCAAAGGCCTTCTCATAGTCAATAAATGCAACACACAATGGAAGTTCATATTCATGTGTTCTTTCAATTAATTCTCTTAATACTTGAATATGGTCCACTGTACTGAATCCACTTCGAAATCCAGCTTGTTCTCTTGGTTGAGCTGCATCTAATTTTTTCTGCAGGCGATGTGTTAGCACTTTTGTGAAGATTTTATAAATAGCAGGTAACAAGCTAATTGGTCGGTAATTTTTCAAATCCTCTTTATCACCTTTTTTATGCAAAAGAATTACTGTTGCAGAATCCCATTGGTTTGGTATGTTACCGCTGTTAAGACATTTGGTAAAGAATTTTGCAAGTATGTCTTCTACATATTCTCCAGCTTCTTTTAGGATATCTAATGTAATACCATCATCACCAGGGGCTCTTCCTTTCTTCATATTTTTTATTGCAAATGAAACTTCTTCTTTTAAGATTTTAGGAGCTGTTCCTTCGACTATTTCAGTGTCTTCGTTTAATCCACTGTTACTTTCATATAGTTTTTTGTAGAATTCTTCAACTCTTCTAAGTATTTCTTCCCTATTTCTTGTTACGGTGCCATCCTCTCCTTTTAATGCAATGATGTGTTTCTTCCCAATAGACAAACTCCCTTTAACAACCCTAAGGCTCTTGTTATTTTCAATGGCCTTCCTTACTAACTCACAGTTGAATTTTCTTATGTCTTCTTTCATGCTTTTGCGCAGAGTTTTACAAAGTTCTATGTACTCAATCCTGGAACTGGTATTTTGATTGTCCACCTTCATATCTCTTCGCCTTTTCATGAGCTGTTTCGTCTTCTCAGATAATTTGCTATTGTGCTTTTTACAGGTTACACCACCAATTTCCCCAGCAGTTTCAACTATTGTCTTAACAATGTTTTCATTTGCTTCTGAGATGTCAACTTCTTCAATAAGTCCTTCCAGTGCAGAAAAGCGATTTTTTAATTCCAACTTGAATGCCTCGGTATTTTCTTTTAATTTCTTTAAATCCACCCTCTTACTTACTTGTTTCCTAATGAGCTTCTGTCGTTCTAATTTAGTATTTAAGTGCACTTTACATCTCACCATTCGATGATCACTTCCAGTATTAAATCTGTTCAGTACACTGCAATCTTCAATAATTGATTTCTTGTTTGCCAGGATATAGTCAATTTCACTAGTTCCCCCATTTGGGTGTTTCCATGTCCATTTTCTTTGCGGTTTCTTCTTAAAAAATGAATTCATGATGCTAAGATTTTCAGCTTCTGCAAATTCGATGAGTTGATCGCCACGTTCATTCCTTTCCCCATATCCGTATTTACCAACCGATGTCTCTCCTTGTTCCTGTTGTCCAATTCTTGCATTGAAATCCCCCATGATGAGCTTGATCACGGGATGATTTGATGAGCACGGGAGAAGCAGAGTAAAATCAGTGGATTAAATGTCCCCCTCTCCCCGATTCATGATCTGTTAGTTATCTATTTATAAGCAGTGGTTTAGGTCTTTTTTTAATTTCCTCTTTTCTTTGTATATTCTTTATATTAGTATATAGTTCATTCTACACTTTAACGGCGTAGTAATTTGTATTTTTATATCCCATTTCAGTTATAATATTCATTAATTTATATAAATCACCCGATCTTTTATTTTTGGAATTGAGTCTTACCACTATGTCGATGACATCATCATATTCCCTCCTCAGTTATCCTGGAAAATATGTTTAATGTATTTCTTTTTTATTAACACACCGTTTTTATGTTTTAGTATAATTAAAGATTTGTTCGGTTTTTTGCTTATGATTTTTAATAATCTATAATCTTTTTTGATGAGTTTCAAATTATTTTTTCAGTGTATCCCCATGAGTTGTTCCTATAATTATATAATTAAGTTCACTGCATATTAATGAACAGTATAATTAAATTTCGCTATATAATTGTATTAAATTGTTAAGACTTATTATGCTGCTTGATTCGATATTCGTTTTTTTTGCAGGTTTCATTTTTTTGTTCATTCCAATTTAGTCGTTCATTTAACTATTCACTATTTTTATAAATCAATCAATCAATAACTGGATGTAACTAGGGAGGCTATAAGGACTTAATCTCTTCTAAAAAACGAAAATTACAAATTGATGCTATATGCAGAGCGTTAGAGTAGGGGAAATAGCCTCTCCTAGATCTCAAGGGAGCAATAGCTTGTCCTAGATCTCAAGGGAGAAATAGCCTGTCCTAGATCTCAAGGTGGGGGGCAATAGCCGCTTCTAGATCTCAAAGGGAGCAATAGTCTGTTCTCATGAGCGGATTTACCATTTTGCCACCCCTAGGCTATTTTTGCCTCCCCAAGGCTCCTTTTTGCCGCCTCTTCCTACCAGTCTGTCCCTCCAATCAGTGGTAGGAACATAAAAATTGTTACATTCAATATACGCCAAAAACTTTTGTATTGACAATAAATATGTTGAAAAACAAACTCATAAATTGAAACATAAACATTAAACAATATTAACTTATATTGAAGTATTCTCTCTTCTTGGTATATAATAAATCAAATTCAATTTTATTGAAATAAATTTTAATTTTAGCAAAAAATAAAAGCCTATCGAACACTGGTATTTAAATGGAAAGCATGACGTCTAGCTTTCTTCTCGGCAAAACATCTGATTATATCATATGGTATTGATTTTGTTATATCAGACTCAATACACAAAATTTTGCCGCCCTAGTCTATAGCCTAGTATAGCCTATTGGGAAATACGGCACTGCCTGTTCTAGATCTCCAGACTGGCTACGCCAATGTTCAGGAATGACATAAAAACATAAAAGACTGAATAAATACAGTTTTCTATTCAATTGTTTATTTATTCATCCGATTTTTGGCATCATTTAGTTAGGAATTTACATCTTTATCAACCCCTTTTGTTTCACCATTTCATCATTGGGAATCTCCATAAGATATTAACACTCTCACTTCTTTCTGGCTTGGATTTCGTTAGTAAGGTCGCTCTTGTTCTTGAGAACGTTTATTTCTGTGTTTGACCTTTATCTTTCTCTTATTCTTCTCTTTCTAGTTCGTTTTGCTTCAAAATGAATGACCTTTTTTACCTTTTCAAAGGCGTCCTCATCGTTGCGTTCAACTTTCCCGTGTATTCTCTCCACTATCTAGTTTGTTTTAATGTTGCTTATGTTCATCTTGTGCTTTCTCTCGTTCAATGTTACACCGAGGCAGACCTGTAGCAAGGATTATGAGAAGACCTGAGCAAGACAAAGAGCACATGGAGCACGAGGGTATTATTATATATATATATAGCTCGATGGGGCAATTGTGGCGCAAGCATGATGCAATTGGAACCACGCCCTTGCTTGCCCCGACCTGTCTACAGGTCTGCACCAAGGAATATCCTCAGCATACGCCTTCCGCCCATGGACAATAATCAAATTACATGCGATAGAAACCCTTGGCATGTTCTTTTCTAACGGCTGAAGCGTTTCTCTTCTTAGCTAATTTTACGTTTTATAAAAAAAGTCTGATATATAAGATTATTTACGCTGCAGGAAGTATATGGGTGTTCTTGCATCAATCAGTATACGCTAGATTCCTTATTAAACCGGCCATACCGGAACAGGGTCTCTAACCGGTTTATCTGAAAATTGAGTTCTTTATAAGAAAGACTGCTAAAATTGAAGTATTGAAATAGCAACCAGTAACATAGCAATTAAAAAATTATGGAAGACTCGGGTAGCTTTAAAATAAATAATATGATGCATTTCTGCCTTCACTTGACAAAGGGAGCAGTTGGCTCCCGAAACGTCGTGTTTTTAAACCTTACGCCAGTGTCGAAATAACTGTTTGTTATGGAATCTCCTGGTGAAACTCTGTATTGTTTCGTTAATATGATGCAAGGTTTAACAGAAGGACGTAGCTTGGTATCCAATGGGAAGGTGCTTGATGACCCTGATCCCCTCCATTTCTTACACCACTGATTACAACATATGAATTAATTGATTTTAAAACAATGTAAGAAAAGAAAGAAAGAAGTGACTTACTTAAGAAAAATTTACTCCTGATTAAGGACTGCTGCTGACGCCTTCGAAAACTTGGATGCTATTTTTCATTTACTATTTTACCAATGTTTAAACTATTTGCATGTAAAAAAATGGTTTTCGTTTGTTTCTTGACAACCATCGTTTTTCTGGGTTTTTGTCTGGAGGGCACTGAAGCCTGGTTAAAAGATAGTTTTGTTGTGATATTTTAATCCTTTTTAGATATTTTTGGACAGGAGATAACAAATCCTTTAATAAAATAAGAGGATTTTAGATTTATTTAAAACTTCTAGCAAAATGAAAGTGCATTGAATTCTCCAAATGTAAAACTAATGCGTGACATCTCGTTCTTTTGCAGATTAGAAGTGTGAAGTCCAACACTCTCAAGACGATTTATCAAATTAATCGATGATAAAGGTCGATGCTTTCGATTTTTCAATCGTGCTCAGTCACTTCATAAATGACTAATGATCGGTACTCCTCGAGTCTTATAACAACAGTTACGAAGTTGACGAAGCACACGCGTTGAATGATTAATTCGAGATCCAGCGTCTTTGTTAAGAATGTTCAGAATTTTAATACATCCAGTTTAATAAACTATGGCACCTTACGAAATACTGCTGGGATCTCTTCGGAAATTTAAGTATTACAGATATACTCTCTGAAATACTTCGCGCTAGTCCAAAACTGGACTGCCATTAGCGAAGTAAGTACATAATATTTTAAGCATATTTTCAGCGAAACTGATTCTGTTAGTTGTGTTTCACGAAAAAATTTCGTACTGTATATTTCACGTATTTCTTTCATCACCTCTGTATCATAACACACCTTCATGAACACATTTACCATTTCTTTTTAATATAAGTAAATTTAACGCTCATATTATTCATACCACACATGCATATAACATTTCCTTACACAAGTTTCCATGGCACTAGTTATAAAGATTTATTTTTTGTGCACGCTGTCAATTAGTTCACGTACATTTCTAGTTTTATTGTGCACATTTAAAGTTTCATTGCGCACGTTTCTATTTTTATTATGCGCATTTCTATTTTTATTATGCGCATTTCTAGTTTTATTATGCACCTTTCTAGTTTTATTTTGTACATTTCTTATTTTATTTCACACATTTCTACGTTTATTGTGCACATTTCTCTAATGCACGACAGCTCCAATACAGAGGAAAATGTTACATAATTTACAAAATTTCAAACAGTTGTAAAAAATTCAGTTTTCGAATACCCAAAAAATATCAATGGATATTTTCTACGAACCAATAGAATTTCCTTTCATGCCCCGTCACTATTCGAGGTTTGGTCTTCATGCAGAATGGTTCCCTTGTGAGATTAAGATCAATCCTAATAAAAATAACTCGTGAAGCCCGTTTAAATTCGATACAGAGTCTGTATACTAATAGTGTGTTTAAATATGTATTTTATAACTGATGTTGATGATAGATATTTTAATTGGTCGCAATTCCTAAAATATATTATTGTATATTACTGTAGATGAATTGAAGAGTGGAATATAACTATTATTGACTGAATTTAGAACCGAATTATTATGATTTAATTAATGAAGAACCTTTACATTAATTTTTATAGTATGTAGTTAACCCAAATAATTTAAATAAATATTTATGTTGTTATTGTATGTTCAGCTTCTAACGCTTATCCCATTTTAATATGTTGGCTAACTTTGGGAAGGAGCCACGAACAAGATTATTCAACATTCTTAAATGTACACATTACACATGTACCAACCACTATCAAATACTATAAGATCATTTTATTACATAAAAGGTTAAACACTGGTAAAATAGCAATGAAAAAGATCACTCAAGCTTTCGGACGCATCAGCAGCAGTCCTTCATCAGGAGTAATGATTACTCCTGATGAAGGACCCTATTATTTCTAAGATCATTTATACTTAATTTAACTTTACGGTTACTTAGTTATTTCGGCGTTTAAAAAAATGTATTTATCTCTTACAACCCGCACACCCTGTAAAGTGCAGGTATCAAACAAATGGTCACAATTATAGTCCACTGCTCTCATAATACAAATTTCCCTTAATTTCTAACCGTCTCCGTAATAGTAACCATGCAATATCTGAACTTAATCATAAATGCAGTATATATATATATATATATATCCTAAAGGTAAATGTTAGAATAAACAAGAATATGTACGAAAGAAATATAGAAAAGGCCTATGATATCATTACTCATAATAAATTATATGCGAGGTGGAGGGGCGTATAAAATATGAATAAAAATAAAATAAAAAAGTAATAGTAAAATAATAAAATATATATTTATATATATTCATTTTGTAGGCAATATTCTTGAGCACCCAACACTTCCATCTTTACATGAACATACGATACTTATATTCAAGTAATGCATTGTACTTTATTATGATGTTATGTATAAATTATTATTATTTTATATTATATTATGATTATATATAAATTATCATGGTAATTATATGCAATTGCAATATTTCGTAGTACGTACTATGGAGCTACTTTTGAGAGGGTATCAATTGAGAAATATTGTAAAACTGACCTTTGTATTCAAAATTTTACTTCTTTATCCACTAGCAGTGGCACGCTCGGAAATTTTTTTGTGGGGAGGTTTTATCCATTAGTTAGTGGGGGAGTAAATTACTTTTTACGAAAAATCGAACTTCATCCGATATGAATTTTTTTTTCCAATATCATATTTGGGGGAGTTTAACCCCAATCCCCCCTTGGGTGCCCCAATGACCACTAATGACCAACTGATCAAAACCGTAGTCTTATGTTATTTAATATCTAAATTTCACATAGTAATTTCTACACCAATTAAAAACCGGTATGATAATAATGATCTGATAATATCATTGATAATTGATCAACTATCACTGGCGTACGTAGTGTGGGGTTTATGGGGGGTTGTAATCCCCCATTGCGATGGAATTTCGTATATATACATATGATTGTTTGTTTGTTTGGATTTTTATGGCGCAAGAGCATCTGGATTATACTGCGCCAAATATATACATATGAATATATGATGGCGTTGTAGCTCTGTAACCTCCATTGCAGGTCTGTAACCTCTACGTTATGAACTTTTTGGTTATGCCTACGCCAATGAAAAATTGTTAACAAAAAAGACAACAAAAAAAGTCAAAGGAGACAACAAAAAGGACAGAAGATGACAAAAAATGACAAAAGCACAGATACATGACGAACACAAATCAAGTATTAGTGCCTTTCGATAAGACTAACATGTAAGTAAATGAACACAAATATACTGTATGTTGAGCATGGTCTTAATATTTAAATTACGCAACAAAAGACAATGAACAGAATACGTACATCTGCGTTTAGGAGAGTATATTATATTCGAAGTTCCTTTGCATAATGAAACAAGAGTTTTTTTGCGATAATGGAAAAACCGTAAACATTGTTTCTATTTATTCGGACATTATCGCTGAAATTATTCAATTTCGGAGTAAATTCATTTCTGTAATCTTTCAACGAAAGTCATTTAAACTAATTAAATCTTCACAAAATGACGAATTCCAGATTCGACATTTCGTTAAAAGAAATGTGTTCTGAGCGCAAGTGCAATGATTCTATCTGAACGAAATTTGTGGATTGGACGCAGAGATAGTGTTCAGACAACGATAATTCCTTTTATTCCTTCATTTCCAAATGAATACATTTTTTTTAAATATATATATATTCCCTCTCGCATATAATACTAGTAATAAGGCATACTAAGCGATGACTAATCTCCCATTTTATGTAATAAAAAAGCAAGAAATGGAATGAGAAATATATATATTAAAATTACCATCTATGGCAAATCCAGATTAAATATGTCAGTTTCAAGATGATGAATTGCGCGAATCTCATTGGATTCGGTGAAATGAAAATAAATGGAAAACGATGAATCTATTTCAAAATCATCATACACCATGCAGTCTACTGCTTATAAAATGGTAATCCTCACAATTACAAAATGTATGCAAATTTCCAAGTTTATTTACTCCGATCAGTAAAGAGATTAAATCATCAAGGGTTGATACAAATTGACGGTATTCAAAACCGAAAGCTTAAAATTAATAAATTACAAAAAATGACAAAATTGAATTTTAAATCGCTAAACCCACGAAAGAAACAGAAATAAAAAATTGTAAAAATATATAAACAAATACATCACATGGTAATAATATCAAATCATCAAACAAGAATTAATGAGTGCTTACAAAAATTAAGATAAAAATAAAATAAATTAATAAAATTATTGAAATGGTAAAGAACAGAACGTGCGAAAATTATAAATATGTAACAAATATGTAAAAAGAATCGAAATATGTAAAGATTTGGGTACATTTTCATGAAGGAATTCATTGAACCGCAGTTATTCGAACTATTTGAAAGTTATATATATATTTACATATACGTATTGTACGTACAGTAAAATCGCGTTAACCTAAAGTTCTGAATAATACCAACAAGTTAAAAGATGTTTACATGGAAAATGAAATTTTCTTTTTCATACTTTAATAACTTTTTAATTACATACCTGTACAATTTTAAAATCATACTGTTAATCTTAAGAATTTTTCTAAGATCTTACTTATTTCTTTACTTGAACAGGTATCCGAAATCGTTGTAGACTTCATAACATTCAAAATCATTCTAGTCTTCATAACATTCAAAATCATTGTAGTCTTCATAACATTCACGATCATTGTAGTCTTCATAACATTCATGATCATTGTAGTCTTCATAACATTCATGATCATTGTAGTCTTCATAACATTCATAATCATTGTAGTCTTCATAACATTCATAATCATTGTAGTCTTGATAACATTCATAATCATTGTAGTCTTTTGTGTAGTCTTCATAATCATTGTAGTTTCTCCGATTTGAGTTAGAACAGGCCTAGCGTTACATGGGCATTTGAGGCTCGATCCCCCCCTCCAAATAATTTGAAATAAATTGAAATTTACACATATTATAATGTACAAATATAGTATATAACATGTTCTTGCCCCTCCCCAAATAATTTTGTAAAGTTTACGTTGATGGTGAGAACTATAAAAACGTATCTAAAAATGATAAATATAGACGAGTTTAAATAAGAAACAAGTTTAAATGCAACATGTGGAACTTGTTTAAACGAAAATGTAGAGATTAAATGAAAAATGCCTGAACGGGTTTGAAGAAAAAATACAAAAATTATTTAAATGATAACAGTGATGTAGGAAATAAGTGATGAAAAGGGCTTAAGCCCCCCCCCCCATTGGATTTGAAAATACCTTATTTTCTTACATTTCATCACATAATATCCTTTAAAGCCATTTTTGGTCCCATAATTCCATTTAGGCCTCCATGATTTTTGAATTGCTAAGCTATTGAATAATAAGTGTAGAAACGTGTTTAAACAATTAATGTGGAGACGTGTTTAAATGAGAAATGTAGAAGGTGTTTATGTGAGAAATGTAGAAGGTGTTTAAATGAGAAATGTAGAAGGTGTTTAAATGAGGAATTTAGAAACGTTCTTAAGTAAAAAATGAAGAAATGTGTTAAAATGTGAACTAATGCGAAAAAAAACGAAAAGCAATGAAATATTAAACGTAGGAACACGTTTAAATATTAAATGTAGGAGGGTGTTTAAATGTGAAATATAGAAACGTGCTTAATTAAGAAATGTGTTTAAATATGAACTGTAGAAAAGCAATGAAATATTAAACGTAGGAACGTGTTTAAATATTAAATGTAGGAGCGTGTTTAAATGTGAAATATAGAAACGTGTTTAATTAAGAAATGAAGAAATGTGTTTAAATGTGAACTGTAGAAAAGCGATGAAATGTTAAGCGTAGGAACGTGTTTGAATATTAAATGTAGGAGTGTGTTTAAATGTGAAATATAGAAACGTGCTTAAATGAGAAAAAAACTGAGAAAAACAAACAAAACAAATGGGAAAAACGTGCTTAAATATTAAAATATATTTTGATGTAGTGTTTATTTAGGTAACTGATGAAAGGAAGGCACACACGAAACCACTTTTCCTTTTGGTAATTGCTAAAAGGATGAAATACATTGTTTCTTTCATCAATTACCAAAAGAAAGAAAATGCTTTGCATCCTTTCGTCAATTACTGAAAGAAGGGTAAATCACTTTCTTTCATTAAGTGAAAGTGAATATAGAGCAGAGCCGACGAGAGTGGGGAGCAGCAGGGGCTGCATCCCGGGGGGGCAGGGGGAAGTAGAGCCCACAGCATAGGTCCTTACCAGCGGGCCCACACTGGCAAGAACCTATGATGTGGGGCGCCCTGTGCAGGAAAGTGGTCATGCGGCTGGTCGAAGTGAGCCTCGGCGCCCGCATTGGCTTTCAGCGCCCCTGATATGGAGCACCCTCTAGTATTGCTCATCAAGGCGAACGTTTTTACCATCTTAACCAACTCATATCCGTGATAGATTTCCAATAGAACAGGATGAATTCTGAACCCCTCATGAATTTGATCTGTATGTTCGACTCTTGTCCATTTGTTTGTTTCTACGGCACAAGGACAACTAAGGTCATGTTCCACTGGAACCTATGTTGTTTGCAGTTTCCTAGGAACCTAAAGCTCTTAAGGCCTAGCAAATTAATCACTGAATTTCACGGTGTGCAGATTCTAAGCGTTCTAGAACTTCGGAGGTCGAACCCGCGTAAATGGCCCACTGGACGACTGCCTGCCACGCTATTTTTAAATTAATTAACATTCATCGATTAATTAATCATTGATCACGAAACTATAAAGAGAATTAATATATTAATCACACATAATTCAAAATATTCGAAATCGAGAAATAAATCATTTATGTGAAGTGCTGAACAAAAATTATGTATACGTTAAATCGATTTATTATCAATCAATTATTACTGATCGAAAATTATATTATAGATCACGTAGTTCTGTATTGATTGTTATATCAACCACTTACCATTGAGCTGTATAATAACTGGAGTGCTGACTCCCTATTCTACAGACCAACGGCGCCTGAAGCCACTTTCCACTGAGGAAGGATATACTTCGTGAGTTAGACATAGGCGTGGAGTTATATGGGCCTGTGGGGCCTGAGACCCCCCCAATAATTTGAAATAAATTGCAATTTTACATATACTGTAATGTATAAATGTGCTTGGGCCCCTGGGCCCCACAATAATTTTGCGAACTTTATGTTGACGGTAGAGTTAAGCAAACAATCTATGAACGTGCATTGAAACTTATGGATGACAGGTGAAAGCATGGCGTGGATTTTTATTTTAGCCATCGATTTATTCCATGTTTTGTATTGGAAAAACACAAAAACAAGTGTTGAATATCATCCTGTCAACTGAGTGTACAGTCCCCAACAAAAATCCAAATTATTCTCATTTATTAAAACAATTTGATGATAAAAGGACATTTTTTATTTATACAAGTCAAACACTACGCAGATTAAATTAAGCAACAATTTTTATCAACGTTTTTTTAGGCGTTGTAATAGTAACGCCGATGTTGTGGCACAGTTAGATGGTGAATCGTCCTCAAAGGAAAGAACTACTTTTTGCTTTCGATAGGGCACGATCCCACGACCTCCCCAAGGACATTTGTACTAAATGTTCTGGGTCATTTTTTTGATTCACATTAACTTAAAATGAAATAGATCCTCTATTTTTGATTGCTACAAATATCTGTTAACATTACGAGATGCACTGAAAGTGACTTTTTGTCTAACGCGTATAAATACAGGAATGAAGCGTTTCTTCGAAAATGACATGACCCGTCTACACTCCAGTTATAGTATAGCTCAGTACCACCAGGCCTGTAGTCAGGATGTAGGGGCAACTGGGACCAAGCAAAGAGAATATGAGACACAGGGCACTTGAGGATTATTCTATATAAAATATATGTATATTAATATAGATATACAAGATATATGTATATTAATATAGATATACAAGATATATGTATATTAATATAGATATACAAGATATATGTATATTAATATAGATATACAAGATATATGTATATTAATATAGATATACAAGATATATGTATATTAATATAGATCTGTAATATATGTATATTAATATAGATATACAATATATGTATTGTATATTAATATGTATATTAATGGCTGGATGGGGCTACTGGGCCCATGCCAGGCTTGGCTATAGGCCTGAGTACCACTAATTGATATATCGAAAATTAAGTATAATGCTGCTTATTATTATGATTCCCTATTGTCATATCGATGTCTATGGTTTATTTATCGCTATACATATAGCCCTTACTTTTTTATCAATTAAATTAGCTACCATTTATTGTTATATTAATTATCATAACCCCTTGATATTTTTATGCTCTATCAATTGTTATATTTAAAATTTATTGTTGTGTCGATTGTTATATTCGATTTATTGCTATATCGATTGTCATGTATATACACATGACATTTTATATGAATTGTGCGTGATATTCCTATGATCTATTGTTATATAGGTTATACTACATAAATTATTTATTCTAATATCTACTTATTATCGATATTACTGTGTCATTTTTTATTGATAATTATCATATTTTATTGATATTATAGTCGCTGTGGCATAAAAATTGCTATAATAATGAATTAGTAATAAACAAGCAAGTGAAAGAAAATCGCCTAAGGTCGATATTTAAATTTAGCGGGTTTCAATTAACATTAATTCGCAACTCTCTAATCCGCAATTCTTTAATTTGCAACTCTCTAATCCGCAACTAATTTGCAACTTTTTAATCCGTAACTCTCTAATCCGCAACTCTCTAATTCGCAACTCTCTAATCCGCAACTCTCTAATCCGCAACTCTCTAATTCTCAAGTAACTCGGTAGGTTTTCAACGTTAACAATAGCCACCATTATTGCATTTACGGAAGACCTTTGCCTTGTCCTTTTCATTGCGTATAGACAGGCAGACAGAAAAACCAACAGCAATAGCGGGTTTAATATCTATTGAAACCTGCTAATAAATTTTATTTTCAGTTTGCTTAAAATTAAATATTGTTTTAAATAAACTGAAAAAAAATATAAAAAATGTAATTAACAAAATAAAATATAAATAAACAAATAAAATATCATTGATCTTTGTAATTTGTTTTGCAATTTGTATCTCGGTAAAAAACAACTTGATAAACTATATACTCACGCATTTGAAAAACCAGGATACTTATCTGGTAACGCGTAAGTCTCCCTTTCAATCGGATTACAGCAACAACACGACAGGACACAAGATCTACGAAAACTTTCTGAGATGACATTTAGGTCTTAGGTTCCTAAACCTTTGTATGCCCCACAACCCCTATGAAAGACTTTATTAGTGTTCGCGCCCATGGGCGTCAGCAACAACCTCTCCTCGAAATTTTAATTAATTTTAATTTTAAATAATTTTATTTTAAGTAATTTGTAACTACCTATATATATATTTTTTTTTTTTTCCCTCTAACCTCTTAACGATTTTATTTTTCAATTTTAAATGGAAATGCACTGGCTGAAAATAATGCAAATATTTCTGAATAAGCCCTTCCCCCTCCCCCACCTCCCATTTCTTC
>QLNU02015270.1:77886278-77913002 GCA_006491805.2 Dysdera silvatica
GTGGATTTGCAAAATCAAATTTATTAAATGTTATAAATTCGAAGCTGTTATAAATTTGTTTAAGCATAAACATTTGTTAAGTATTTACGCACTGTAACATTTTATATTAATACAGAAATTTAAAAATTTCTGTATTCTATTATAAATTTAAGTAGCTATATAAATTTTTGTGTTTCAATAGCAAAGTTTGTTTTCCGTGAAATTCATAATGAATAAAGCTAAGAGCAGGCATCTTGATTGACATTATAAAGGTGAAAATTTACGTGTTTTTAAATGTATCAGTTTCTAAACAAATTATGTTTTCATACATGTTTCACCTTTATTAACCGTGAAAAGTTTACGTTGAAAATTTTTAGAGACAAAGTATGTAAATG
Source organism: Dysdera silvatica (assembly GCA_006491805.2). NCBI lineage: Eukaryota > Metazoa > Arthropoda > Arachnida > Araneae > Dysderidae > Dysdera > Dysdera silvatica. The sequence goes on from QLNU02015270.1 coordinate 77,886,653, forward strand.
CGTCAAATTAGAGTTCTCACCCCCTAGACATTTGTCTATATAAATATTCATGCGTATATATATATATCACACCTTATCAATTCCGAAATTTTATAAATTGTTCGGTAAAATAAATTAACGCAACATTTCTATTTTCAAAATTTATCAATTTCTTAAACTTATTTATCTATCCTTACGTGTATGTGCGTTCTTATGTATGTTTGTACGTTGATATACATGTTTTTAATGCAGTGGGGATATTATGGAAATTCAAATTTAGTTTTACAATCTTCAACTGTTCAACATCAGAAACGTTCTGCGGCCACCCCCATGGACGAATTTATCATTTTGCCGCCCCAAGGCTACTTTTGCCGCCCTGGCTACTTTGCAACTCTACAAAACGGTTAGTTTTCTAGAAGAATAAATGGTGGCTGATTTAGATAAGTTTTACTGCATTATCTAGATCAGTGGTTTTCAAGCTGGTCCACGACGATCTGGAGTACCGGGCATCTCTGCCTATAGATACATCTCTTCCATATCTGATTTAAAAAAAAAATAGTTTTGTGTATGTTAAATATGTACCTGAAATAATTTAATCGTGACATCAAGCTTTATACACCCAGTCTAAAGGTTAGTTTAAAAAACTTGATAAACAAGATGTATACAGTGTCAATTAAAATTTAAGGTTATGAATTATTTAAATAATTTTGAACTAAATAGTCTCATTAATGATTTAATTAAATAATTTAAATAATCATTAATCAAAGCGTTTAGTAATTATTTAATCAAATAATTTAAATAATTATTTAATCAAATAACTTAAATAATTATTTAATCAAATAATTTAAATAATTATGTAATTATGTAATTTAAATAATTAACCAATTAATCTAATCACGATATATTTTAATGGATTTCTTTTTATTTATGTTGAAGTGTTTTTTGCCTACCCCTGCAAAAAATTCTGCCAACGCCTATGCTCGTGCCCCCTACAAAAGTAATATTACATTTAAATATGAAGAAGTCCGATTTCTAGTTTTTGAATCGCACACATTTCCGTAGGTGTGTGTGCTTATAAAAAAAATAATAATTAAACCCAGTTTTCCAAAATGCAAATATAAATCGAGCAATTAGGTTTTAATTTATTTTACTACTACTTCTTAAGGTACACTGGATTATGACGTCATCCGTGACATGTGACGTAACTCATGACTCCACACTCAAGAACTTGTAACTTGTTTACAAGCACTAATGTTATTTCGAATCAGTTTCTGTCAATATTTGAGGCAAATATTAACTATGGCTGAAGAGAGCTTTAAAATTACACGAACAACTAGAAACAAACCGGGTGCTTTGCGGGTTTCCAATATCGTATATATCAAGTCTCTTCGCCGCATATCTTGAAATTCCATCTGGAAACACCCCTCACCACAACGGAGCCACCTTAGACTAGACCTTGTTGGTATGCCAGTTTCATTGCCCCTTGGAATTTTTTCCACAAGTGTAATTATCTAGCTACTCGAAACCGTTAGAGCCTTTAATCATCGGATTATGTTACACGTTTCCAGTTATCTTGGCTTAGTGGCAGTGTTTACGACTTTAAACAAGGTGAACCCTGTGTTGTCAGGCCGGAAATGGCCATCGGCTTCTGTACCCCATAGAAGACAGAAAATATTGCACTCTCCAAACTAATCTGTTATTTGTGACACATAGGTGCATGTAGAAATGTGATCCGTCGGACGAATTACATCACGCACCAGATAAAGCCGTCCACGACCGTCCATAGTATTTCGATAAATGCAATAGTGTCGCAGGATGGATGTCTTCCCCAATAAATTGTGGTCATTTCTCTCGATGTTGTCATACTTAAAAAACCAAAGTTGGCGTCGGATTATTCGCCTCTCTTCTACTGGTTATCAAACTTCGTTAAAAGTCGCTTAAATCGTGATGTAGACCCTGCGGTGATACAGTTGTAATGGGTCCGTCTCTCGAGCCATTATTCAGAGTTCGACTCCGAACGGTGCAAAAAAAAAAACGAAAACGCTTACTAACAGTTCACTGTAGTCTGGGTTTTTTTCACTAGGCCATAAGAGGTTCAGATTCCTAAGAAAATTGTAAGCCTAGGCGCAAAATAGTCGTTTCTATCCTTGCGCCATAAAACCCACAAACAAACAAATTGTGGTGCGTTGGTATCTCGATACTGTGAAATCTATGACAACTAACCATCGGATGCTATGTTTACTTCAATTTCTGAAGATTCCATTTTCTGCAGGAGGGGAGGGAGCTTATTGGCATATAGAAATGAAAGCAGCCGTTCCAGATTGTCCGATAATTGAATCTACATATACAGTAAACCTCCTTAAAGTGACCACCTTTGGGACTAGCCTGCAACGATCACTGTACACGACAGACTTTGTAGGCAAGACTAAGTCCCTACAAGACCAGTTCTCCTTTATAAAAAATGGCCACATTATTCAGGTGGTCATTTTATTAGATTACTATATATAATATTTAATGTATACATACTATTTAATTTATATATAATACAGGGTGCCCACAAAAGAGATCCTTGATTTCAAATAGTTACAAAATAAAAAGTTATTTTAATGTGATAAAAATTTTAATGGCAACAGGTACACAAAAATTAAACATTTTCTTTTATTTTGTAAAACATTTCTTACATTCCTGTAAAATCTACAAAGCGGTATTTTTCAAGATGGCGTTCAACCCGCAACAGTGAAGCTGGTGTGTTCTGGAATTTGCTACAACAGAAAGTCTTGTGCCTATTCAGCGTGCTTTTAAACGCAAATGTAATGTGCATCCACCTATGTACATCCACCTATGTGCATCCGCCTATTAATAAGTCGATTTTGAAGTGGTACGCAAACTTTAGAGGTAAGAGACGTATCTGTGATCAGAGAAAGAGATATTCTTGCTGTCCATCCTTTCCTAAGGAAGTTGTTGATCTCGTAAAGGAAACCTTTTTGCATAGCCCAAAGAAAGTCTACGCGCACAGCTAGCGGGTAAGTAGAAGTCAGAGTGTACCTAGCTCCACTACCCACAACAATACAATACAATAGAAATTTATTTATAAGCACAGGATCTAATATTCAATTACAAAGCTAAGTTATATATATGAGAACTGAATATGAGATAAAACGAATAACAAAATATTGCATTATTACAACAAAAAGTGAATAAACTAAAACATAGGTCTATTAATCATGAGTTGCTATTTAGATAAATGTAACAAAGCTTAAAAAAACAGATAATTCTAAAACTTAGCTTAAGGGAAAGGAGTCAGAAAAGGGTTTATAAAAGACATTGATAAAATAAGAAAAGGAGAAGAGAGAAAGGAAAGAAAAGCGCAGGAAAACAACGGTAAGGAGTGCAAATATAATTAAAACATATATTGAAGTTAGAATTCAAACCAAGCCATCTAAGCCAACATGAACACCACTAGGTTGAGAGATATATAAAATTAAACACACGACGTAGTAAAACTTTAAATGTGGTAGTAAAACAAGGTAATTACCAGTCTATCAATAAATCAATCTTGATTCTTTCCTTGAAAAGATACATGCTATTTAGTAAAGAGATCTCAGGCCGGAGATTGTTCCATGGCTGTGCACCAGCAAAGTTTATATTCAATTTGAGGAGATTTGTTCTAGGGTTTGGAGGCAATTTTCATAGTTATGTAAATGATTATTAATAAATATTATATCTGTGTGTTCATTTATTTTAATTCTATTAGAAATATATGATAGAATTCAAAATTTATATAACATATCTATTGGAAGAATCTTATAATGTTTATATGTATCAATAGCGTTATTCTGCAAATTTCTTATAAGTCTAATGGAAACGTTTTGGAGTTTAAAAATTCTTAAGTTCTCCCTTACGCCATTACTCAATGGTTCCTTCCCCAAATAGCAATGCAGTATTGCATGTGTGGGACCAATAGGGCATGATATAAAATCAGATTGATGTGTAGAGGAAGAATCAATGACGTTTTGTATATGATTTAAATGCCCCTCAGAATCTTTGCATAGACAAAATCAATGTGTCTATTCCATGTCAGATCAACCTCAGAAAACACGCCAAGGAATTTAATAGTGCCTGTATAGGGTATAGTTGTGTTTCTTATTTTAATTCCAGGCAAAATATTTGGGACGTTTTTACGTCTGGTGAACAGAACAGACCTCGATTTTGAAACGTTCAGTATCAGACTATTTGATAGAAACCAATTACCTATATCTGTGAGTCTGGAATTTATATGTAAAATCGAGGTTTCCAAATCAACAGTTGATGTACATTCAAAAAAAAATTAGTGTTATCAGCATATAAAATTTTTGTGAGATCATGTGTAGTCAAACGAAGGTCATTAATAAATATCAGAAAAAACAAAGGGCCAAGAATTGATCCCTGGGGAACTCCATAGTTTATTTTTAATTTCTCAGAAGCACACCGTCCACGTTGGACAATTTGATATCTGTCAGTGTAAAATAAATCAATAAGATCTAGTTGAATGCCTTTAAGACCCAGACTAATGAGTTTTTTCTAAGGAAGTTATGATTTATCACATTAAAAGCTTTATAAAGGTCAAGAAAGACCCCCAGTATTTGAATATTTTGATCAAGATTAAGTTGTAAGAAATTTAAGGCCTTCAATAATGTTGATTCAGTAGACCTATGATCGCGAAATCCATACTGGTCAGGATCTAATAAATTAAATTTTTTCAGATAATTTGTTAATCTTTTGTAAATCAATTTTTCAATTAGTTTACTGAAGACAGAAATGTTAGCCATGGGCCGATAGCTTCAGAATTCATTCTGATTTCCGGATTTTTATACTGGCATAATCTCAGTAGTTTTAAGTTGATTGGGAAATATGCCAGATTCGAAGATGGTATTAATTGTATTAGTTAGGTAAGGGACTACAGGATCCACGGTAGAAAATAAAAATGGAAGTGTCGATCTCATCTAATCCTGTGGATTTAGTTTTCTTCAACCCAGATGCGACAGTGATAAGTTCAGTCTGAGTAATAGGGCGAAGGACAAAATATTGTTCGCAATCTATGAGAGCTGGAGATCGCAAAGAGGAAGCAGGAAGATCTGCTAAAAGTTTATCTGGTAGTTCAGAAAAATATTTATTGAACGCCTCGACCATGGCGTTACCCTCAATTCTAGTGCCATTAACATTTATGTAGAGGGAGTTAAATTTTCTACCTGATTTTAAAAGATTATTAAGATTTTTTCAGGTTTCAGATGAGTCAGCATAATTGAAAATAGAAAAGAAATAATCCTTTTTAGCCCTTCTTATCTCTGTATTCACTTTATTTCTCATTAATTTAAAACGATCATAAATATCAGATCGTTTGATGGGGAGAAATTTAGAAAACAATATGTTTCTTTTCCTAATTAGGTTAAGAATCTCGTTAGTCATCTAAGGCTTGTGACGTTTACGTGTAAGGGTTTTGTTATTTTGAAAAATTATCAATGAAAAGCAATTGTAATAGATTTGGCAATATGCATTATAGAAATGTGAAAAACATTGTTGTTTGTCAACTAAATGAATACCTTCCCAATCATTTTGAGATAGTTTAGCACGAAATTTTTGAATATGCCTAGTGCCCTTCGACCTATCCTGAATAATAGAGAAATCCATGGGGAGACAACCAATTCCACACTCAAACGAAGCAAAAATTGGCAGGTGGTCTAAACTTAAATTCAAGACAAATGAATGACAATCTAGGGAATTGGATATGGACAAGTCAAGAATTGTTTGAGAGATTGATGTAATTCTGGTTGGTATGTCAATAGTATTATGAAACCCAACACAAATTGTGTTAAGGAGTGTCTGGGTCCTTGAATCATTCTTGGATAAATCTATATTGAAACCACCATGAAGAAACAACAATTCTCCCGTGGTAGCAGTATATTAAAAAAAAAGTCTCTCCAGATATGAAATACAAATTAAATAATCACTGACTGGAGGTCTGTAAAGAGAAACCACAACACGTAAGTCCTTTTCAATAGCTAGAACCTCAGGGTTTAGACCTGAGTCTGTAAGCTTATTGTTGACAAAATAACCATGTAATGAACTATGTACAAAGATTGAAACACCCCCGCCTCGAGCCCAAGTTCTATGTTCAAAGTAGTGATCGTAGCCGACCAGTTTAAAATCGTGGTCAGATCTAAGCCAAGTCTCTGAAACACAGATTACGTAGACTACGGGACACAATAGATAGGTCTTGGAAGATAGAATATTTAGATTAGCTTTGTGGATGGTAAGGTTTGAATTCAAGAAGTCTAAATCAGCGTGAATCGTATCAGTAGTCGACATCAAAAGATATCGAGGTATAAAAAGAAGAAGGAAAATATAATAGAAACACAGTAAGAAAAGAAAACGAATATAAGTCTACGAAAATAACAAAAGAAAATCTATACAATTGTATTGATGTTATTTAAATATATCAGTTGATAAGAATTCGGATAAGAATATGAGTATGTGAGTCATGCGAGGCTAAAGAAATAGTCGTTAATGAAGAATTCATTAGAAATCATTAAAGTTGCATTAGGTAATGGAACATCATATAGAACTAGATAATCACAAGTTAAAAACACAAAAGTAACATTTGAATTGGTAACTATACATAAAACCCTATCTATGTCCAGTATAATATAATACAAAATATGTATAATTGGAACAATAAGGAATAATTATCCCATATCCAGTGTTCATGTAGAAAATTAGTACGTTACAATAAACAGATAAATATTAGAAAGAATATCGATATCAATATAATAACTAGTAAATATAATATATACTATATATAATATATACCAAAATGATCATTTCAATTATCATAGAAATATATATATATACTATATTAAATATACTAGTAAATATAATATATATAATATATACTATTCTAATATATACTAGTAAATATAATATATATAATATATACTATATTAATATATACTAGTAAATATAATATATATATATTACTATATCTAATATATACTATATCTATATATACTATATCTAATATATACTAGTAAATATAATATATATAATATATACTAGTAAATTAATATATATAATATATACTATATTAATATATTCCTAGTAAATATAATATATATAATATATACTATATCTAATATATACTAGTAAATATAATATAGTAAATATAACTATAATAACAATATAATAATTAGTAAATCACAAAAGTTCCAGTAATACATCAAAATGACCATTCCAATTGTCATAGAAAGAAATATATATATACACGTAAACACACACACACATACATGCACGCGCACGCATACATACATACATACATACATACATACATACATACATACATACATACATACATACATACATACATACGTACGTACGTACGTATGTACGCACGCACACAATAAACACCAGCCGAGAAAATACTTGTGCCCTATAAAATTTAATTATGTACAAGCAAATGGACATAAAACAAATTGCAAATGTTTATAAGCTAAAAAACAGTATGTCCACACTAAACTGATATGAAGTCCAAAACACGGTAAACTACTAATAATCAATAACATTGAGAAACAAATACTGAACGTAGTAAACTAATTCAAGAAAGTTAAAATTCAATTTCATGGACTGAATCAACCCTTGATGATTAGCAGGAACAAATCACCACAGCTGTAAACTCGATAACGCCAGATTTGCTGCAGACAGTGTGGAATGAGCTGAATTATCACATTGACATTTGCAGAGTTACGGGACACACACATCGAGTGTTTGTAACATAGACAAAAATGTAAAAATGTTTTATTTCTGTGAATCTGTTGCAACTAAAATTTTTAAAATATTCCAATAACGTTTTGTTTTATAGCTATTTGAAATCAAGGACCCTTTTTGTGGGCACCCTGTATATAACAAGAAACAAAAGAAAACCCCACAGTCTTTGTTAAATTTGTATTTAAAGATTATCAACAGTTTATAGAATTTATATAACTGCAGTAGTGTCTCGAAAATCCGAGTCTCGGGTGGTCGAGATTCTGGTAAATTCGAGGAAATGAGATTTTTGATTCGGTAATTTAAGGCGATAAAATTTTTGGAATTTTCTTTTCAAAACTGTTTCCCGGAATTTTTTAAAGAAGGAAGTCCGAGAAATTTCGCTTTGAAAGATGATTGAAAATTTCTTTAAGTTATAAAATCTTCTATTCATCGTTATTAAAGAAATAAAGGTATATAAGTATTTTGAGAGATATTTTTAAGTGCAGAGCCGTTTGTGGAAAGGGTGAAAATGTACCCCCCACACCTGGGCAGTCAATCTTAGGGGCGGCTGCAGACTGCTTATTATATAATGTTTTATCTTTTAATTAAATACAGGCGTTATGAACGATTTTTGTTTCATATTATAAAAATAAAAATTAAAAAATTACTTTTCTGCATATGAAGACTGTTTTTAAAGTAAGTATATATATATATATAATAGATATAAAAGTAAAAAATTTCACATATCAAATTCTATATAAGTGAAATATATTAAATTAATAAGAAGGCGAGTATGGCCTTTGCACCAAACGCGTCAGCAACTAAAGTCTGTTTAAAATGGATAACGTCTTTTTCATTTTTTTATTATTTTAAAAATTCGAGTTTTCATTGTCCGAAGTGTAGTTGAAAAAAAATTTTGTGATTAAAATGTTCACCATTTTAGTAAGGCACCAAAAACCATATTATGGGAAATAATATTGCAAAAACATTTAGAACAATTAAAAAAGCTTTGTTAAATTTTAGAATGGATATTTTTATTTGGAGATATTTTATAAGAAAATTTCTAAACAGTAAAATACTCCACGACAAAATCGCTATATAAAGATGCTCGCAGAATATGCGATTTTGAAATAGTGGTTTTAAATATATACTTCAATTCAACGTAACTAATCTTTTGATAAATTTTCGTTACATTTACAAAAAATTCACAATCGCACTTTAAATAATGTATATTTAATTGGTTTTGCTTTGAGAGAAAAAGCTCAAATAGAAGGTAGATGTTTTTAATGTGGTGTAATTTGTCAATATATATAAATTTCTTACCTGATTCTGAGTCCCTATGCCTTCTGCCTTCGATGCCTCCAAACAATTTCAAAGAGCCTGAAATTGGCCAAACGTACGGCATTAAAAACATTATCGACGAAAAAAGGTGAACGAAAAGAACAGCAATAAGTTTTTTCATTCTCATCAGTTTCCAAAGAGGAAATAAGACTGTAAGAAGCAAGCGAAAACCACGTCTTCCTCTATGTGTTCCCGACCCGATACTAACGATTCTAGCCGAAGCGACCGGAGGATAAAAATCTACGCCTGCTCCTGATGCTCTCCTCTTCGTTCATTTCGAAAGGAACATTCCCGCCTTTTTTAAATGCGCAGGAAAGTGTATTTCAAATTGATAATCTTATCGACGCTCCTTTTTACATAAGGTACTTGTATAAAAATCGTTTTGTATTTAAGATACTTGTAAATATATTACTTTACACATAAGGTACTTATATATAAATTATTTTGCACATAAGGTACTTGTATATAAATTACCCTGTACATAAAGTGCATGTATACAACTCACTTTGTATTTAAAATACTTATAAGTAAATCACTTTGCACATAAGATACTTGTATACGAATCACTCTGTAGATAAGGTACTTGTATATAAATTAATTTCTACGTAAGTTGCTTGTATATGACTTACTTTGTACATAAGTTACTTGTACATAAATGAATTCGTACTTAAGCTACTTCTTTACAAAGTGTTTCATATATAAGCTACTTGTATGTAAATGGCGTTGCACAAAATCTACTTTTACATATATTTATATAAAGGTGAGAAAGATGTGTACGAGTATTTCGAGAAAATAGCTCACTATTATTACAATTACCACGGTCATGGTTATAATAGCTAGCTATTATTACCATTAATATAAGTATATCTTAAGTATACTAGGAAGCGAACAAAGACAATTTTCGTCGTCATTACCATCATTTGTAATAAAACTTCTCTAAAACATTCAATAATTTTCTTCTGTGTTGAAATAATTCAGAAATAATTTTATTGATAGCGGCATAAATGTACAATTAACTGACGATTGGACAGAGAAAAGGTATTTATCGAAAAAATATAAATTACGTACGTTACGAAAAAATATAAATTACAGATGCGTATGTTTTGTTATTTAGTTTTCTTTTTGTAAAATTTGTGTCTCTTTCAAACAACTTTAGACTTCCAAAAACTGGTATATTTTTATTTTTTTTTTAGTTTACTTTTCTTTTTTTTAATTTACTTTTCTTTTTTAATATACTTTCCTTTTTAATTACTTTTCTTTTTTCTATTTACTTTCCTTTTTTAATTTACTTTCCTTTTTTTAATTACTGCTCTTTTTTTAATTTCTTTTCTATTTTTCATACTTCGATTTTGCCTCTTTTCTTTTCCCTGAATACTCCATCCAGCGGCAAATTACATTTATTGCCAATTTTTAAATTCACGCTTTTGAAACGAGGTTTGGTGAGAAAATAAATTACGGAAATTAATTGTGACACCTAAGTTTCGGCAGAAAATAACTGTCTGTTTGACCCATAAATTACAAAGGATGTTATCATAAGCGTATGCAGAAAGTTTATAAGGGGGATTACAGAGCTACAATTCTATATATTTATATATACATATACAAAACCAGCAAATGCATTGCAATTTGGGGTTTGGACACTCGTCAGTGCCCTCTGCGTACGCCAGTGGATGTTATGGCTTTTCTCCAATGTTAGCTCAATTATCACGAAAGTGTTTGTTCATTGACTATGAGCAGTAAAAGTCAAAAATCTGCAATGGAAAGCATAGAGAAAGGGTTATACAGACAACAAAACGCCACATCTCAGACTGGTCTCGATCCAGTGATTTCAAGGTATATATCCTAGCATAGAATAAAGGCTAAACTCTCCGTCTTGCGCCATCGGGGTCAAAACTCGAATTTGGATGAACATTTTCGAATAGGCGTTTGATGTAAAATTTTGTTGAAAAAAGAAGTCCTAAGGCATTATTTCATAATAAAGATGAAGATCTAGTATTAAGTCGATTATTAGAAATATAATAATAATAATGATAATTTTAAAATGATAATAATAACGCTTAAAGTATTGGTTCACTGCATGGAAATTCTATACAGATATATCAATAAAAAAATTGTTGACAAAGGACGGGAAGCCAAAGCTGCTGGAAGAAAAGACGAGGCTAGAAGGCTGAATGTAGAATTTCAATAAGAAGCTCGAAAAAAAGAAAGAAAGAAAAACATTGGGCAGAATATTGCCAAGAGATTTAAGAGGCGAGTCAGAGAGAACACACCAGAAACTGTTTTGCTCAGGTGAAAAGATCTGCACTCCATTCAGCACCGGGGGGTGCACTCGATGGAAAGGAAGGGGAGGAACTGAGCTACCAGGGGAAGATTAGGGAAAGGTGGCAAGACTATACTGAAGATTTGTACACAAAGAGAATCCAATGTCAGGAGACTAGTGACCAGGGAGCAATTGAAACACAGCCTTGCATTTTAAATCAATAAATCGAATGGTCTCTGAAACAACTGCCTAAAAAAATGGCAGCGGGAAGAATGGAATTCCTGCGGAACTCCTCAACGTGGTGCCTATCACTAGGTTCACCACGCTATGTCAAGAAATATGGAGAATCTGTCAGTGGCCAGAAGATTGGTAAAAGTTAGTGTACATTCCCTTACCGAAAAAAAAAATGATGCTCGAGAATTCTCAAACTACTAAACAATTGCGCTTATTCCACACGCAAGCCAGATCCTGCTAAAAGTCATCAAGAAACGGTTGCAAAAATTCATTGGTTTTGAATTCCAGATGTTCAGGCTGGTTTCAGAAAAGGAAGAGGCGCTAGAAATCTCATTGTCAATATCCTTTGGATTATGGAAAAGGCACACAAGTACCAAAAGGGCTTGTACATATGATTCTTCATTGACTACAGTAAAGCTTTTGACTATGTCGAGCGTCATAAGCTTTGGAAAGTTCTGCAAGGACTTGAAGTACCGGTCCATCTGATCAACTCTGTATACCGACCAGGAGGCTACTGTGAGAACAATGTATCTTGAACCAGTCTTTATCACCATACATTGTTCTCACCATACACTGTGAGAACAATAGATGGTAACACAAACAGGTTCAAGATTGGGAAAAGCATGGGGAAAGGATGCATCTTATCGCCATTCCTATTCAATTTCTACGCTGAAGTGATTATTCGGAAATTTAACCTAGACACATCTATCATCGAAGTGAAAATAGGAATCACGCAAATCAACACCCTAAGGTATGCAGATGACAAACTTATTAGCAGAAAATGAAAAGGACTTGAAACAGTTAATCATGAAAATCAAAGAGGAAAATGGAAAGATGGGTTGGAAATTAAACATAAGAAAAAACGAAAATTATGGCAACAGCCAAAAATGGGAATGTGACTATCAAGATCAATGATGAAATTCAAGAAATCTAGGACTTCACCTTTCTGTTCTCATCCAAAGTTGATTTCACTGGCGAGTCAACAACAGAAATCAAGCGACGAATTATACTTGGGCGCAGTGCTAAGGTAAGCATGGATAAGATTTGGACGAGCAAAAGCCTTAACTTCACCATCAAGTATAGACATGTCCAGGCCATCATCTTCCCAATCACAATATACGGTTATGAAAGCTGGACTATGAAAGAGGCTGATAGGTGCAAACTGGACGTTTTTGATCTATGGTGCTGGAGAAAGATCCTTCGGATACTATGGACAGCTAGAATCACAAATAAGGAGGTCCTGAAACGCATCAACCCCGAGACATCACTGGACGGCAAGATTACCCGATTACGACTGATACCTTTTAGTTATGTCATACGCACAGATTCATTAGAAAAATCTATGATGATGATGATGGGAATGGTTTCTAGATTCTGAAGGAGAGGCCGGCAAGGAACACCTTGGCTTAACACCATCCAAGCAGACACAAAATTGAATATTGTACAATTGAAGGAGAAAGTTCTGGATAGAAACGCATGGAGGAAGTTGGCATATGAAGTCGCTAAGAGTCGGACAAGGCTGAATAGATAACAACGGACAAAATATCAATAACGATATTCAAGGAATCAGGAATAAGATATCGTTGCAAAGAGTTTATCATAACGATATCTTATTATATTTTTACAGACAAGGCTGAACTAAATTGAATAAGGGAAATTATTTCATTTGGATGAACAACATTTTTAATAATATCGTATTAAACATGTATACAGGGTTCCTAGGAAAGACCGGATGCGGCCAATAACATTTGAACCAAGACAAATCTTGCAACGAAAGTTAGGCACTTGTGTAGTGAAATGACTATGCATTATCAGACATAGGCGTAGCCAGGGAGTGGTTTTGAGGGTTGTAACCCCATCACAATGAAATTTTGTATACATTAATATAGGAGTATATGAGTTGTGGCTCTGTAACCCCCCCCTCATTGGACCTATAACCCCCCCCTTTATGAACTTTCTGCCTACGCGTATGCAATTAGATGAGATAAACGGCAGCACGGGGTGGGGGTTGGCCGAATTGAGGAAGTTAAAAATTTTATTTCGAAAAATAACGAAGACAGAAAAATATTTTCAATTAGAAAGTTGTAGAGCATGCTTCATTTAGTAAATAAAGGCATACGGATCACATACAATATGTACACGTATGGCCAAAATATGAAGTGTTCCGAAAGTTTTAATGCATCACTTTCGATTATTACTTTCTGGTGTTTTAGAAGCTGAGTTGAAGTTCTTATAGGAGAAAGGTCATGGATTTTTTTCCTATAAGAACGTCAACTCAACCTCCAAAACTTTAGAAAGCATTAACTAAAAGTGATGTATTGAAATACCCGGAACGCTCCACTTTTTGGCAGTACGTATACATATTGCAGGTAAGCTGTATATCTTTTCTTCTTAACTGAAGGACACTCTACAACTTTGTAATTGAAAATATTTCCATACCTTCATTATATATATATATCATCATCATCATATTCAACCATTACTTATCCACAGTTGGATGAAGGTCTCTCCAAATGCTTTCCACATGTCTATCCCGAGCAATTCGCTTCCACTTCACCCCAACCTGTTTTCTTATTTCATTCACCCATATAGTTTGAGGACGTTTTCTAGGTCTTCGGTGGTCTCTTGGAATCCAGTTCAGAATTTCTGTTGTCCAACGTTGATCAGTTCTTCTTGCAATATGCCCAGCCCATCGCCATTTCAGCCCTTTTACTTTAACAATGATGTCCTCTACTCAATTTTGCTCTGCCACCCAAGTGTTTCTTTTTCGATATCTCCAAGTTTTACCAAGCATGCACCTCTCCATGCTCTGCATTGTCTGTAACTTTCGTATTGTTCCAACTCTCAGACTCCATGTCTCTGATCCATAAGAGAGAACTGGCAATACACACTGGTTGAAGACCTTTCGTCTTAGACAAAAAGGCGATTTCCCTTTCAGGATAAAACTATTTCTTCAGGGTAAGACTATTTCTTCATTATATATATATATTTCTAAATGAAATTTTTAACATCCGCAATTCGTTACAAGAGGCACTTCTATACATCTCAGCTGATAGAACATATCGTCATTTTACTATACCGGTATCTAACTTCCGTTGCAAGAATTGTCAGCCTATTTGTTCAAAAGCTATTAGCCGCATTCGGACTTCCTGGGAACCCTGTATACAAATATTGTGCATTAGAAATGTATATGATCATAACTCACAGTAAGGTATTACCTATGTAATTCATTATTAGCTATTATAATACATGTGTATTTTAACTACAATCCTATTAATATGAAAATTCTTATATACAATAAAATTAAAATTTGGAATTACCTTTGGAAATTACAGATCAGATATCACAATTATATACATATCAGATATTTTTATTGATATGTTTTTGATTTGGTTTTTTCTCATGATTATTATTAATAAGCGGTTATTTCTTTTTATTTACGTAAATTGGCTTTATCAGACAGTTCCTCCCCAGCAAGAGGTGCCTGCCCCCCCCCCCAGATTTTGATAAATGTGATACCTTTAGAAAGGATACATGTAGAGTAAATGATACATGTAGAGCAAAAATGATAATAGAACTACCGTCGAAAATAAGCCGTTGTCGAGATATCCGCAAATTTGCACATGCGTTGTCAACATTTCTGTTAGTCCGAAATTTTCATCGTAAACTCTGGATTTATATAGAATTTATGTAGAAGTGAGGATTTTGCTATATCCTAAACACCGCTAATTTAAATAAACGCCGTTTAAATATGTTTTTAGGGGTTTTTTTTCAGCTAAACTACAAAATTATACCTAATTCGCAGCCCAAGGAAAGTAATATAATTAAATTTACTTAACATGAAAATGGGTCAATTCTGATGAAGAAAAGGTTACTAGTCTCATAAATTGACAAAATAATTGTTGCGGGTGATATACAGGTATATGTTCCAGAGTTGAGAATTTACACAATATTCAAGTTTCAGGAATTCAACACAGCTTACAGTGTTTTGTACTTATTTTACTTGCACTTCAAAATTTTTATTCTGTTTGTATTATTTGTTTTTTAGTTTATATTTCTTTACGGCGCAAGCAGAGGCTGATTTATGATTTTTCCGCCTGTTGGCCCTGACGTATTTTATCGCGTATAGGCTAATATATTTTGCCGCCTGTAAGCTGACATTTTCCGCCTATAGGCTGACATATTTTGCCGCCTATAGGCTAAAATATTTTGCCGCCTGTAGGTTGACATATTTTGCCGCATGATCTTAAACGTAACTAAAGCCACAACAAAGGTTTTGACGCTTTAGTAAAATTCTTAATTTGACGCCCTTGGCGCTTATTTCTATTTCCTATTTCACAAATATTTGTGAATTTGGCGCCTTTTGAGCCTCTCTCTCTCTCGAGGCGGCGCCATTGGCAGTTCTCTCCTTGCCAATGTTTAGTTACGGTTCTGAACATAATAATTCGAAACTAATTCTACTAGCCACCATAATATTCAGTCCGGCCTTTGCCAATTCCTCATCAGTAAACTTTTCGTCGAGAATTTGCCGCCGTCAGAAATTTGACACCGTAATATATAGCCTATTGGTAAATCCGTCACTAGGGCACAAGGACACAAAGATCATGCTGCGACGGAACCTACAGTTTTTCAAGGCAACGGAACTTCTTCTGCCAACAGAACCAAACCCCGAACTGCGGTGGGCAGAAGACTGGCACACGTTTTACGACATCATTGTGAATCAAACTTAGGTTAATTACACTATAGACGAATGCGTTACCATTACGTCACCGACTACGGTTACGTAGGTTCCACTTTCATACGATGACGTCATGATAATCGTTGGACCTACATATTTCCGAGTACACTCCCTAAAATTATAGGCCGACGCATAAGCCACCATTTTCTTGTACACTTCCGGTTTCATTTACCTTGGCGATAAAGGTTTTCCGCTTTGGCGCAATGATCGCTATTTTGGCAAAAAAAGAAATAGCAATCCGCGATTATCCGACGAATGTAAACATTGGCGCAACTTTTAAGATGTCGCCAATAAATACAATTTGCAACTCTAACTTGGTTTTCTATTAATGTAAAATTATAATGCAGGTAATCAAAACATTCTATGTTTATTTCTCGAATGATTAGAAACATTCCCAGCGGAACACTCACCCATTTCACCTTATTTTATTAAAAATAACACACTTGTAAATCACTCAACTTTAACACAGCAGTGAATAGGATCACGTGACACGATGGTAAGAAAATGGCGAATATATGCCAGCTCTCTTTTCTAGGAGCCTTATTTCCGAGGGATCCGAACCACCTAAGATTTGGGTAACCAATCTCCTGACTGCAGTGAGCAGTTAGTCACCAAGCGCCATTTTGTTTTTGTTTGAGAGTCGAACCCAGATGGACGGCATGCCAGGTAAACACGTTACAATGCGCCACTGCAGGTTATACGGTGTCGTGGAGCATGTACAGTTTTCTGCCCATCGTAGTCTAGGGTTTGGTTCCCCATAGCAAAAGAGGTTCGTAAAACTGTAGGTTCTAGCTTAACATGACATTTGCTATCCGTGCGTTGTAAACAACCATAAACAAAACCGGTTAACAAGGACATCGGCATTTAAATATACAGTAGAAAACGTTTATAACGACGCTGGTTATAACGACCAACCGCATATAATGATGGAATTTTTACAAGAAGTTTGGTTTGCTATTCTACTCCATACTAAATATATCGGTTATAACGACATCGTATATAACGACGAAACCTGCTTTAACGACAGCGATTTTGTAGTCTACGTAGATTCTAAGTAGGGAAATTCGTATCGGATATAACGACGCGACTTGACAGTCATAAATCGGAACCAAGTGGATTCAGAACAAAGCTCGAATCAATGTTGTTTTGTTCAAATAAAACGAGAAGTCAGACGCATAGTTCGGTCAAGTGAATTGAATTTCGTCTTTTGCTGCGTATAGTCCAAGTCTCCGTCACTTTGGAACTCCACAGGAGTCTTATCTCATTAAAATTTGAGAGTTATTTAATTTTATTTACTTACACACAGGTATGTCCGAGAAATGTTTATTAGCCTATTAATAAACCTGAACGTTGAAGATAATGAAAAAAAGTCGTGATTTATTAATTGAATATCACGAGGGCTACACTTTTTAGAGGCCCATTCTATATTTTCAGCGTAGGGCCCATAAAACTCTTAAACCGGCACTGTTCTGAAGTCATTAGTATAATATAATAAATACAGTAGAGTCTCCATATAACGAACTTCCATATAACAAAGTTTTCTATTTAATGAAATTTTCGGCGGAACCTTGACTTTGAATGGCACTAACATGTAAATTTGTCTCCATATTACGAAAAACAATTTCTATATAACGAAGTTCTTTTTATAAAGAATTTGATTTTTTTTTTAATTTACCTTTTACAATTTTTCAGCGGGATGGTTAGGTAGAAGGGGTAGTTGAGGATTTTAATCAAGGACGGACGGAGTTGAGGTAGCCTTCTGTATTGTGGACATAGGGTCAGTTGTGATAAATAATTCTATTGTTCTAAACTGGGAACTTTGAATCGGCGGGGATGTATCACTCTGCAGGTGTGGCTAAGCCACGAAATTTGCTTCTCGCACATACGTGTTGCATTGTTGAAGAAAATGTTATAGATGACGTGTTCCGATATTTACAAAAGTGTGAGAATTTCTATGAACAAAACGTTTTTTATAAGAAACCTGTACAAAGCAAAATTAGTGATTATTTCTCTGTTTCAAATATGTTGTATGAGGATCATACAGATATAAAGTAATCCTCAGTCTTTACTTTTGTTATTAATTTGTACGTACTTGTATACGAAAAATATTTAAATTCGTTGAAAAAGAAGAGTCTACTGAATTTAGTCTTTACTGTCCAAATTTAGCTTTTTTCATTTTATCGAAATTAAGTTTCAACATTTATGTTAATTTCTATTTAACGAATTTTCCTTATAACGAAGTTTTTCAGAGGAACGATGGCACTTCGTTAAATAGAAACTCGACTGTATATTATTACATTTTTTTTATATATGTACTTCACATTTTCTTTTTTTTACAATTCTTTTTAATTTAAAAACTAAGAAAGTACTATGTATTTAGTGTGGCTATAAATATAATTTAATATAGACGGAAATTAAATTCATTATAATTAAATATATTTTTATTTAATTTTGAAACCAAAAAGTTTAATACTTTTTACTATCAAAATAATTTATAAAACTCTAGAGTGTACTATACTGCAGGCTATTATGATTTTAAAAAGATATCGTTTATAACGACTATCGGTTATAATAACCGAATTTGCACGGTCCCTTGAAGGTCGTTATAACCGATTTTCACTGTATATATATATATATACCCGGAAACGTCTACTTGAAAATAGCACAAAATTACGTACTTTAAAATAAAGTATCATCTTTGATGATACAGAATACAGTATTTATAATATAATTACTTTACGCATATAATTAATATGCAATTATTTATACGTAAAAATCTTTTGAAAACTTCTAGAAAGGTGGGATAAATAAATAGCTTTTTAGGAAAGAAATTCGTGATACTCGTGGGGTTGCGATTTTTTTTTTGGAGAGCTTATTTTTTTAAGGAAATTTTCTTTGCGTCGGCTTTTGCATCCCCTGATGGATGAGTCTTAAAAAGAGAGAGTATGCTGACTTAAAAAAAAACTACGCAGTTGATTGATGAGAATATGTAATAGACTTTAGTCTTGTCTCCTAGAAAAAAAACGGTCATTAGAATTCCCATTAAAAAAACAGCTAATAGCAAATAGTTCACGTTTGAATAATAAACCCAGAACATCAATATCTAATTCGTAGAAGTCTAGAAGAACTTAAATCAACGAAAATAACACGGTGTTGTTGTTATTATTAGTAGTAGTAATCAATTTATAATACTCCATGATTTTGTTTAATTCAAACTAGAAGAATTGGAAGGGCCAAGGTTCGAGTCCTAGTTGGGTGTACAGTCAATTATTTCCATTTCTTTTGATACCTTTTTTTAAGTCTGATAATAGTTTGTATTTTTATTGCGCAAGGATAGTGGAGATCATGCTACGTTGGATCCTTCAGTTTTCCGAGAAACAGTCAAGGTTGTGCTGCGTCGGATCCTGCAGTTTTCCGAGAAACAGTCAAGATCGTGCTGCGTCGGGTCCTGCAGTTTTCTGAGGAACAGTGAATATCATACTGCGTCGGGCCCTACAGTTTTCCGGAAAACAAAACAATGCAGATCATGCTGAGTCGGATCCTGCAGTTCGCGAGAAACAGTGAAGATCAGGCTGCGCTGGATCCTACAGTTTTCCAAGAAATCCGAATCACTGCTGTGAAGTTTAATCAAACTCGGGACAATCATGGGCGGAAAAACGAGACCCATTGTACCATAGGGGCTGATAATGGAGGGCTTGAGCCCCTTCTTAAAAATTTGCTATGCTATTTACCTTGGCAAAAATATCGGCTAAATACGCGTGTGCTGAGCCACATTTCGTCAGGCAATATGGTTGAATTACAAATGTTGTGATCTATTAAAAATGACTTCACTTCACTTTGTAATTGCAATAAATGCGTTAACGCTTTTTCCCAAGAGATCCATCTCGCTTCTGTGAAAGAAGCAAGAACTTATGAACAGTGGCGTAGGCAGAAGGTTCATAAGAGGAGGGTTATATGCTCAATAGGAGTATCTACAGAGCTACAACTCATATATTCCTATGTTAAATATACAAAATTTCATTGCGATGGGGGTTACAACCCCCAAAACCACCCCCTAGCTACGCCTCTGCTTACAAAGACTCCCCGTATTGTCGCAGAAAATTTTAAACAGCCTAAAGTTCAAAGGCCGGGACTGAATGAAATTCATAATTTGTAGGGTCTCTCATCCAAAACTTTTTCAATACAGAAAGGCATTTTTACTGCCATTTTTAATGAGCTAAAAATATGATATTAAGATAAGAACGTAGTAAACATAATCTGATGAAAAATAATTTTCTAAAAAATAGGAGCATGGGTTTATTTTTTCCTGGGTATCTGGTTTAATTTTCCTGAAAATGTCTTTTCATTTCCAATGCTTCCTCAAATTTCCAAGACAAGCACAGCGAAGCCTCTGGACAAGCACAACGGAGCTTCTGGACAGGCACAGCGAAGCCTCTGGACAAGCACAACGGAGCCTCTGGACAAGCACAACGGAGCCCCTGAACAAGCACCGCGGAGCCCCAAGGAGCCAAGTTTGGGAACATCTGATCTAATACAACCACATCATCGGCTATAATGAGAATTAATTGAACGAATTAAATGAATATTAAAAGAATAGATTTAAAAAAAACTAAATCGTGTGTCGGTAAGCATCCAGTTTGTTTGTCTAAATTTGACAAATTTCCGAGTTTTATTTGATCCGAGAATAAAGACCGAAACAGTCAATGCAAAATTTTATGAAGCAACTAAGTCATTTCACATCTGCATTTTTAAATATTTTCCCATTTTTAGTGAATCTCACTAGCAACATCCAGGCCTAAACAAATGAAATATTTAATTAGTAAACTCGAGTTTCGTTAGCCTTTTTTTTTTCAATTCTTATCACTTTAATGAAATTTACAACTTTGATGTAAACATCTTTTGGTATTGCTTGTTTGTGGATATTTTACTGACAGAGCGAGTGGTATCAAAAGTAAAATCCCTAGACGTAAATTTATTTTACCTTTGTCCCATAAATTAAATATTCGCTTATTCGTAGGTAACCATTTTAATTCGAATTAAATATAAAATGTCTTCCTCATATGAAACTATCATTTATTCATTTATGTTATTATGATAATATTATCATTTATTATTTCCGTCACTATCATTTCTTCATTGATGAGTGATCTGTCCATGTCGCCCTTCCGTATGAGCACAATTTTATCACCTGTTCTGGTCAAAATGCTCTACCTTCATTGCTTCAGTCTTTGTTTGTTTGTTTTTTGGTTTTACGGCTCAAAGACTACAGTGGTCATGCTGCGCCGGGACCTACTGTTTTCCGAGGAATCCGAACCTCTTAAGGCCTGGGGAACCAAACCCCGGACTACAGTGAGCAGTGCGATCTTTTATGAGATCTTTGAGTAAGCGTTCTTTTTGCACTGCGCTTCAGTCTTGATTCTACAATGTTTGGCGCAGTATAGCCCAGGTACTGGGTCATAAAAACTAAATAAACAAACATTGCTTCCCGCTTGTTTCATTTCTGCCATTCAACTTATCTGAAGATGTTTTAATTTGTTTAATGCATTTTATGACTAAGTTAAGAATTTGGAACTTTGCACTATAACTGTTTGTTTGGTTTTACGGCTCAAAGACTACAGTGGTCATGCTGCGCCGGGACCTACTGTTTTCCGAGGAATCCGAACCTCTTAAGGCCTAGGGAACCAAACCCCGGACTACAGTGAGATCTTTATGAGATCTCTGAGTAAGCGTTCTTTGCACTGCTGGGAGTCGAACCCGGATTAGCGGCGCACTAGGAGGACGCGCCACCGCAGGGCGCACTATAACTACGGTGACTATCTTTTATTGGAGAAAACAAAGGACGTATCAAAAATTATTTCATGATAAGAAAAAGCAGGTTACCTTTATTTTATTTCACTAAAACTGAAAAGCCTTATAATATTTATTATAAAATAGAATAAAAAACGCAATTATAATGAAAAACACAAAGTTATAAAAAATCACATTACGAGGACGGATCCAAAAAAAAAAGGTTACAGGCATCTGCATTTGAAAAGTAATTATTGTGGAGGGAATATTTTTTCCCCAGAATGGGGACAGATGGCGCTAGTTGTCGTACAGCGGTTGTGTAGGTAGTTTAAGTTCTTATATACGTGAGAGCGATTGAAATGTCAAGACGTTTAGAAAGGTGGTCTCGCTTGGAGGTGCTAGCCGTGATTCGTGTCTTATGGGCAAAGAACGTGTCCGCATCTGAAATTCACAGTTAAATCGTAGAAGTTTATGGTGGAAAAGCAATGAGCAGACAACATGTAGCGAAATAGTGTCGCTCTTTTCAATCGGACAGAGAGAATGTGAAAAACCGCAATAGGGCAGCGAGCGGCCATCCAAGTTCTTCAACAACAGAAATCAACACAGTGCGAGTTGAAGAAATGATTCAAAATGATCGACAGGTAACCGTGCGCAATCGCGTCAGAGCTGGCACTAAGCTATGGTACCATGCAGCGTATCGTTTCTGATGTGCTGCGATATTCCAAGGTTTATGCCCGCTGGGTATCACGTGCGTTATCCGAGGAGCAGAAAGCCACACGAATGATGTGCAGTCTCACGTTCCTTCAGCTTTACCATTCTGACAGCCACCACTTCATTGATCACATCGTTACTGGAGACGAAACTTGGCTTCATCATTTCGTTCCCATGACCAAAAGAGCCAGTAAGGAGTAGAAACACGCTGGATCACCAACGAGGAAGAAGTTTAAGGTTACACCCTCTGCCGGTAAAGTTATGGCAACCAGATTCTGGGATTCATGCGGGGTTATCCCGATCGAGTATCTTGAGCGTGGCCATACCGTTACTGGCGCTCGTTATTGTGACACTTTGATACGGTTACGTGAAGCCATCTGACGCGAACGCCCTGGCATATTGAGTGATGATGTCATCTGCCTGCATGACAATGCCAGATGCCATGCTGCTGGGCAAACTCAAAATTTGCTGGAAAAGTCTAGAGCCACCCCCCATACAGCCCAGATTTGGCACCCAGTGACTATTTCCTTTTTCCGAAATTGAAGAAACTTATTTGAAACAAGGTTCTCTTCAGACAGTGATGTGAAAACAACTTCCGAGAACTGGCTCAAAGGGCAAGGACGTGATTTCTATCAAGCCGGGTTAAACAAGTTGGTCCTGCGTTCAAATAAATGCCTAAATAAAATTGGTGATTATGTAGAAAAGTGATTGGAAAGTATGCCTCTTAATCTGTTTGTTCTTAATAAATAATTTTTTATTACCTTTGTAACCTTTTTTTCTGGATCCACATATGTATTACCTTAAAAAACTTGATTTTATTATTTTTCACAAAAATGCGCCATTTTTAATAAATTAGTTTGGTTCTTTAAAAATTCATAAAATTCCATGTGCGTCATGTCAGAAATGCATTTGGTAAATGTGAATGCCTCCAATGTTTTAACTTTTAATTGCGTTTTCTCAGTGGTATTCACAAATTACTGATTAATGAAAATACCCGTTCAGTTGAGGCATCAAATCCAGTAAAAGATAAAAGCAAACTTCGACGATTTTTAAGTATTTTTAAACGATGTGTGTTTGTCTGTGAAATGTTTCAAATTTCCAACCTATCTACGTCGGCAGAACTCGTTATTTTTTCGCCATTCACCGATTTTCACACATGGCCTAACTTTTAATGTACGAAAACTTATCAAATAATTCACCGTCATTTAAGTTCCATTTATTGAAAATGAACACAAAATTCTTTCTTCGATCTCCACTCATAGAGGTGTTTGCCGCAGTAAGATCCATTCAAATACTTTCATTTCCACAAAAAAGCTGTCCAGAGATTTGAATAATCAACGTAGGTTATGTAAGATTTATGAATTATGCCTATAAATATGTTGACATCAATGTTTTGTTGCCTTCCTTAATCTAATTTTTTTTTGGCATTTATAGATAAAAATTCTTGATTTTATTTTTGTTTAATTAACTTCAATTTCAGTTCTTTTAAATATACTCACGCGTTGAGATTTCTTGTGATTCAAGTTTAAAGATATATTTTTGAAATACAGACGGCTGGGAATAAAAAATAGCCAAGCTTCAGCTACCACATCATTAAAAATGTTTTCAGAATTGTGGGGCATATTTCCAGTTCCAAAAAATGCGATATTATCAGCTTTTAATGTTCTCTTTAAAAAGCTGGACGAACTAAATTAATTATTGCAATGTACAAAATAAGGGACAAAATCACCAAATTAGGAAAAAAAATCTAAAGAACGGAGCAGTGAAATCAAGGACAGTTCTCTTAAATAAAGAACCTGTGGTCATCGCACTGGCATACGCAGGGGGTGCTGATGGGGTTGTAACCCCTGGTTGCAAGGAAATTTTGTATATTTAACATAGGAATATGTGAGTTGTAGCTCTGTAACGCCCCCATTGAGCCTATAACTCCTCCTTATGAACTTTCTGCGTATGCCTATGGGTCACCGTAACTATAGGGAATCTGTTTCTGCTATTCCTGCACCGCTCTCCTTCCTCACCTACCTAACGTGGTTGGTACGACCCGTCTGGGATTACAGTCTCGCCTTCGGCAACCACCCTTTCCAATTCCGTCTTGCCCAATCTCACCAATGTTTGAACTATTTTATCAACGATGTCCTAAGCGCTTTTTCATCACACAGCCTTTATAAAAGTCGTCGGTTTTTCATCAATCAAAATCCTATTTCAAATTTGAAATTTGTAGAAAATGGGTACTTTTGCTTATAGCATTTCTATTTTTGAATGATACGGGGGCGAAGCCTTCTTCTTCATTCATTTTCACGTTTCCAAGAAAATAATACAAAAATATATAGCCTACGTGCATACATATATAAGGTTCCTGAGACAGTCCAAATGCGACCAATATCTTTGGCACCAAGAGAGAGAGAGAGAGAGATTTTTCAATGAAAGTTACATATTTGTATAATTAAATGATTATACATTATCAGATTAATTGAGCATCAGCACCCTGGCGACGAGTTGATAAAGTTAAAAATTTTATTTTGGAAAATGATGAAGATATAGAAATATTTTCAATTAGAAAGTTGTAGAGCATCCTTCAGTTAGTACTAAAAGGTATATGGATCACATGCAATATGTGTAAGAACTTCAACTCAACTTTTAAGCTATCAGAAAGCATCAATTGAAAGCGATGTACTGAAACATTCGGAACACCTTACTTTGTGGCAGTACGTGTACATAGTGCATGTAAGCCGTATGTTTTGCTTACTAACTGAAGGATGCTCTACAAATTTCTCATTGAAAATATTTCTCTATCTTTATTATTTTTCGAGAAAAAAAAATTTAACTTCATCGATTCGCCACCAGGGGCGCTGCTGTTCATCTCATCTGATAGTGCATAGTCATTTTACTATACCGATCCCTAAATATCGTTCCAAGATCGGTCTTGGTTCAAAAGTGATTGGTAGCATTCGGTTCCTAGGAACCTTGTATAAAACTCCATATAACAATAAAACTGAATGTTGAAATTCAACTTCTTGATGTTAGGAGATTTACGAGTTCTCCGTTGAGTGTTCTGAAATAGCCACAATTTTATTTGTTTTATGAGAGTGTGATGTCCGAAAATTTGAGGCTCTTTTTACAGCCCTTCAAAACAAAATCTCTGATTTCCCACTTTATGGTCTGAGACAAAGTTCGCTGATGCATTCTCCCCAGAATATTTGTTAAAAAAAACTTCAATGTTTTTTCTGAAAATTGAAAAATCGATGCTTCTGATTTCCATTTTGCAATACTTTTCATGTTTCAGAACAGTAAAAAAAAACTATTTTAAACTATGTGTTTTGAGTAGTTTATATTTAAGGGAGAATATATTTATTGAATCTCAGATGGGTTAGTTATTATACACTAATATACGATACACTGCACATAGATAGTACGAAACACAAATAACACAATCGCAGTTGGTATTAATTAAAACAGTGATAGCTACAAAATAACCAAAGCTATCTTATCTTCATCGGACACAAAATAGTATTGTAATACACGTG
>QLNU02015270.1:77916735-77928038 GCA_006491805.2 Dysdera silvatica
TAGTTAGCTTCTGCAGCTCTCCTACACACGACTTACCAAAACACCTTGCATGCCTACTCTCTCTCTTATAATCGGTAATAACGACTACACTGTTTCTACTAGCCAATCCTTCTGCACCTCTTTAAATAATCGACAACTTGATGACAATCTCCTTTGGCCATACTGTTTTCTTCAGTATAATCAGCTTGTGCATCCAAAACAATGGAGATGGTCTGGTCATCAGTAAACTCTTCATTGGTGACCTCAGAACCATCACTTTCTGCAAGCCATTCGTCTACATCTGTGAAATTTGTACCTCACTGAAAGATTTGTAAATCTCAGACTAATTCTACTGTATCTGACTTGGAATTTTTAGAGGGGTTTTCCACTTGCTTAAGATTTGGCCAAACCTTCATTAATGCTTTTTGAAGAGTGGATTGCTTAATTTTGTCCCATGACAACTGTCCATGAGCAACTGGAAATTGCATCTTTCATGTTTAAACTCTTCATAGCAACGAAAAAGTCACCCCCCCCTTCTGCTTTTTCTAACCAAGTACCAACATATTTTCACTTGTACCTTCTTTTCAAGCACTCAATGACACTCCGGTGCATTAGTTGGAGCAGGGAAGTAACGTGGGTGGGCAAAACACTGCTTTAATGTGTCCATCGAAGTTCAGTCTCAGGAGAGCGACTTTTGAATGTTTTCCAGAAGTATAGAATAGCACGAACTGGTTAGTTTTTTGAATTCGAATATTTTTTTACTGCTTGTACAAACTCGTTGAAAAAACCCAATCTTAAAAGAATTACAACCCACCCAAGCGGACTTTTGGTTTTGATAATAAACAGAAAGTGATGACATGTTAATGTTTTTAAACTCTATTGGCTTCGTGCTTCATCTATAATAAACAAGGGCATTTTATGGCCACCGCTTGCATTGCTGCATATTGCGATTGTCAGTCTGTCCTTGGCTAATTTTGAGTATGACACTGTTTCATTTCTCTTCATTTCTCGCAGCAAGGGTTGTTTTTAGGAACACTTTATACTTAAGCCCTGTCTCATCAGTATTGTAAACTTCGTCTGCCGTAAGTTCATTGTCAGTGAGTAATTTATCAAACTTTTGAACAAAGTCCTTAGCAGCAGCATCATACACTGAGTTTTCCTCTTGCGATAACAATATGCCTCAGATCATGACGAATCTTCTATCAGTGACGCCACCCTTCACTTGCACTGAATTTATTTTCCTCACCTCCCAATTCTTATGTAAAATTCCTACCTTCTCTTTTACGATAGTACCTGATAGTGGAGTTCCTTCACGACTTTCTTGGCAGAGCTAAACCCATAATGTGTCATCTAAGAGGTTTGTTTTTGACATTCTTCTGCTTTTTTAAAGACATTTTTCCCATTAACCGTTAACGCATACACTTCAAAATCTTTACAACACCTTTTCTGGTCTTTAATTGTTGTTATGCCAACTCCTACTTCTGATGCTAATTTAATAAGGGACTCGGCATTGCCCAGTCTTCGTAGAACGTTCAACTTCTGTTGTAACATGCACACAATGTTTTACTTTTTGATTAGTAGCCATTATCACTTTAAACTATAACCTGCACTTTTAGAAAGATCATAGAGTAGTAAACAGTATGGGAGTAAGCTGTCAACCGAGGCCCTCTTTTGGTTTGAACGTTCAGTTATCCTGAGGAGTTTGTTGTTTCAAGGTCGGATATGAGGGGCTCTACTGTATGTGGAGTTGAAGTCATGTACCCTCCTCCTTTAAATGAACTTCCATCTACACCATCATACTTAAAGCTTCAGAAATATCCATAATTTCGGTGTTCACTTCACTACTGTATATCAAAGTCTAATTCCTATCCTTTACGTCGCCAATCCAAATTTTATCCAAATGCCTATTGCAAATACAATATTTGCTAGTTAAGGCACCAAGGTTCCAGACAAGTTTGCTTTTTGAATCAATGAATGAAAGAAATATATACTGTTCTGTTCTAAATTGGAAGTACAAACACAAAAGCAATCGTGTGAAAACTTCCACTTTTCAGTGCAGTCACAATAATATTTCCCAACCTGGTAGAAATGAATTCCTTTTTGTTGAAAATTTAATAATTATTTATAAATTAATTCAAATGTTTAAGAACTTGTTTTACTATCTCATAGTGGGTTAAAATATTCTACACAGTCTTCACACTCGTTGTGAAAACTAGTTTGTGCTTGTAAAAATAAGTCATTGCTATGTTTTCAAAAATACATAAATATTAAACTGTATAGTTATAAAAAAAAACATTTAGCAATCTTAATAGAAAAATTTCTACTCTACAATTCTAGCGTTACGCATTTTCATTAAGAAACTACCTCATTTCATGATATAAGCAAGGAAAAGTTTGCATACAGAGGGCATTCAAATTCATTCCAAGGGCAGATTACTTAGAAACTATGGCAAAGCTGCAAACTACTATTGTTGTTTGAAATCTTATATGCTGTGTTTTTGTACTGGTATATTGTTGCTGGCTCAAAGTGCTGTTGGTATCTAACTGGAAGGAGACCCACACGCTGAACGTATGTGACGATGTGTGGAACCGGCCGGGCCAGTGACCTAGTGTCCCACCCCGCCTTCAAGTAGTGTGGGCCGGGCTTTCTATTTATGAGGCAAATTAATATTTGCTACACGGATAGAAAGGCGGAAGGGGAGGGCTAATTCACCAACCCGTCTAGCCAGCGTGGTGAAATTATGGCTAATTCCTCCATTATGTTGACACACCAGAAACCATGGCCCCTAGTCTCCAGGTGCTGGAGTGCTCCTGATCAAGGCAGCGGTCAGTGTGGCATGAAAGCAGGGGGTGCTAAGAATCACTGGAATGGCCCAGGCTGCCGTTTGTTATTGACCTTGGCAACGTATAATGGACGATCCCTTGCTTCTGAAGCAAAACTTCAGGAATTGGAAGAGGAACTTGAAAAGATCAATTGGGACATTATAGGACTCAGTGAAGTCAGAAGAAAAGGTGAAGAATTGGTGGAACTTAAAAGCGGACATTTGTTTTATTGTAGAGGAACGGAAACTGGAAGAACAAGTGGTGTTGGTTTTTAATTAACAAAGAATTAAAGATCACTCTTCTGAAGTCGAAAGCATCGTCAGATCGAGCAGCGAGGTCGTTGTTCAACTAACCTGAAATGGATACCAACTCAGATAAGTACAAGCATATGCACCAACGTCGTCATACCGCATGAGGAGGTTGAAGATATTAAATTCTATGTAGAAATCAAACAGCTACATACCAAGGGGAAACAACACATAAAGCTCATCATGGGAGATTTTAATGCAAGAATTGGACAACAGGAACAAGGAGAGACATCGGTTAGTAAATATGGATACGGGGAAAGGAATGAACGTGGCGATCAACTCATAGAATTTGCCGAAGCTGAAAATCTTAGCATCATGAATTCATTTTTTAAGAAGAAACTACAAAGAAAATGGACATGGAAACACCCCAATGGAGGAACCAGCGAAATTGACTATATACTGGCAAACAAGAAATCAATTATTGAAGATTGCAGCATACTGAACAGATTTAATACTGGAAGTGATCATCGAATGGTGAGATGTAAAATGCACTTAAATACTAAACTAGAAAGGCAGAAGCTCATTAGGAAACAAGTATGTAAGAGGGTGGATTTAAAGAAATTAAAAGAAAATACCGAGGCATTCAAGTTGGAATTAAAAAATCGCTTTTCTGCACTGGAAGGACTTATTGAAGAAGTTGACATCTCAGAAGCAAATGAAAACATTGTTAAGACAATAATTGAAACTGCTGGGGAAATTGGTGGTGTAATATGTAAAAAGCAGAATAGCAAATTATCTGAGAAGACGAAACAACTCATGAAAAGGCGAAGACTTATGAAGGTGGACAATCAAAATACCAGTTGCAAGATCGAGTATGTAGAACTTTGCAAAACTTTGCGCAAAAACATGAAAGAAGATATAAGAAAATTCAATTGTGAGTTAGTAAGGAAGGCCATTGAAAGCAACAAGAGCCTTAGGGTTGTTAAAGGGAGTTTGTCTATTGGGAAGAAACACATCATTGCATTAAAAGGAGAGGATGGCACTGTAACAAGAAATAGGGAAGAAATACTTAGAAGAGTTGAAGAATTCTACAGAAAACTATATGAAGGAAACAGTGGATTAAACGAAGACTCTGAGATAGTCGAAGGAACAGCTCCTAAAATCTTAAAAGAAGAAGTTTCATTTGCAATAAAAAATATGAAGAAAGGAAGAGCCCCTGGTGATGATGGTATTACATTAGATATCCTAAAAGAAGCTGGAGAATATGTAGAAGACATACTTGCAAAATTCTTTACCAAATGTCTTAACAGCGGTAACATACCAAACCAATGGGATTCTGCAACAGTAATTCTTTTGCATAAAAAAGGTGATAAAGAGGATTTGAAAAATTACCGACCAATTAGCTTGTTACCTGCTATTTATAAAATCTTCACAAAAGTGCTAACACATCGCCTGCAGAAAAAATTAGATGCAGCTCAACCAAGAGAACAAGCTGGATTTCGAAGTGGATTCAGTACAGTGGACCATATTCAAGTATTAAGAGAATTAATTGAAAGAACACATGAATATGAACTTCCATTGTGTGTGGCATTTATTGACTATGAGAAGGCCTTTGACTCTATTAAAACATCAGCAGTCATCAACTCTTTAAGATCAACAGACATTGAGGATGTGTACATTGACATGGTGAAACGTGTGTATAAAAATGCAAGTGCAAAATTTCGGTTACATAAAGATACCAAAACTATCAAACTTGGCAAAGGGGTGAGGCAGGGAGATACCATTTCTCCAAAACTTTTTACTTCAGCTTTACAGATGATTTTTCAGCAGATAAATTGGAATAACAAGGGAATAAAAATAAATGGTGAATATTTAAATCATTTGCGGTTTGCTGATGACATTGTTATTTTTTCAACGAACCCATCAGAACTCCAAGACATGGTACAGGAGCTCTCAACTAGAAGTAAAGAAGTTGGACTCAAGATGAACCTACAAAAAACTAAGATCATGTTCAATAATTTCGTAGAGGAAACAAAAATACAAGTTGACAACATTGAGCTAGAAATTGCTGATTCATATATTTACCTTGGCCAGCTGATTTCAATGGATGGCAACATTATGAAAGAACTCAACAGACGTATTAAACTTGGCTGGAGTGCATTTGGAAGAAACAGTTTTATCCTGAAGGGGAAATTGCCTTTGTGTCTAAAAAGAAAGGTCTTCAACCAGTGTGTATTGCCAGTCCTCTCTTATGGATCAGAGACATGGAGTCTAACAGTTGGAGCAATACGAAAGTTACAGACAACGCAAAGGAGCATGGAGAGGTGCATGCTTGGAATAACTAGGAGAGATCGAAAAAGAAACACTTGGGTGAGAGAGCAAACTAGAGTAGAGGACATCATTGTTAAAGTAAAAGGGCTGAAATGGCGATGGGCTGGGCATATTGCAAGAAGAACTGATCAACGATGGACAACAGAAATTCTGAACTGGATTCCAAGAGACCACCGAAGACCTAGAAAACGTCCTCAAACTAGATGGGTGGATGAAATAAGAAAACAGGTTGGGGTGACGTGGAAGCGAATTGCTCAGGATAGACTTGTGTGGAAAGCATTTGGAGAGACCTTCATCCAGCAGTGGATAGATAATGGTTGAATATGATGATGATGATATATATATATACAATATATACGTAAACGTCCATTTTTCTAACCTACATATAAATGCATTATAAAGAAGAATATAGAATGATTGGTTATGTATCTAATTGAGAAGTAATGAGTACAGGCGAAGTTTAGCGCTTTCTGAAAATGAATTCTTCCGTTTAAAGCTACATAATGAGAGGATAACATCAGTATAAAAACAAGTCTCATAGGCAAAGGAAGCTATTGTGTTAAGCCCGAAGTAACTTCCCAAAGCCGCTCTGATTAAAGTTCGGAGAATAGTCTTTGAAATGCTGAGAACCCCAAAGCCGAAAGGGGTTCAGAAACTTAGAAAAGAAGCTTCAGGAGTCTTCATTAGAGACATAATGAAATACCGCGACCCCACAAGAGGTTTAAAATCGCAAACTTTGCGTCCAGCATTAATTTTACTGCATTTCGATGATTCTCATTCGACTGGTCGTAATGAGTTTCCTCCAGTAGGGAATTGGTTGTCTGCATTAGTACCTTATCGGGCAGAGAAATGAATGTTATGCCTATGAAGGTTAGCGAGGAGAACATCCATTCAAAACGGCCACAGATCTCTTTGATAGAAATTGGTAAGAAGAATCATGTTCTTTACGGGTGAGCAAAGTCTATTGCCTATGTCGTACCCATAAGGCTTGTTAAGCCCATCGTATATATTATATATATCGTATCACTTTGGAGTTTACAATATTATTATGGGATCAACACACATATTATATATATATATATTTAAATTAAATAATTTTATAACTTATTGGAATAGTGATGCGTTGCACCTTTTCTATTTGTTATTTTTATTAAAAATCTTATAATTATTATAAATTTGGTAAAATAAATAAGCTTTTATAAGTGCAGTTTAAAAATATCTGGAATGGCACATTTGTTTTAATTTATTTATCATTTCACGTAATTTCAATGTTTTGAAACATCCTTTAAAATAATTAGAATTAGGCAAATCACAAGGTAATATTTTTATTTAATATATGTTATATGAAATATATTATTTAATATATATTATATTATAAATTATAATATATTTATTATATATTTATATTTTTCTTTTATTTCATTCTAGTTTAATATTATTTTGGTATAGAATTGTTTATATTTGTTTGAAATTATAAAAATTGTTAATTATTCATTAATTTTTTTCATATATATATATATATATATATATATATATATTCGTTAATAGCATATAGTAATATATATATAGTATATATATATAGTGTAATATATATATATTACACTTATATGTAAAGTATAATTTATTGGGGGTGCTCTGGTTTACGTATCTATATAATTTCACACGCTTATGGTAATTATACATACATGTTATATTTGTTGCTTTTTGTCCATATATTATGTTATTTACGCCATATGTGTAGTTTATCCTTGTTTCAATAGACTACGTTATCTTGTGTCTATTTTATTTTTATGTATATAACGTATATGGTTTTTATTGTCAATAATTTCTAGGTTGTTTATTATTAATATTATTTATTCTGCCTATTATCAAATTTATTTGTGCTATTTATTATCAATATTATCTATATTGTCTATACTGTCTGTTGTCGGTATTAATTATGATAGATACCATTTAGAAAATTTAAGGCTTTTCTTATATTTCTTAATCTTAAGAAATTAAATTGTGGCCACACAATCATAAACAGGCTGGTGTTTTGACATGTAGTGCTATAACGGTTCTGTGATACATAAGACAAATATTGCAACAGAATAATGTGCTATACCATATTATTTTAAAACTATAGCCAGTTAACCCTTTTACTGCAGCTGACGTGCTGTCAAGTTCGGACAAAAAAATCGGATGTTTACCGTTAAGATGGGCGAAGTCGTTATTTTGATGAACGATAATTTTAACGCAATTTTTTTATACTCGTACTTTTGAATTTTTTTTTTCTATACTAATAATGTGTAATGTGTACACACAATGTTTTATTGCGCCTTTTATTTATGTTAATTTACGAAATATATGCATTTATTTTGTTATATAATAAAGTTGAAAATATAGTACTGAATTCCGCTTCTTATCGCATTTCTCAACTAAACTATTAAATATATTCTTTACATGTCAGATATTCATGTAAATCCTATTTCCACAAAACCTATTTTGAAATTACATTAAAATTTCAAAGTGAATATTGTGGTCATAGATGACCATCAATTGGTTTCAAACCAATAATTTGATAAAATTTTAATAAACATTTAAAAATTGCGCAATACTACAAGATGCTGGAAATTGTAATTATTCCATCACAAAAACGAGTCAAAGTTGTCTCAGTCAAGCCCACACTGCACGGGCCTCTCCATCGATATGCTTCTCGCAATTAAAAAGTTAAAGCTTAATTTTTGCTCACAATAAAGTGAAAGTTTGGTGTTGTTTATTTTACGCATTTTGTAGTTTAAAATTCAATTATAATATCAATACTTACATACTTGAGATGGAAGGATAAAGTGACGGAAGATCTGGAAGAATACGGTCAAAGTGGCAGAAGATCGGGAAAAGTACGGATGAAGTGGCCGAAGATCTGGAAGAGTATGGATAAAGTGGCCGAAGATCTGGAAGAATACGGATAAAGTGACGGGAGATCTGGAAGGGTACTGATAAAGTGGCGGAAGATCTGAAATAGTACAGATAAAGTGGGGGGAGATATGAAATAGTACGGAAAAAATGGCGGAAAATCTGGAATAGTACGGATAAAGTGAAGAAGAAGCCTTGGATAGAAAATTGCAGTAAGAAAGAACAAATGTATAAAGCCGACTCCATATGAACATGAAAAATTTGAAAAGTGAAAGAAAAAGACACATTTTAAAACCGTAGTTGAAAAATGTTTTTTATATTCAATTAATTGAAAAAAATATTAAAAATTAAAAGATTTTATGTGTTTTTTTAGAATCATATTATTTCAAATGTGTTCAAAACGAAGCCAGAATTAATGACTGAGAACGACCGTTCACAAAAATCGAGATCTCTAAGTTCCATTCATTTTTGGGACTTGTCTTTTGATCCGCTTTTTTATGAACGAGTTAAGTCTATGATTTGTCTGACGAGTTATCTAGTATGCGCGTCTTCCGTTGCGCAGTAGCCTTTCCGCAACGAAAAGGTAAATATGAAGTAATGGCTTATTCGGTTACATTCTAATATTTATTGATAATAGGTTACTATTACCGAAATGGTTTGAGCGTATTAGATTTACGCCTAAAAGCATTTTAAAAGATAAGGGGAAATAGATTTTCGGAAATATGTGTCATTTGTGGTGAAACATTCGTGTCATCCTTTCTGCTTACGATTTCCGTTTCCAACTGCCAATTAACTTAGAAAGTCTGTTGTCACATTAACACATATCAGCAACTTAGAAATATTATGTCATGACACGGTTGTAAGTCATTTTGAAATCACGAAACAATGATTCCATTTACAATGCTGAATCCTCCGAATTTTCATCCAGAATCACATTATTCCCGTCGGGCCTTTATAGAAAGGTTATATTATATAGATAGCAAAAACAAATGATATAGATAGCAAAAATACATGACATAAATAGTATAAATACATCACATAGTATACGGGATGTAAAAAGTATGGTATAAAGCAATATGTATAATAATATTTCATTGTTGTAAGATATTATTACCCTTCACAGGGATAACACAATTGCCTCCTAACAAAAAATAGCTCTAGTTTGAACTACGAATACGTGAGCGCCATATTTATTTCTAATATTGCATTCTCAAAAATCCAAGTACATTTAACACTATATTATTCGATTTCTGCATTTCTTACTTTGTGTTAAAGATTATATAACTAAAACTTAATTATATATTTAAATATTTAATTACTTCTTCTTCAGCTCCCATTCCTTCAACGAAATTTGTTATTTTATCTTGGAAAGTTTCTTCTTTTTTTTTTTAATTTCCATTTTCAACCTTTTCTTTAGAGCTTCTTGCTTTGTGTTTTGCTTTATTTTCCTTTCTTATTTTGACTTTTTTCTTTACTAATTTTTTCTGTTCTTAATTCTCGCCTTGTCGTTTCTTTCATTCCCTTTTAACCGTTAAACCGGATGGACAGGGTGAAGTCAAGAGGGTGCTTCATTTATTTTTTTTTTGTGTGTTGATTGAATTGCAAATGCACTCCAATTTAATTTTGTAAGTACAAGGTGAATAGATACTTCATTTCCCTTTTATTTTTAAGCGCAAAAAGTTATCTGAAAGTAAAATGATGCTTTATAAAAAAACTTTAAAAACAAAATACGTTATCCTAAAACTGAACAACAAAGTAACCAATTACGTTTACCTGATATGTTTTACAAAAAGTGAATTGATTAAAAAGTAAATGTAAATCTGATAACTTAAAAATTATTTGTATTGAAAATATTATCGCCATCAATAAAAAGAGCAATGCTGAACAAATCTAGAAAAAATGCAAATATTTCGGTAAATTATTCGATGGCCATTTAGTACAAATGGCACTATCAGCGTACAAAAACATTTTGTGCCAAATTAATTTTTTAAAATGGCTGTTCCAAATAATATTAACTTAATATTATTTTTTATCAAAGTTTTTATGAAAATAGAGGCAGGAATATTTATATTTTGAATACGGATTAGAAATTAGAAACTTGTATCTCAGTAAATTAATTCATTAAAACTGAAATATACATATTTAAATACTTCGCAACCATAGCCTTCTATTTTGATTTCTGAGTAAAACCATTAACCGTAATTTTAAATCTTGTTTTGGTTTAGTTCTTTTTATTTATGAGGCGATCTTATTCCACATCTCAATTCCATCTCAGCAGTTTATGTTCTTTTTTCTTATTTGTTCTTATTTTTTATTTTTAGTTCATTTTTATCTCTTGTATTTATGAGTAGGTTTTGTTTTGTTTATTATTATTAATTCAGTACGTTTATTTTTGTTTATTCTTTCGTAAATATACGATATTATTTTTAACTTGTGTATGTTCTGTATATCTATTATTTTATTTAGAATTATAATTTCTTCTATTAATTTTCCTGTATTGTAACTTAATTTTTGGATTGTTTTACCATGTAATTTATTTAATCCCTTTACGTTCGGTTGAGCTAAATTCCCCCATACAATATTTCCGTAATTCAAATAACTAAATATTAGTGCATAATATAAATTAATTTTAATATCTAGTGGTATTGTTTTATATAGTTTTGTTAAAATTCCGTTTGATCTTCGTATTTTTTTTCTATTTCTAGTGTTTGAGTATTTTAGTTTAAATGCTCTTGTAATGTTATTCCTAGAAATTTAATTAAGTTTACTCTTTCTATAGTAGTATCATTGAATTTTATTAGGTTTGGCTTATTTAATTCTTTTTTTTTGGATGGAAGATTAAATATTTTGTTTTGTCTGCATTAATTATTAATTTGCTATCATCGAACCATTTTTCAAATAATTTTAATTTTTCAGTTATATTGTTTATTATTGAGTTTATTTCATTTCCTTTTGATAATCGAACTATGTCATCTGCAAATACTAATAATTCATCGTCCAAATTAAATAGGGCGTTTATTGCTAAGAG
>QLNU02015270.1:77928138-77953502 GCA_006491805.2 Dysdera silvatica
AATCCTTTGTATATTTCTACTGATGTTTAATGTACATAAATAAACATTTATTGATTGATTGATTTGTAAAAATTGCAACACCATGAAGGACTCGTCCGAATTGAATGAAATTTAATGTACAAACGACCTGTGTTGATACAAATAAACGATTAAAATTACAAAGCAAAAAAACAATATTACATGTCGAAAATCAGTATTTGGTGAAGCCACCACGCGCTGCAATAAGTGATGCTATACGACGTGGCATGGAATCAAACAGATGTTGAATGTGTGCCTGAGGAAGAGCATTCCAGATTGCTTGTATGCGACCCCAAAGTTCATCTGTAGTAGCTATGGGACGAGGATCACGAGCGAGACGCCGACCAACGAAATCCCACACATGTTCAATCGGCGACATATCCGGCGAATAGGCAGGCCAAGGAAGAAGCTGTATCTGTTGTGATGAAAAGAAGTCTTGAACATTCCTGGCAATATGTGGGCGGGCATTGTCCTGTTGAAATACAGCTCCGGGAATGCCTTGAAGGAAGGGAACAACTTCGGGCTCCAGAACTTCATTGATGTACCGGTTGCTGTTAAGATTACCCACAATTCGTAGCAGCTGAGATCGTCCATGATACGCAATTGCACCCCAGACCATAACGCTGGGGGTTCGTCCACTATGACGTTGGATAACGCACTCCGGAAGGTGGCGTTCACCGGTATAGCGTCTAACACGGATGCGGCCATCACTGTACCCCAAATTAAAGCGGGATTCATCAGAAAACACCACTTGTTGCCAATCAGCACGCCAGTCTCTATGTCCATGAGCCCATTGTAGCCGCAGGCGCCGATGGTTTTGCGTCAGGAGGATCCTGTATAAAGGAACTCTTGCACGCAGTCCACGGTGCAGTAGACGCCGACGAATTGATGAAGCACACAATGATACACCTGTAGCAGTGCACCAACGTTCTGCCAACTGTCCAGATGAAGCAAAACGGTCCGTCACCGCCATGCGGACCAGGTGTCTATCATCCCGTGCTGACGTCACCTTTCGGCGTCCACTCCCGGATTTCCGAGTTGTCTGGTTCTCTTGAACCCACTGCTTCCACACTCGCATCACTGTGCTGCTGTTACGCCCCATACGAGCTGCTATTGCACGATAAGAAAACCCTCCTTCACGAAGGCCGATCATTCGTCCCCGTTCAAACTCCGTAACTTGCTGAAATGTCGCCCTCTTTCGTCGTAGAGGCATAGTGACGTCTCATGTAACGTTTACCACTAGCAGATAACCATACACGCCCCGCTACAGCCCTCTATTTATACGGATCCATCAGCAGTTCAGAGGGCGCTGCTCAGCCCACGCATGCGCGATGACTCTGAAATTCTAATCATTTGAATAGCATACCCTAATTTGCATTTCCTGAAAGTTTCAGCTCAGTCACGTGACTCCTTCATGGTGTTGCAATTTTTACAAACATGAGTTTATTATGGATTTTCGTAATTGCATAACCCTAGTAAAATTAGTAAAAGCGTACGGGACAAGGGGTTTCATCCCTATCTAAAATAATCAGAGTGCATATTTTATAAGATGATGCTTCGATGGACATGCTAACGTTTCAAAGTGCAGCCTCCCACTTGCTTAAAAACCCTCGATCCACTGCCCCAAGGTACCCACCCATAAAGTAAAAAATACTAACCAAGCATAAATAACTGCTGAAACCCAACTATTCTCAATAGTTATAAACAAGGACGTTTCCATCAATGATTGTTTTATTAATCTAGAAACCTATGAACTCAAAGAAAGGTGTAAATTCTAATAAATCCAAGACTGGTAAATTAAAATCAGAAGTCCAAAAAATAGAATTGAATAAATATTTATTCATTAATTTCATCACCATCTTTCAAGTACTTTATGGGAATTAAAAACTTTGGAATTTACGTCTATTATTTGCAAGATTAGATATGTTTCGAGCTCTTTGTTTAATCCCAGTAAGATCCGGTAAAATAAATTTTTAATCCTCCGAGCGTTCAGTTGAAGAGTGCCTTTGAACTTCCATTTAATTAGCCTGTGTGCATCTAAATGGGGATCCGTGAGGTTTTCCCAACAATGGGGATAATTTGCAAGTGAATTTCCGCTCTGGAAATTGAATAAATTTGATTCAAAAGCTGATGAATTCCTTCCTACAAAGCGAAAATGTCTTATTATTAACATAAATAATTTATTTTCTACTTCGCTCTCAAGTTGCAATAATAATTCTAAGTGCAGCGTCTGACAACTAGCAAGGAAAATACAGAGATGTGAATCTCCAGTTTTGACAAAGGCATGGGCATATGCAAAAAATTCGTAAAAGGGTGTTATAGGCTCAGTGG
Organism: Dysdera silvatica; assembly: GCA_006491805.2. Lineage (NCBI taxonomy): Eukaryota > Metazoa > Arthropoda > Arachnida > Araneae > Dysderidae > Dysdera > Dysdera silvatica. The sequence goes on from QLNU02015270.1 coordinate 77,930,488, forward strand.
GGAGTTACAGAGCTACATACAAATCATATATTCCTATGTTAAATATACAAAATTTCATTGCAATGTGGGGTTACAATCCCCATCACCTCCTGCGTACGCCAATGGACAAAGGTGGTGTCATTCTAAAGGTCATATCGCGGAGAGTGAAAAGATCAATGAAACTGGCCATTATATCTCAATCCTTTTCGAGATATGGACGAATTTCAGCAAATGTCAAAGTGCAAAAGAAGAAGAGGAGGGGGAGGAGGAGGAGGTAGAGTTCCTGACCCATGAAGAGAGGTAAGGCACAGGGTTGAAATACAGTAGATAATGTGGCAATAACAGGAGCTAAATCTTCGCCTGGTCCTTCGACATAAAATATAGGGCGTAGGCGGAATCTACCCGGTCAGTTCCCTAGGCGCTGAACCATGTCGAGTACACGGGTGAACAAAACGGAGAAGAATGTGGTACTCTTTTAAATACGATAACCATTTTCTCTTTGGCGGGTGTTTCTTTCCTAAGTTTAAAAAAAAATGTTGAATTTAAATTTGGAAAAAAAATTGCATTTAAATTAGGAAAAAAGATAATAGTATTTGAAAAGTGGAATAAAACTGGAATCAAAGAATACAAAGCTCGACTACGAGTTTCATGATCACTTTCTAATGGAAAACCTCAATGCCAAAAGACAACAAACCTCTAATTCATTGAAAAGTTTTGGGGTGAAGAGGGAGAGGTTTCCATACATGAAATAAATTTGTGGCCTGCTGATATGCCCTTATAACTTCAATGTTTATGATAAAAGCAACTACATAAAAGTATAATTTGTAGAAAGTCCAGATTTAATTATGTTTACACTCAATTGTAAATCTTTACCGGTCAGTAGGATGACAAGTGCTTTTTTTAATTAAATGACCCTGATATCAATAATTAAAAGAAAATTACACGCAAGTATTAAAGACAATGTAGTAGGCTAGGCCCAAATAATTTTATGAAGCAGATCTATAAATAAAATTTCTTACGTATATAAAATAATTATTATTTAATGAAAAACTACTAACTTTTGAATGCTTTGTTGGTTACAAATCATCTTTGCTTTTCAAAGAATAAACCAACTTCTTCTTCTTCAACAAATCCGGATTAGCCGGTAGAGTCGGCGCGATAGTAAACCTGACACTCGGCGAAACCATATTTTGGCGCCCCCCTTTCTAATTTTTTAATAAGTAAACAATCTGTTTTACTTCCTATACAGTCTACAATGTTTTACGTTATTATTAATAACTAAATTACAATTGTGATTTACGTAATGTACTCTACATCTTATTGGGATATTTTAATACGTGACTGTACAGCACTGTGAATCCCACTCGTCACATTAGCCCCATTATATCCTTGACCATAATATTTTTCAAGAGGAATATTTAGCTCTTGTAATATTCTCATTTTATAATTCGACATTACTACTACACTAAAAAACATGTGCGCTTTTAGCTGAGAGGACAGGCAAACCCGTCCTCCTCCTTATACAAAAAAATTATAATAGTTAACGTCGTTCAAGATTTAAAATATTTTCCTTTTTAATCTAAGGAATGCGGTTATATTTTTCGGCGTAGTGTATTTAGTGTAAAATAAAAAAAATGCACTTTGTCATTTATTTGATGTAATTATACCTTTTGTTGGATTGTATTGTATGGCGCTCTTTTCTGCATGGCAGCGTTTTCATTGACGTGTTATTATTTCAACTTCCAAGCAGAACGTTTGTAATAACATTACTAACTACAACAATAGTTTCTCTATTTTAATTTCACAAGCTCAGGGACCTTTTTGACCCATTAAGCTCATTATAAAGACATAAATTAAAGGGACTGTCTACACCATCACTATTAGCATAATAAATACGCAATTTATTAAGGAGCATTGCATGTGAAAATGAAACTGGAAATGTAACTACAATATTAATTTTATGGTAAAGTGAATGTCATCAAGCAGAAGCACATTTAAACACTGCTTTGTTGTTGTCTGTTATCTCTGTAAAGAGTTGTTAACAATAAGGCCTTAACCAGAAATTTTTTTGTGGAGGCAAAAAACAAAAAAATTCTACAACCTCATTAATGAATAAGTATAGGTTGCAAAAAGATTTCGGAAGGGGGTGCCCTTGAAACCATCCGCTGGCTACGGCCCTCATTAACAACAAGCTGCCTTTCACTGGTATACTGTCCCCCCAATATTTTTATGCCGTCGGCACCCATGAGTGAAAGGGCGAAAATTTTTAGTAGTTTTTCACTTTTCGGTTATTTCAAGATACATTGGGGTGCCGATTATTTTTACAGGGGGCGCATGCCGTTCGCTTAGAGCGGCAAATTTGCTTGCTCCCACTCTGGGGGTCAGCCCTCTGTTTCTGAAAATCCAGGGAAAAGGACTGGCGTGAAACGCTTTGTGAAATTGTATTACATAAAAATGGATTATTATTTAACATCCTGAAACGGCGTTCCTCCTGATCAGGGGCCTGGATGGACCTAATTGCCATGGTATTTAATCAATTTTTATTGAATAATAACAGAAATGCTGAAAAAATATAACGAAAAAAACACGACATTGATTACCCCCCCCCCCCTTTTGCAGTGTCGCCAGCTTCGCTTGTATCTTCCGCTGCTCCTGTCAGCCGGGAAAGAAAACACTGAGACTTTCCGCCAATCTTTGTCGTAGTTTCCGCGACATATAGTCAAGTTATATTTGTGAGGCACCTTTCTTGATTATTTATACGCACACAATCTACATTAAAGTTTTAAGCAAACATTTTAAATTAAACATTAAAAAACCTTACTTAATTACAGATATACCGGAGAACAGTATCTACTGACATGTTGCCACGCTACACGAATAGCAAAATTCAAACGACTTATGGTCACTGAGACCTATACCTTGACTTTCGTCCCGAGGCTTCCTCTGTAGGTGGATTTGGTTAGGGCCATAGCCCAGGGCCAATTTAGAGGTCATTCAAGAGGTGGGGAGGTTAATGATTTTATTCTTGGAAATAATACGTCATTGGACCCTTACCTTTTCAGTTTTCAATGTTAAATTTTCATTCAAGGGGAGGGCAACTACCCCTGCCCCATGCCCGAGCAGGTCATGGTGAAACTTCATTTTTAAACTCGCCTAATTCTTTTCTGAGACGGGCTGTTTATCGGATCTCATATCTTCTCTCTCTGGACTTTGTCTAGCCCAGTGTTGTCTAACCTTTTTTGGGCAGAGGGACACTTGAAATTTTTAATTGAACTTGTGGACCAGTGGTTTCAGGAAGTGTCGTTAAAAAAATAGACCATGTGATTAAATATCAAAATTTTGCACGGTAATTTATCAAGGTAGCTAGAATAGAGAAAATAGGTCCATCTGAGTGGGAGAATTTACTTTGCCTTATAAGGAGTAATGTTGTGACGTCATTGGTGCGATCGGAAAACTGTTTATTTCTACTTTGCCTCTCTCCTTTCCTTCGTTTTTCAATTTCGTTTAATTTTTAATATTTGTTAGTGTCTTTTGTTGCTTATTTTATACATTATTTGTTAGTATTATTCATTACTTCTTTGTTTATTTTGCAACTGTTTTAATTCCGTGGTGTGCGTTTACAAATTGCTGTCGTAATGGAAAGAGTAACGCTTCTTTTCACCGTAAAACATAATTTAAATTTTTTTCAAAGTCATTTCTATATTTACAATTTCCCTTAACTGGGCGCTATGTGAACTCAACGATTATTGTATGTTTTCATGTAAGCGTCTGAAATGAATTGCATTTAATATTTTGTGCTCTTTTATATAATTTAATAATTAGTAAAACATTTAATTTTGGATTAATTTCTCGTTTTTTAATTATTTAAGCACAGAGCAGTAAGCAACCTGCAACCTGGGGCAAGGGGGCTCGGTCCTCCTCAAAATTTTGGTTTTATATGCATTATGATCCCGCTCCCATAATTATGGATTTAAAAGGGTCTGTGACTTAATTAAAATGCAAGAATGTTGCTATAAGATATGCAAAAGCAGAAAATGTTCTTACTTGAAAAAACACTGAAAAGAAATAGTACGATGAGAGCACTTTTCAGGAAATGAATCTGATCTTTCCACATACGCATACGAACGATATCGGTTCGCTCCGCACTTCGACCATATAATCTACTAGATATAGTGCTGCAGTGTTAAGAGATCCTGACAGAGCGGAGAAACACCATGCTGACGTAAAATGCGTCATAGGTCACATGGGTGCGGGCCTTCGCTCTGCAAAATAGATTCTTCACTGTAGTTAGTGAACGCAACTTCGAATTTCTCTTTTCCATCATGGTAAATTACTGCGTGGCATATAATTGTAAGGAAAAGACGAAGACAGGTGGGAGTTACCCATTTCACAGAAAAAAATAACAAAAGCACATTTTGAACAAAATATTTTGTTATAGTTTCATTATTAAACTTCTAATCTAGGTTTGGGGAATAACCAATATTATAGATCAGTTTAGAATTTCATGACATATTTTCTGTGTAATTATAAAATTACTATTTAACTTATTGGAAGAAATAAGAATCTCTAATTCTATAATAATCACTTCACATCCACTGGAAAGAGAAAAAATAATTCTATAAAAATTAATTGAGTGGACTGATCAGAATTCGATCTTGTTAGGAATTTGCTACTCAAAGATATTTAAGAGCTTACTTAAAATGAGCATAGAAACTATAGAAATTGTATTGTGAAACTGTTTTACATAAATAGTGTCACATTAAAAACAAAACTTATAAAAACTAATTTACTTGAGCTGAAACATAGCCCATAAAGTCACATTTTCCACAGGGCATTTTGATTTAAAAAATAAAATATAGTTTATTTGATTAACCTTAAACGTTGATTGATTGACATTGTTGTTTGATTGATGATTTAACCTGATTTCTTTCTTCTTTTTTTATATTTAAGATGAGTTTTTTAAATCTAAAAATAAATTTTTGAAATTAAAATTTATTTCTTAACATCAAAATAAAATTCTTTATAAGCTATGCAAATAAAGTTTAATTTTTAAGTCGCATATTTAAATAAATTTTTTCATTTAAATTTCTTTTATATTTTTCTAATAACCATTAAAAAGTTATAGAAAATTAGCAATATTTCATGACACACGAAAATTGTAATTTAAGTAAATTATCAAGTATGTTTATCATTTTGCATTATATAAAGGATTAATATTTAGTTAATTTTGAATTTGCATTGAACAGCAATTAAAATTTACAGGATTGAAGGAAAAAACGTAGCCAATAAGTAATTTGGAGAATAAGAATAAAAAAAATTAAACCAAGTAAGCTGTATGCTTAAATTTTGATTATTAAATGTGCATTTAAACTGTTTTTAGTTCCATTTTTAGCGCATATATCTGTATAACTTGTTTTTCTTACTTTACATTCTGTTTTACAGATGAATGTGTTTGGCAACAATATCAAATTTTTGAATAAATTCCTTTCAACGTTTCGCTTTATAATGCAAAGCATTAGGACATAACCTTACATTGATTGATATAACTCAAACGTTATTGAATTTTTGAGATTTTCGATGGCCGTATATGTAAGCAAGAATCCAGATATTTTCGGAGGGGGGGGATTTGTTTCCGATTCCTATTTTTAACAAAGTACCAGGTACTTTTGATTCCATTTTCTATAATATAATTCCAGCTAGAGGTGGGTGGTGATGAGGTGATCGCCCCCACTTGGATCCGCAAGTGTCTATGTGAAAGACGGGTATATGATGTTTAAATCCATGACATATAAACAGTTTATAGACAATTGTCTCATAACACCTTCATCCACTCGTGTGTTCAATTATCATATGACCATTATTTTTCTTAATATTTCCATAATTATTGTTTTGTTTTCAATTTTATATAATCTATTCTGTGTAGGCAGGTATTATTTTTGAAAGTGGGTATATCATTAACATAATTCTTTGGGGAGGGGGTTACGAAATATTGGGTTCATTTTTAGGTCACTTTTAATTTTTTTTTATTTTAGTCTTCAAAATTTTTTTGCTCCCCCACTAGAAAATATATACTGAGTACTTTCCTGCCTACACCCCCCCCCTTCTACAGACGTGCATGGTTCCACATTGTTATAACTATGAAGTTTTTGAGAGGGTGGCATGATCCTTTTTATTTGAGTATTAGCATAGCATTCTTTAAAACGTAAAGTTTTATTTCAAATCCATGGATCCAAATTCCATAATTAAAACGACAATGAATGGATTTTGGAAACTCATCTTTATGTTGAAGAAAGTTGAGTATTTTAATTTCATTGTGTTGTAAATTTTTATATCTCTTTATAGTAAGACTCAGTAGTAAACGTGTGGGAAGAACGCGTGGTCTCCCTAGTTGTCCCACAATCATGTGATGAGGGCGGGGCTTAACGGAAAGATGTGGCAGTCAGCGACACGGCTACATACTGCGTCTATTTATTATAGGGTCTAAGGCTCCGCACTGGTAACGCCAAACAGGCTTGACAAATTCGACCAATAAGAAGAAAAGCTCGGATGGATCTACCTGCTGTTCTAGCTATCTTGGTAATTTATTCTGATCGCCCAAGCTGTTTCTGCGATTTTTTTCTTATTCCTGAGAAAATGAATTTTATATATATTTTATATATATACTATATATAACATTTTTGTTTTGAAATCCTGGACTTTGTTTTATTCCAAACAAATCTCTGCGGGCCGTACATTAGACAAAATGGGTCTAACGTTTTTAACAAACTTCCACTTATAGTTCTCCTTTTCACAATCGAAAAATAATAACTGCTGCGAGAATGATGAAAGCTAAGACGGTCGTGCCGATGGCCGAATTTGACCACAACTCTTTCACCAGCAATGTTAAGAAAAACTCCCATGGATCATACACAACATTTCACATTAACTGCTTGGCAACACCTGTAATTTGTAAACAACGTGCATTTCAATGTTTGTATTTTCTGAATGCTAATGTTCCTAATTTGGTTTTGAAAATTGCTTACGTTTAAAACTTGATGGCATTGAAATGCAATCAAATGAAAACAAATCTGACGATATTGAAGTGCATGAATATAAATAATAATCAACATTCAGTTCGTTTACTTACACACTTGGTTGGGTAAATCGTGATCTTACCAGTCATGAGATCATTTTTATTAAAAAATTATAAGAAGTCCCGTTTTATTTCCCGGCAGATGGTTTGCTCATTTCAGACAAATTCACGTGAGTTGATAACTGTTTAATTCATGAAGATTTTAATTCAAAAGTTAGTGAAAGTGAAAGTGACCAGAAAGAAGTTTCGGATTATGCCCGACTGTCTTGACTGGACATGTAATTTTCGTAACACTTTAGCAGTGGCACAAAATTGCTGTATTTATAGCTGTAAAATTAATTTCATGTTTATATGTGTAGTTATTTTTTACATTGATGTACTTAGTTCTTTTTTATGTTAAAATTTATTTTCTATGCAGCTAATATTTTGTTACGAACGGGAGAGGAGAATTCCAAGCAAAGTGGTCCTGTGGTCTAAAATATTAAAATCGGAGATAAAATTCCAAAAACATTCTTTCATGTAGTTGAAAGTGTATATTTTATTAAAATGACAATATAATTTGATGTAAAGAAATTGGGGGAGTGAAAATTGGAAATAATTGTACACGTTTAAGAATTCTTTTTTTTTTGTTTCACGAATTCTTAATGGTGAGTACATTTTATATTTAAAATGCAATAAACATAATAAATAATAAAATATTAACATATATTATAACAACTAACCACACTTGTTCTGACAAAAAATATTTGACAGCAAAATTTTGTAGATTCTAATTAAGTTTCGACTATGCTCAAGTGACTGGTTCTGGCTTTTAGTGTCACACACTAAGTTAGTATTTTTTATATTAATAAACTTTTATATTTTTATTATTAATAAATTTTTTTTTATATTTTTATTAGTAATAAACTTTATCATGCTGAAATTTTTTTATAAGTTTATTCAAGTTGAAAACATTAAAAAAAAAATTAGGATTTTTTTTGGAAAGAAAAATTTAATTGGGTTTTTTAAATTTAGTCACACACGGTCATAAATAGTGATGCGTGTGACAGGAGCATATTTCTTATTAAAAATGCAATCACATACATGTAAATAATAAAATATTAACATATATCATAACACATACATCTGTTCTAGCAAAAAAGAATGTATTAAATTATGATTTTCTTTTCAGTATTTTGATTATTTATTTAATTTTAATTTCTTTGTAAAATTAAAAGCATTGCAGATATGTTACTATAGAGACTGGTGGGGAACAGGTATGTGCAGTGATAAAGATTTAACTTCCTCCTGTTCGATGGGGTAGCTGTTTGAAATTCCAGAATGGAAAAAAATTAGCTATATGAATGAATCCAGCAACAACTGCATACTAGCATGAATGGGTTAAAGGGAAGACAGTTCCCTAAGGTGAAGTAGATAAGAAACACATACAGCAGATTTTAAAAAACAGCTATACAAGTGAACTTCTTGGATTACTGCTTCAATTCATTCTTGCTTTTCAAGAACATACACAAGTATTTAGGCTGAATAATTTCAGTCATATCAAACTGAACCATCGAAATGACTGTTACAGATCAATTTTTCTATGCCATACTCTTGCGAGTATCAGAATGAAGTGCAGTCTACACTTTGGTGCTGCCATAGTGTTACACTTTTCACTCCTACTGTTCTTCAGGGAAAGAGTTGCTTAGCAGATCTTACTTGCTCCGACACTAACGAAAAAGATAAGAACACTGTTGCAGCATTTTTGGGTATCACATGAAACAACTTTCGACGAAGAAAATGCCCATTGCACTAATTCAACATTAGCAACAGATGTTATTTGGAGTGATGGTCCATTCAAATTTAAGAACCAGTTTAAGGTGAAGTTGCTGTTGACAGTTGTCACATAAATTCAAGAGACCATTTCAGTGGGAATACTTCACAACATCGCATGGGAATCGTATTGTTGATGGCATTGGAGGAAATGTGTGACACTTGGCATGGTTCGGGCTATTGATGTCGGTTGGCTCCACACATTTAGACTTGTTCTATAGTCTTGATTGGCATAGCATAGATACACTTTTTATGTTAATTAGGCTTAATTTATGTATTCAGCTTCATAAATTGTATCTCAAGAAGTTCATTGGATGCTTTTGGGATTAGAATAAAAAAAAAAAGACATTGAACGTAATTAGATTGTAAGACGATGGTCTAAATTTTTCAATTGTGATTGATTGAAATGTATATGCCAAGGTTTAAGCTACAGTCGTTTTTTTCCTCAAAATGTGGCAAATTAATGTGAAATGTGAGAAATAAACTGTGTCCATCGCAAAACAGTGACAGTTGTTTAATATCTTGTCAACAAACTTTGCCTTTTTTTTTAATCACTTTGATTTATGTTTTATTGTTATTTTTTGAAACCTTAAAGTATGTTTCTTACAGTAATTCAAAGCATCATTGACATAAATAAGTTTATTGATATGATATTTTGAGTAATAAAAGTAACTAATATTATTTAGCATTTTGCTACGATTTTTTTTTCCATTTTAGCGTTTTTGTGACGTCATTTTTTGAGTCAGCTTAAAGCTTGGTATATGCTTAAATTCATGAGTTTGGCAAAATCTTAATTGAGTGTATCCTCTTTGTCCTCGGACTTGGATGCTTGGAAACTCATTTTTCATGTCAGAACTCTATCTTTCCAATTTACATTAAACTGCAGTATCTATACAGCAGGGGTCGAAATTAACTTTTTAAATCAGGTGCACAAATGCACCCAAGTCTTGCGACTTAGGTGTACTAGTTATGTGTTTAAGTAACAGAATAGAAAGTAAACCTCAACATTAAAAATGGGAAAAATGTAAGTGTAGCAACTATATTTAAGCATGTAAGCTACAACAAAATGCAACTTTTCAAAATAATTGAACATTCATTTGTAATAAAAAAAAATTCAAAGCAAATGCAGATACATTGAGAAAATTATATAAAATTATTCCATAGGTCACTGTTCTTGAAAAAAAAAAGTAAGTAGCCATAGTTTGGAATAGTTAGGTGCACTGCATGCATCCAAAATTTACATGCACGGATAAAATTTCATGTGCACAAGTGCACCCACTAATTTCGAACCCTGATATACAGGATGTCCCGAAAACATCGACCGCATCACTCCTTAAATATCGATTCTAGATATATGTATTAAATTGGAAAGCGGCGTAAAAAAAAGGTGCAGAATTTTATGAAATTTATTAAAGTTGCAGAGGATTATTTTTCGAAGAAATACAAAATTTAAATTTTTATACGGTCCCTGTACACAAAAATTTCTAACGAGTAAAACATGCCCTGTACTCCAATAGCGTGGATGCAGAATGTGCCATATTCTGGCGTTCTGACTACCAGACAAAATTGGCCACCAGCAGACAATTTCCCAGGCTTGGGGAAAAAGGAGGAAAAACAAAAGAGGGCAAAAGAAAATTTTTTTTTCAGATTGAACGCCAATGCGAAAGTTTGGGGGGAACATCCAAACTTTAGGGGGAGCCAGAATTAAAAAAAGTTGCCATTTTATTAACATTTTTTGGGGCCACAAAATATTTAGGGGGAGGCCAGGCCTGTCCTATCCCCTCTTCCTACGGGCCTGGATAAAAGGGCCTCCAAAAGTGATTAGGTCCAAGGACTACAAACACGTTAGGACATCGCTGCCTATTATTGTGACATAAAACTCACCAGACAAATTTTGGTACCACTGCCAGACAGTTTGGAACTTTATGCATGTATGTCCGATAGGTCAATATATAAAATTTCAACGTTCTAGTGGGGAAAAAACTATAGATCTGAAGACCTAAAATAACGTCCTAAAATAACGGCTTTTGTTTGAAATTCAAATCTTTTCGTAATTTTAAAAGAAAAGTTATTTCGAACCTAAAGGTAAAGTTGTTTTAGTAAGCAATCACACATATATAACATTTCAGATTGCTCATAGAAGTTTATATAATATTACCACAATAAATTATAAAAATTATTTAATTTATATTAAATATAATTTTATTGATTTTGTGTTGTTTTATTGGCGATATTATTCCTTTAGGTCTTGGGGGAATTCGGTCTCAAAATAATAAAACGGAGAACGGAAATAAGCTTCTGAGGCACTTGAAGAATAAAATTGAAGCAACAGGCCCAATATCTATTGCTGAGTATATGAAAGAAGTTCTCACTAATCCATGTTCGGTATTGATATATTAGTTATTGTATATTAATAATAATAATTACATGGAATCTCTGTTATGTAATTTATATCTGTTCTTCAAAATAGTATCAAATAATAACTACAGTATCTGAACTTCCCACAAACAGCACCCTGTTTTTTCCATCAGATAAAAATTTCCTCGTAGAAACTTATTCACAATACTATATTTCAAACCCCTGTATAACAAACACTCTCAGTTTTGTAGATACTGTTCTCATGATTCATTCCATTGGACTAGAACCCTTGTATGTACATAATCTTTGAGCTTAAACCTCTAATTAATGTCTTTGACCAATTTCTAACAAGAAATTCAAAAAGTGGATACAAGCTAGCAATCAAGGTTCTCCACCAGTGGCGTAGGCAGAAAGTTTATAGGGGAGGGGTTACAGAGCTACAACTCATATATTCCTATGTTAAATATACAAAATTTCATTGCAATGTCGGGGGGTGTTTACAACCCCCAAAACCCTCTGGATACACCATGTTCTCCCATCTGCCACAAAGGAGGGGAGAGTCAACTTAGACTTCCCAATTCTAAAGAATAATGCCTGACAAAGACTTCGATATTCTTTGTGGAAAAACTTGATTCACCCATGATATGTTCCTCTTTCTAATAAACTTCCTCATAACGCACGTCTTTGCAAATACCATGAAAATATATGCTATGTATTTTTAAAAATTATATTTTATATTTCTGATACTATAAATGTTGTAGAAGTTACAGTAGAACGTATTGACTCCATAAATAAAAAATTAGGTTCAAATTCAGTATTTGAAAATGCTGCACCTATGATAGGAATTAAACAGCTTCATTGTATGAAATTGGTTTCAGCTATCATTGTGCGATTTAAATTGACAAATGATGCTGTGAAACCAGTTAAACACCATTCCGATTTTCACGCTGACGACTGGTACAAAGTGGAATGTGATGGCACTTTTTATCCAAGGGAAATTATTGAAATTAAAAGTGCTGAGTTTCAAGTTAGTGCAATAGGAAGCATTGGAAATACCTGGAAATGGTATGAACGCCTAGCAAAGTTTTTACACTTGAATCCAACTGATTCGAAAATTAAGTTCATCAGTTGTCATTACCAGGACATCATAAGTTTTACCATTTCGCAGAACATCAAAAGTTTGAAACTTTTGCCTAATTACACTCTATAACAAAAAAATCGACACCCCAAAAAAGAGTTGTTCATATAAAAATTGGTGGATATGAAGAACATACATAGAAAAAGAAACGATTAAAATTTCAGAACAATTGAATGATTTATTGCAGAGTTTGACCGTTACGAAGGAGGAAGTCAATAAGGCGTTGGTCCACCTCTGGCCTGGATGCAAGCTGTCACCCGGCGTGGCATAGACTGATAAAGATCCCGGATGGTGTCCTGCGGAATTTCTTGCCAAATTGTCTCCAACTGTCGGGCTAAATCGTCAACATTCCGGGATGGTTGCAATCGCCTTCCCATAGCGTCCCAAATGTGCTCTATGGGAGAGAGATCAGGAGACCTAGCTTGCCAAGGAAGTGTTGGGCAAGCTTGAAGACAATTCATAGCAACACGTGCCGTGTGCGGCCGGGCATTGTCTTGTTGAAACGTAAGTCCAGGGTGTCGCAAAAGGAACGGTAACACAACCGGTCGTAGAATGTCGTCTACGTACCGCTGTGCTGTAAGTGTGCCAGAAAGGACCACTAAAGGGTTCCGGCTATCAAAGGAGATGGCACCCCAGACCATAACGCCCTGTTGTGGGCATGTGTGGCGTGCGATAGTAAGCGCAGGATCCCCACGCTGCCCTGGACGTCTCCAGACACGTCTGCAGTTGTCGTCAGGACACAGTTGGAAACGGATCTCAGTCACTAAAGACTATACGTCCGCAGTCAGCGCAGTTCCAAGTTGATCAAGCCTGGCTTACCTCTCATGCCTTTACACCATCAAGTCCAATTAATGGCGTGAGAGGTAAGCGGCGTAACGGTCGGCGCGAGCGTAAATTCCGCTCTCTCAGTCGTCTGCAGAGGGTCATGTTGGACACATGTGTGCGGGCCACACGTTGGATAGTTGATAACGACGAATCCGGTGCTGTGACAGCTGCTCTGACAATCGCTCTGTCTTCCCGTTCTGTTGTGGCCCTAGGTCGACCGCTGCCATCCCTACGCTGACATCTGCCGTTGTTGACCCACTCTTGCCAGCACCGTCCAATCGCCGCATCGCTTCGACCCACATGTCCAGCGATTCTTCGATTCGTCCAACCAGCCTCTTTCAATCCGATAGCACGACCTCTTTCAAACTCTGACATATGCTCGTAATGAGCACGAATCTTTCGGCGAGGCATTGTTACAGTCGACGTAAGATATCCGCAGTCAAAATGCAACAGAAATTTTGACCACATATTGAGAATCGCTCCTTATATACACCTGCTGAATGCGCAGTTCCGATGCGCTGGAGTTCCCGCTATTCATTCATTGGACACCAAATTTTAATCATTTGCATGTTCGGTCAAAATGTCTTTGCATACGAAATTTCATTACAATCGGACAACTCCTTCTTGGTGAGTGGATTTTTTTGTTATAGAGTGTATTAACCGATTACTAAAGAATTGGATGTATTGCAAAGATGATTTTTCTTTCTAATTGAATGCAATAATATTTTTGTAGTAAATAATATTCAATGTAAATAAAAGAGTTCACATTTATATTTCAAACGTCTCAAAAAAATCTTTATTTAAACAACTAAAATTTCTTTAGTAGCATATTCTATTAAAAATATTAAGAAAATTATAAAAAAATGTATTAAATGTTTTATACAAAAAATTACTTGTAAATACAAAACTATATATAATTTTGGTTTTGGTTATTGTAAATTTGATATGATTTTGGTTATCGTGAATTTGATATGATTTTGATTATTGTATCTTAATTACCGATATGTCACCTATCATATCTATTTTCCTATGATACCTCAAATCAAGTACTGCCAAACTATCTACTGTAAATTAGATCAAATACTCAAAAGTTGTGTATTATATTTTGCCAACTGCTGTTAAGAAGTCCATCATTGTTTAGATTAACTTTTAAGCACACGCAGAAAGTTTGTAAGGGGAGGATTGTAGGCTCAATGGGTGGGTTACAGAGCTATAACTCATATATTCCTATGTTAAATATACAAAATTTCATTGCAACGAGGGGGTGTTAACCCCCGTCAACACCCCCCTACTTACGCCAATCTATTAACTATCATTCGGCAGTTGATCTAAGCTGTCACCGTACCATACTGGTTTTAGTTAAAGCTATTTAACCAAACTTAATTGTAGTACTATAATATAAACTATAACACACTAATCGTGACCTTGTCTATAATGTTTGTTTGTTTGGATTTTTATGGCGCAAGAGCATCTGGGCTATACTGGTCCAAAAGTCTATAATCAATCTTAATCCAAATTAATATAATTTCAATGATTATATAACTTTTTCTGCAATTTTTCTGTTTATGTATGTAGTTGTTGATAGTGTTGCCTCATTTTAGGGATACTACATGAATAAAGATGTCTTTGGAAGTGCCGGTGATTTCATTACTTCTCCAGAAATTTCACAAATATTTGGAGAAGTGAGATAATTTTTTTTCACCTGATTTTCATTAAAACATGTTGTACAAAAAGTATGTAATGCTATAAGCTTACATGCATAAAGTTTAAAACTGTCTGGCCATGATACTAAAATTGTCTAGCGAGTTTTACGAATCACACAGTTATGCATAACACTATCCTAATGCAATTTGGGCTCTTCTTATCACTAAGTTGCAAATTTCCAAATTTTTAACAATTAAAAAAATGAAAAACATGTCTTTTCCCGTCTTAGCAATTGAATTGTCAGCTGGCGACCAATTTTGTCTGGCAGTCAGAATGCCGAAATACGGTACTTTCTGCATCAACAGCTGTAGGTAATCTTTTCAAACTTAAAAATGTCGGAAGACTAAAATGTGGTTTTTGCAACTAAAACCATTTTGTTTATTCCACGACCCTGTTTTAGAAATAGAAAAATCATCCAGTAATTATGTAAATGCAGAGAAAATATTTGGTCGAGAATAAGTAATGGATTTGCCAGTGTAGCTACTCAAATATCTTTGTCACGGTGTTTCTTCTATATGATCTCTCTACTTCTGAATAGAACATGTAAGCAACCAAAACTAGCATCAAACTTTTTATTTACAACCCTGAAAACACATAAAGGCATAAAACACCAACATGTTAGCAAGGGTTGCCACAATTGATGACTAATCACTTACAAAAGGCACCACAGGCACCGTTAACTTCATTTGAACCTAAATTAATTATAGAATATTTTTCGAAGCGTGAATTTATGGACTGCATAATAAAATATATCAGAACACAACTAAATAAAAAGTACATTTTTCCTGTACTTCTGCCAGCCTTGAATCATTAGCAGTGTACAGTGAAAAGGATTAAATATAATGTTATGAGGACACTAGACAATATATTAAATAATGTATATAATGTTATATGTAATAAAACAGCTAGCAATATTTTTATTACATATAAATGCTTATTTAAGAAATATTTGAATCTGGCATGTGTTAGCATTCATCAGGAAAATACTAAACAAAATGGCGTGCTGCCATTCTTTGAAAAATTTCACAAGATGGAATTGTCTATCATCAGCTGTCAATCTTGAAAACCGGTGTCAGTCATGGTTTTCAGTGATGATACTAGTTGTCAAGATTGATTGTTGGTAAGAGACACTATTCCATCTTGTGAACTATGTTTTCAAGGAATGGCAGCACACCATTTTTGTTTACGGTGTTTTCCTGATGAAAACCGGTATATGCCTGGTTCAAAATGTTTTCAAAACTTTTTTTTTTTTAAATGAGTATCTATATATAACACAAACCTTACCAGTTATTTTAATTATTCAGAGAAAATTGGTATAAACAGTTCACTAATCTTACACATAACGAGTAAGGCAATATGATATCTCTTTCTTTTTTTTTTACTTAATAATTTTCGACACCCATGTAGAAATAAGCTCAAACTAGAGCTGTTTTTGTTTAGGAGAAAAAGAGATGCCGTTCTCATCCTGGATTCAAACCAGTGTCTCTCCGTTTAGTCTGGAATGTCTTGACCTACTAGATGAATGAGGACAAGAACAAATGCAATTTTCTCCGTATATAAGGATGTAAGATATTATTACCCTTCACAGGGATAACACAATTGCCAAATAATGGTCAACACAGAAAGCTTCCGGGGCGAGTTTTTCTAAGTTTTCGCGGGGGAATTTATTTTTACTCAATAATTTTCGACACCCAATTTTCAAAAATGATATCTCTTCAAAGTGCTTTCATACATATGGAAAGCTTTATATTCATAAAGGAGAATGATGATGATTTTACATCATATAATTATTGTCTGTCCACTGCTGGATGAAGGTTTCTGCAAGTGCCCTCCATATATGTCTGTTATAACTACCTTTTCATGTTACCTTTACCTGTTCTTATTTCATTCACTATCCTTGTCAAGGGATGTTTTCTTGATTTTTGACTTCTTTTTAATCCATATATATATATATTAAATATGGATGGATGAAAAGGTAGGTAAAAATATCTGTTCCACAGTTAGGTAATGCTGAAAACATTCATTTCCTTCCAATCATGGAGGTTAAGCCATTTGTATTCTGTCTCCATCTGTTTTTGCTTTTTTTTTAATGGGTGATTATTTGTAACTGATGGCTTTGTGCTTCGAATTAGGGTTGAAGTTCCTTTCTAAACCATAGGTCCAGCTAATACCTACTACTTAGCCGCTGTGGTGAGTTTAAGGCTGCTTCCTCGTAGATTCTATCCTTTTACTTCATATATGTATGATGACGCTTACGGGAATTTTCATGCTGTGGAGCAGCGGTCGCAACCTACAGGGGACGAGGACTAATTTTGGAGTGACTTAAAAGCAAAAATTAAATTCAGAATATTGTTGTTGAATTTAAAAATCTGCTTTATTCACGTAACGAGTTTGACAATAAAATAAACATCAACAATTTGTTAAATGAAGGTTGTGCACATGACTGATATTGCAGTATTATTTTGGAACAACATTATTAAAAGGTTGTGGACCACTGCTGTAGAGGATAGATAATGATTGTTGATGACAGTATACAAACATGAATGCTTTTGTTTCAGCTTATTGGTTTGTGGCTTTTTCATGAATGGTCTAAAATCGGCCAGCCCAAACCATTTCAACTTGTTGAGTTCGGTCCAGGACGTGGTACTTTAGCCGAAGACATTCTCAGGGTATGGATTTTCTTTTTTTCTTTGGTATACAATTTTACACACACACATATATATATATGTTCATGATACCATTTGCATATTATTTGAATGTAGAAATAAACGTAGTTTGTCTATTGTACGTTTTAGCGATAGTTTTAAGAACTCTTCAGATTATGTTTGTAAATTACAGTCGTCGAAAGTTCTAATATATTCTTTTTAATGATATGTTGTCGATATAGTTTTATTTTATTTGACTATGTCTTTATTTTAGTCCTTAGTTTAAAGTGCTACAGTTTTATTATTTTTATTTTTTTATTCAAATGTGGATGATGTTAATTTATTCAGCAGTAATTGTTTAAGCTAGACAAAAATAATGCACAATTAACACAGTTAAATTTTTAATTAATAAGTAGTTGACAATTGCTTTGGGGGAGAAATGTCCGCTATTATCAAAACCCGGTATCAGTGTAAATAACATCAACACCACAATTGTCATGTACATATGAGATCATGCTGCCCTTTTTCTAGGAATGAAGTTGCTTGGAAGTGAATAGTATTTTATAAATGTTAGGCAGAAAGTTATTATAAAATGGGTCATGAACAACCAAATTACTCTTAATAAAAATATGGTATGTTTAAAAAAAAGTCGGTCTGATGGTAAATTGACCTTGGTAATTAGCTTTGCTTCTGAAAAAGCAAACTGTTATCCCAAATTCCAACCCCGTTTTGCTATAGCTGACCTTTGAAGCTCGATATACGAATCTCTCGATACGAATATAATTTTGAAAAGCTTGATACGAATATAATTTTTGTGTTCTTTTAGCCTAAAATGTAAAGCTTTTGGGTGTCTGTCCAATGTAAATTTTGCCAAATTCATATTAAATATTGTAAACACTGCAGTAATAATTACATAGTAATTGTTTACTTAGAGACAAATTCTTCTATGTGATATGAGACATGTTGTTCTATATATACATCTGTCTCTGTCTTTACGTCTGTCTACCCACCCATCCAGATGGACAGATAGATAGAGAATAATTATTGATTTGCATTGCGGATATGCAAAGAACCAGTGAGGTATTTAAAAGAACGAACTCCTAAAAGTGAGTTAGTGAACCAACTTCCAAACGAGAGTTAGTCTGTTTGTCTGTAGCATAGACGTAGATTTATATGGGTCTGTGGGGTCCAAGCCCCCTTCCCGCCAATAATTTAAAATAAATTTCAATTTTACATTTATTATAATTTATAGATGTACATATGTGCTTTCCCTTCTCCCACTCCCAAAAAATTTTGAAAATTACGTTGCTGGTCTCTAGTTTTCATACGATGATTTACATGGATTAAAATTGAAGTATTGGTGTTGTTATGGTGATGCAATATACACGTGGAAGCAGTTGGTTGCTATGGTGGCAATTTTCACCTTAAGTTAAAGATTGATTTTTAACTTATAAAATTTAAGGAAAAACTGTGACCACATCCGTGGTTTAACTCAAACCAAAAACTTGCTGGCTTGATTGCCCTCATGTTCTGATCATTAAACTACTAAATTTAGCCAACCCTTGTCTTATTTCAATACTTAAAATGCTAGGGAAGGTATGTCACATATTTAAGCTTGGAGGTTGTGGTGGAAATTTAATCAATGATTTACCTTGATACACTCATAATTTTCACCTTATATGGGAACATTTCTGTTCGCAAGAATAGTAAATTCAAATAATTATTATTGCATTGCATGTGATGACATGTGATTTTTTATTTTGGATTCTTTTAATATTTTTAATCTTTGTAGGTTTTTAAAAAACTAGGTGTGTCCGAAGAAGTATTTTGTCTTCACCTTGTGGAAATTAGTCCCCACATGCAAAAGCTACAGCAATGGAAATTGTGTGGTACCAAAGCAGAAGAGATTCCAGAAGCTCAACCAACTTTCGAGCCGAGATCTGCAGTATCAAAAATTGGATATCCAATAACGTGGTACCAGTACTTCGATGATGATATTCCTAACAAGTTTACACTGTTTCTTGCTAACGAGTTCTTTGATGCCTTACCTATTCAGAAATTTAAGGTGAGATGTGTATGTGCGTGATTTCTGTCCAGAAATAGCATGCACACATTGATAATATAATGTCAGCTTTCATTTTTTAATATTTATGTGTGTTTTTACTGTCATTTAAACATTTAATCATGTATAATTAAAGTTAATTATATGTTTAATTGTATAACTGTAGTTAATTAAAAGTTTGATTATATCATTAACTATATGTTTCATAATATTAATTATAACACTTTCGTTATAAGTGATGAATGCTTATGTTTTATGAATGCTTAGACTATGTACACATTTAGATTTTTACAAACTTACTTTGGGGGTAGAATTTTAATGAACACAATCTTTGCACTGCGTTGACCAGTAATATTTAAGAAAGTTTTCAAGCAATGATAATTTAGAAAGCATTTTAATCGATGATAATTTAGGTCATTATGATATTGTAGACATTGGGAGTTTATCCATGGATGCCAGCAGCGCCTGATCACTGCAAAGATGTCCAAAGCCTGGGCTTTGGGACTAGAGTCTATTCTGAAAATGTACATGCGCAGAAGGATTGTTCACCGTGCAGTTCCCACTCCCACTAAAGTCTAGTCCTAAAGCCCGGGCTTTGGACGCCTTTGCGGTGATTAGGCCCTGGATGTCAGATTTGCAGTATTGAAATGATGTTGGCTTTTATTATTATTATTATTATTATTATTATATTTATATATATTTAGTTAAAAGCCTTTAGATTGAAGATAAATGTTTTTACTCAAAAGTCAATGACAAATATCCAAAGCAAAATATGTGAGCCCATGTTCCGAGAACATCCATTTCCACTGCAGTGAACTTTTTGCCTCCTTCAAACTCACTGTGGACAGCAAGTACTTATTGCTGCCATTCATCTCTTTCTCCTTCACTGGCCTGGGGTGTCCCCTGTCAGGCTTCAAATCCACCCTTTCATTCCTTCGCTTCTGCTCATGTCAATCTTCATAGCCTTTGCTACACCAGTTTAACGCTCCTCTTTCACATTCAACATTTCTCTACTGTAACCATGGTCTTGACTGGATTCATCCACTTCGTTTGAGTCTCTGGTCGAACAGATTCACCCACTATGGCCGCAACAGCTCCTTCTTGAGAATATCAAGCCACACTTGTGGCCACCTTTGCCAATTAACGAATGCTCAAATGATGATGAGACAATGTTCCAAGATAAACCTCCACTGAGGAAGAAACTCGCTTTTCATATAATGTGAGGATGTTTTGCACAGTGTAGAGTGAAGTGTTAAGCAATAGTACAATTATCATGTTGTGATATATACATCCATGGGCGGATTTACCATTTTGCCGCCCCTAGGCTATTTTTGCCTCCCCAAGACTTCTTTTTTTTTGCTGCCCTTTCATCTCCATCCTCCCCCTCCTGAACAGTGGTAGGAACATAAAAATTGTTACATTCAATATACGCTACAAAAGTTTATATTAACAATAATTATGTTGAAAAACAAACTCATAAATTGAAACATAAACATTAAACAATATTAACTTATATTGAAGTATTATCTCTTCTTTGTATATAATAAATCAAATTCAATTTTATTGAAATAAATTTTAATTTTAGCAAAAAATAAAAGCCTATCGAACACTGGTATTTAAATGGAAAGCATGACGTCTGGCTTTCTTTTCGGCAAAACATCCGATAATATTATCGTATTGTGTTGATTTTATTACGTCAGACTCAATAATTTGGTGCCCTAGTCTATAGCCTATTGGGAAATACGGCACTGTATGCATCCCACAAAGCATTGCTGCTAAGTTATGTTTACGAGCTTTTCTGATAATTTTATATTTCTATGACAATTCTTGCAGTGCGTGAAATGTTTTTGATTTTTCCATCAAGAAAACGACAGAAGGCTGGAGGGAAATTTTGATTGATTGTAAAGATGACAAACTACGTTATATTATTTCTCGAGGACCAACTGCATCCTCAAAGTTCTTCATCAGCGTGAGTGTTCTATGTTATTATTATATGTTAGTGGCCGTAATGGTGCGGTTCTAATTTGTATCTAAAAATATTGGTGACTGTTATTAAACTCTTTTTCAATCTTGTGTTACAGTCATATTTGAAAAAGAGCCACATTGAATAATAAATCCTCTTTTACACAATGTAAACTTCTTCCATTTCAAGGCCTTGGGTCTTTGCTTCCCCTCCACCCCCCGTGCCGGAAAAAACCTTTTGCAGACCCTTAGTTGGAAGAATGGAATGGGCTCCCAAATAATGTGGCTTTTGCGATATTTAGTCAATATATCCTGAGTTTTTCTTTGAAGTTCAACACATAGTCATCACAGTAACTGACCGTCAAGGTCAGGGGGTATGCCCCCCCCTCCCCAGATTTTGATTTTTTTTCCCCCAGCTGCCAGGATTTTTTATTGGGTCAGAATTATTTCTAAGTGGGTAGAGTTCTCAAGATTCCTCTACCCTCCTTCCTTAAGTCTGTGGTTGTAGTAATGTATAAAAAAATAATTTATTGCAGGATTTATTTGAATGTGGATTCAATTATGTTTTCGACAAGAATGACAATGATATCAAAGTTAATCGAAAGAGGACTCTTAAGAATTTAAGAAGGGTGTGCAGAGGTATTATTCAATATGATATCTAATCCCTTGGGGACATCCCCTTTGGTTAATACATATATTATAAAAGAGCCACATGCAGCTGCACTCAGCCTGGTGCAGAAGTCAAGGCTAAGTTGGTAACCCATAGATCGCTGATCCGATTACAGTCTGAGTGTGTGTGGCACATCTTCTTTAACCTCAAACAAAAGTTCTAGCATGAATCACATAAAAAGTGTAGTGTCAAAACCTAAAGGCATGGAACAATATCAATGTTAGTGTATTGGATCTAACAGGATGTTTGAATGTCTTGTTTTATTTTAGCTCACTGAAAAGAGAACGGATCTTGAAGTCAGTGTGACAGCTGGCGTCATAATAGACCATATAACGAAAAAGATGGAGAAATATGGTGGCATTTCGCTCATTGTCGATTACGGTTATATGAACAGCGGAAAGGGTGACACATTTAGGGTATAAATTAAGTTTTTAATCATGTATTCTTGCTGTTAAATGCATTTTTGGATAAAACGTTGACTATTTTTAACTTTGGGGATGAAATGCAGCTACTGGTTCCTTGGTACCTTCTAATCTTTTGGGTGCTCGGTTGGTGATAATCTGTTAGTACCTGAAAATCCTTTGAAATATATTTACTGGGATCTGCAGTGGTTGAGAGAGAGCCTGTATCTACATTTTAACCAATATTACAGCATTGGATGCGACTACTTTGTTCTTAAACTATTTTTATTTTATTTTGTGAAGTGTTTTTATTTTATTTAAGGTATTTTTTATTTTATTTAAGCATTTTTATTTCATTTAAAGTATTTTTATTTTATTTTTTAAAAA
>QLNU02015270.1:77963464-77995412 GCA_006491805.2 Dysdera silvatica
TCTTAAGCTGTATAAAGCAATATGTAGAGCCCGGATTATATACAAATGCATATGGAATTGCATATTTTACCTCCTTTCATCATTAGTGCATATAAATGCATAAAAACTGCAAATTTTCAGAATAAATGCATTTCGAGAGTTTCGATATTTTCATGAATTTTATTATTCTTTTAACGGAAATTCTTCAAACAATGGTAAAGATAAACTTTCTTTTTCCTCCTATATGAGCA
This sequence comes from Dysdera silvatica, assembly GCA_006491805.2. NCBI lineage: Eukaryota > Metazoa > Arthropoda > Arachnida > Araneae > Dysderidae > Dysdera > Dysdera silvatica. The sequence continues at coordinate 77,963,695 of QLNU02015270.1, forward strand.
GGGAAAAAGGACTTTTAAATGCATATATTTAATTATATCATGAAGCGTCAAAAATGTAGTCATATTCTTAGCTGAATGAGACATTATCCTTAGCAGTGGGAAAGGAAAGGTTTAGTGCTGTTGTGCTAGACAGGTAGTTAACATAATGTCAGATTAAACGCAACAAACACTAATATAGGGTAAAATTCCCTACCGTTATCTATCAGTAAGAGACGTTGCTGATAGTTTAATATGGGTAGATTATCCCTAATGAACTACCTGCAAAATTTTATAAGTACAATTCAGTAATCTCAGTAGATTTGGAAAGGACCTGTTTTGCCATAAACTGCTATTAATTAACAAGAACAAAGCTTAATTGCTCCGAATATCATGAAAAATGTGATATGATATCATAAAAATTATGCAGTATATCGCAAATATTTCTACTCAGCTACTTAGTAATAAAATAAATCTTTTGCTTTAAGCTGCAGGATATTTTTTTTTTTTTGATAAGTAAAAAAAATTCAGAGCATATATTTTCTTTCACTTTAAATGCATGTATTACACTTTTGAATGCATATTTGGGGGATTTTTGCAGCAAGATTCGCATGTGTACCTTTCTGATATATGTAATCCAGGCTCTAGTAATGTATGATTTTATAATGTACAGAGTAATTTTCCATTGCTTTTGAAAATACAAGTTTATGTTTATATAAAAAGGGATTCTTCCTATCCATGTGTGAGTATGAGGAATTTCAGCCGTGCAAGTTGCATTAGTTTTCCAATTGCAACTTGTTCAAGAAAGCATGTAATAATTATGGATATTGGCATCAAGTACCCCTCAGTTTTTTAGTGAAATAAATGGTGGGATAGATACAGTACTGTTTTACAATTAGAAACGTTGATATGAGTATCAATACACCACAGTTTACTGGTGAAGCAAAAAAGCAGCAGTCACTCCAGTACATTTTCTAATTGTGAATTCGTAAAATCAATGTATAATGATATAAATTTAAGATATACTACCACGAGGTCATCCTTTTCAGTGATTGCTGAGTATGGAATTGAAATTGATTGCTCAAGCCAGTATTTATTTGCATGGACATGAATTCAGAAATTGCATTTTACGAGAATCTTTTTGTCTTTGTGTTGATTTGATTCTGAGAATAGATATTATTCACGTAATTGGGTTAATAAAGCGCAGTCACACCAACAACAATAACTTGAGTAAATCTACATGGAAGATATGAGAAATCTTACAAAATGATGATGGTCTGTATTCTACAAAGATGATGATCATAGTGTGATTATGTGACGTTCTAGAAGAATAAAGTACTCTAAAGGACATCGCATTGGAACAGTGAGTTTCCTACTATTGTGTATGTATTCCTAACCCTTTAAAATTCGAAGTGGCCAACCCGATTCTGTGGGCGGGTTAGTGTCTGAAGTTAAGTTAAAGTTCTATGATTGGAGATTAGAAGGAGGAAGTTTGATTGAAGAGATTGGTTTAGTGATAACTAATCAAAAATGCCTCATGGCTCATCCCCTTTGGAGTTTAAACCAACTGAATCCTCCCATTTACCAATGTTTTCCATGATGTTTTGTGCAACTGCCCAATGATGCTCCAGGTACCATGTAGGTCAGTAGCAACTGTCTCGTATATCTCTCATGCTGTAATGTGCATTCTGTAAACTTAATGTTACTGCTCAATTTGGCTACAAGGATCTCGCTATGTTGAAGATTTCAAGATGATTTTTTCCATGTGAACACTTGTGTGTGGAGGCTATTTGCATCACAGAGCTTATAAAGTTGATTGAATCTTGACTATGTGTCAAGAAGTCTGTTCATTTGTTAAAACTATCTGCTCTCTTGGCTTTCTGGATCTTCATGCGGTTTGTAGCAGTTGAAATCGAGAAAATCCTCCATTGTTTGATATAAGTGCGTCTTTACATTATGGAGAGAATGCCTTTCATCAGGATAAACCTAAAATTAAAAAACACAAGTCAATGGTTAGTTAAACAGATTGGGCAAGTTTTTTTTAAAAACAGTGCAATTTTATTAAACATATTAAATATTAGGATCAATGCTATAGAGAAGGGGCCTTCAACCTGTGGCCAGTGGGTCCACTTACAGCTCACTAACACGTTTTATGTGGCCTGCAGACTCATGATGAAATACAAATTATTTCATACAAAAATAACGCCTTTTGCTCTCCATAAGTTTTAAATCTATGTATTTTATTCTCTTCACATATCGTAATTGAATATCTTAAAACTCTAGAGAACTAAAGTAACATGCCGTTTTCCCTCAAAAGAGTGGAAAAGGTCGAAGACTTCTGCTAGAGAGTCTAGTTTTTGTATGTTGAGAGTCAAACGCCTCGCGTTTCGAACAGTTTGCTGTCCCTCGTCAGCAATCAACTGAACGTGAAGGGTTGCCATGCAGCGTGATTTCAGCTTGTTTGTTTGGAATGCGTTCAGGTTTAAAATTGTTATTATCATCAGGTTAAGAATTATTAATTAATAAATTAAGATTAATTAAATTAATTATCAGGTGTAAAACACATACTACAGTGAAATCTATATTGATATTTGCTCCTTATCCCGACAAATATAGAGCATATTGGTTCCGTCGTGTTTATAATGATATATTTGTCCAGTCCCTTACACAATGCCTGATTATTGACCAGGCTCGCAAGGCCTGGGCCTGGAGCCTCAGTTTGGGGGGCGGGGGCAAACTGCATTATTTTATTTTTTGTAGAAGTTGACTTTTGGTTATTCACTTTCAATCAGTATCTAGAAAACTTTTAGGTTAAAAACTTACTTTGTTTGGGATATGTTGTAGAGTTCACTCCAGATTTGATGAATTTAAATTGTAAAGGGGCCCCTTATCTGATACTGGCCTATAGTCTGCACTTGTCTTAATCGGACCCTGCCCTTGAGTATCGTTGTAGATAGATTTAATTTTATTTGTAGTGGCAAACTATACCCTTAAGGGGTTATCGACTTCAATCAGGTGAATAAAAATGATTTTTCGTGGTGTATTACAGATGGTGTTTATATATATTTGTAACGACTTTGACAGCGTAAATAAAACACATGCAATAAAAAAATTATTTTCTAATGTATTCTATCTGATAGCCCTGTCTTTGAACTATCATATTAGTTATTATTATTATTATATATATATATGTATATATTTATATATATTATCATATCAGTTATTATATTATCATTACATCTAGATTTCCACTTTCTATTTTTTTGTAAAGTCATATGTGGAATTTTGTCCCATTCCTCCTCCACATCTTTCCACAGTCCATCCAAGGTAGTGGGTCGGCGTTTTGAAAGAGATTGTTTTAAAAGTCCAAATGCAAAGTAATCCCATCGGTGGACTGAGTAATCCCATCTGGAGACTTGGTAGGAATATGGCTAACTGGTATTGACTTGACTCTTGTCTCATTTTTTCTAGAAATGCGGTTGTACTTTTGGAGGTGTGGCTACTCGCTTTGTCCTGATGGGGTTCAACATTTTGAAAGCCAGTAGGATACATTTTTGGAATATCTTCTTTAAAAATAGGAGTCAGAACATTATTTTGATAATATGTAGAGTTGATTTTTGCAACTTTTCTTATTTTTAATTTTCTGTTATAAGGTATGCCAAGAATAACCATAAATCCTTTATTGAAAGTTCCTTTGCTTTCTTCGAACCAAACTTTTGAATCTCTCAGGTCTCTTTTTCAATAATAAATCGATCTTTTTTTTATTACAGTCATTTAAATAAATCCATGCTTCATCAATTGTAACAATTTTTTTCTGTTTCCTGCTAAACGACTTTCACATAATAATCTGCATCTAATCTTCCACTCAGCAACATGCCGAGGTAGCAGACGATAAACTGCACTTTTTTTGCTTTGATTAAATTCAAATCTTTATTAATTTATTTATTTATAGTTGATGCTGATGTGTGCACAGCTTTTGTAACTGTTCTTTGAGGTTTTGGATTTCTTGTAAAACCATAGACTGCACTTTAGAAATATTAGAAATAGTACGAACTTTTTGGGGATATTTCTTTTAGGACCTTTTTCTTTTGACATTAAAGCTTGACTATTTTTTCATTTTACATTAATAATATCACTTATTTTATATTTTGAAACTGGAAAACCATGCTTCTTGCATTGTTTTTTAATTATTGAATATGAATATTTCTCTTCGGAAAGGGTAAATATATAACCTTCAAGCCACAGGTCCCTTTTGTATGCCATTTCACAGCGCAAACTAAATTTTTAGTCGCAAACGATTTTTCACTTTTCAGGTAATAGCGTGTTGCCGGATTTTTTCTCCAGGTCGCTGTTGGTTTCTTTTAAATTTAAGATCAAAGTCGTTATAAATATGTGTAAACACTCTCTGTATTTCCTGCATATAATGCCATTTGATATGAATTTTAAGACCGTAGAGGATGGCACTAATTGCCCACTTTCAAATTCAGTACCATACACTGGGGTAGAAAAAGTGGGGGGGGGCTCAGGAGATATGTCCCCCATTGCATATCAAGACACACTCTTACATTTAACGCAGTATCTCCCACATGACCTTTTAAGTTATATTTTACCCCCACCAATAGTTTTTGAATTAATGCACTGCTGGTACCACAATATTCGGAGATCAACGTATTTGTAGCGCATATATGTTTCTTTATTGCATATTATACTGAGTGAGAACTTTCTGCTTTTATTAATAGCTCTAAGCAGTAATTTTGTTTTCTCTCTAGCGTATGAAAATAAACTTTTCAGGGTAGGTAATCAGCACCATCTATGGGTTAAAAATGATTTTAAAACTGTACTGTTCCTTTCAGTGAGAGTGTAGAGATTAGTAATTAGAGCTGAAAGCAAGTGTTGATTAGTGGAATTAATTAAGCATAAATAATAATTTCTTGATAAATCACCCGTAGAGAAAAGAAAGTTCTCGTACCACACCGGACCCACGAAACTTCCTTCTCACTGCGAGCGACTTACAAAGTAATACTGCTACCATTGTCCTTGCAGATGGCAATTATTTGCATTTAACATACGTAATAATAGTTGCAATATCAAAAACTTAAAAATACCTGTGTGCGAAATAATACTCCAGCATGCGTTAATGCTTTGATTAACATCATGGAATGTTGAAAATGGACATCATCTAGGAAAATTATTAATTAGAAAAATTAACAATCGAGAGTTGATATATCAAAAAATTATCAGAAGACAAGGAAACAAAACCGATAAAGAAGCTACCAATATAAAATAAGAAAAATAAATAGAATAAAAACAAGGTTAATAAAAAGTAGGGAAGAAACTGATGAATTTAATAATCTTGTTATTTAGTTCACACTGTTTCTTAACTAAAATTAAATTAATAAAAAACGTTGAAACTGAGTAATCTTTCTCAGTTTCTTCTTGCATTTGGCGGTATAGGTATGACACGGTCATTGCCGAGTACTGACGTCTTTCTTCTACAGAGTATTAAGATGTTGCATCTGGGAACATTCTGGCTGTTTGGCATGCATTTAAGATTGTGGCTTTCTATAGTTCAACGTAGGTGTTGGGGTCAATCTCAAGTGTCTCTAGATTTCTGTATGTGTTTATCCAGATATGTGGTTACCCAGATAGTAAAAATCGTCCTAGAGATGTCCAGAACGTCCTCAGAACGTTCCAAGGACGATAAATTTTCTATCTGGGTGGTATTGGGCCTGTGGCAGATAGAATTAAAGGTACAGTGTTTACCCTTTCCATATGCCGCATGATTTTGATTTGGTGTCTTCTTAGTTTTGTTTTTGGTATGTATGTGACCTGTTTTGTTTATTTAAGGAATTGCTACATTTATCGTGCTTGTGGTTTTTTTGTTAGTTTCATTAACTAAGGTTTTGTCTCGTCGATTGTGCTATGTTTCATGTTCTTATATATTTTTATTTAAATATATCATTCCATTCACATCACTTTCTGAACTGGTAAATTTGATTCAAAAGCGAACTGAGAAAGTGATCTAAACAGATCTGTTGACCACATTTGTCGACGTTTGTCATTGCAAACATTTTCATGAAATAAAAAAACGCTTCCAGAATAATCCTAAAATAATAGAGTACGAGTGCAACTTATGCAATTATGAACTAATGTAAATTAATTTACGATGATGGTGATTTTGAAATCATGTGATTTTTAATTTTGTTACATTACCATCAATATTTAGGCCTACTTACATCAGCAGTTACTTACCATCAGCAGTTCCGTGAATCAAGAGGAACTTTTTCCCTTTAATATGTTCAGCTTTGATTGAAGCATCAGATTTTTCATATCCGATGTAGTTATCTTCGGGTTTTGGACTGGTCATGTATCTTTCCGAGTACACAGAATCTGAACAGATGATAGGAAAACAAATAAATAAATAAATATCGATGTCGAACATTCTTGCACATGAAGGCATTTATTTATTACGTGAATACGACATACATATTTTTGCTTTAAATAGTTCCAATAATGGAGTTTATTTTGCGAACATCTTTCAGTACTTTATGCATCATCACATTTTAAATACTTTCTTTTGTTTTATCCCATAATTAGCAATTTCTTATATGACAATTAAGAATGATAGTTATTTTTTAGTTTTTGTCATATTATTTGTATTACATTGCAATGTGACTGAAAATCACATTAAGTTCATGATTCATCTACCTTTACATTTAATAACACGGTGAAACCTGTCTATAACGATATTTTGCTTAGGTCCCTTGGTATCGTTACATCTAGATTTCACTGTAATAAAACGATAAACAAGAGGAATTTGTCCAACACGACCTGTGTCAATTTACTTTATATATTTATTAAAAAAATACTGCAATATTAAGATGTAAATTAATAATTTTTTGGAATATTAGTGAGTGACAGTGCAGAAATAAGAAAACGTACTAATAATTATGAGGTAATATTACATTTCTCAGGGCCAACAATATTGTCAAATAATGGTCAACACACAAAGCCACCGGGGCAAGTTTTTTGTGATTTTTCATGGGCAGGGGAGGATTTTTTGTTCTTAATCATATTTAACATCCACGTTTGAGCTCTGGGGCTTTTAAATATAGGAAAGAGAGAGGACACTGTCCCTGGCCGAGAGTCGAATTAGGGTCCCTCCATTGAGTCCGGAGTGCCTTGACTACTAGACCATTCAAGGACAGGAACAATTCCTTTTCGCTGTGGGTGTCAAATATTATTAAGTATAGTAAATTCCTCACAAAAAATCGCAAACTTGGCTCGGTGGCCTTTTGTGTTGACCATCACTTGGCATTTGTGTTAGTCCTGAGAAGGGTAATAATAATATCTTACACCTTTATATATATAGAGAAGAAGAGCGTCGTTCCTGTCTTTGATGGTCTAGCGGTTAAAGCACTCTGGGCTCAACTGAGGGACCCTATTTCAACTTTAGTTCTGGGATGGTGTCTCTCTTTTTTTTCCTATTTTCCTATACCTAAAAGCTCTAGTTAGAGCTCAAAAGTGAGTGTCAAAATTTATCAAGTATAATAATAATTTCTATGATTTGGGTTTTCTGTAGAACACTGAATACTACCACTATTTTAAAGCTTGGGGAAATCCCACGTTAGAACTCTAAGATGAACGTTGCTGAAACCATTTTATTTTGAGAGTCAACAATATTTAAATACACTATGGTGTTACCAAATGCAATAAACAAAATAGTAGCGCAATTTAAATTTACAACACAACAGTTGAAACACTAATCTAGAAAGATGTATTGAGATCTAGTTATTTAAATGGTGGATATCATGATCATTACAATAATAATAATAGGTACCATAGTATAGCCAATTTGTTATCGGAGCCACAGAGATTCCGCAAGCAAATATATCGTTATCCGCTGCTAGGGCTGAAACGGTCATGTAGCCACCATAACCCCATCCCCACAAAGCGATGCGATCGCCATCTATGAACTGGTTATTTTCTATCAGGTAACTATGGGTAAAAGAAGAGAAAATTACATCTTTGAAATGACAAGATGTGATTTTTAAAATCAACGAATAAACCACTATGCAGAACAGTTTCAAATAACTTTTAGCAAACGTATTATTTCATTCTGTGTTCTGGAGCTAAATTGCGTAAACCACAGGTCTAAGCAATTTTAAATATGTATACATCTAAAAGATGTGTGTAGGCAATTATAAATTTACTAATCATATAAATATTTTAGTTCTAATATAATATTTATAATCTTTCAGTTACAACAGAGCAGTACGTATTACCAGCGGTATGATATATACATACCACTACGTCTAGTGGTACCTATTCAACCATTATCTATCCACTGTGGATGAAGGTCTCTCTAAATGCTTTCCACACAAGTCTATCCTGAGCAATTTGCATCCACGTTATCCCAACCTGTTTTCTTATTTCATCTACCCATCTATTTTGAGTATGTTTTCTAGGTCTTCGATGGTCTCTTGGAATCCAGTTGAGAATTTTAGTTGTCCATCGTTGATCAGTTCTTCTTGTGATATGTCCAGCCCATTGCCATTTTATCCTTTTTATTTTAACAATGATGACCTGTACTTTAGTTTGCTCTCTCACCCAAGTGTTCCTTTTTCGATCTCTCTTAGTTATTCCAACCATGCACCTCTCTATCCTCCTTTGGGTTGTCTGTAACTTCCGTATTGCCTCAGTTGTTAAACTCCATGTCTCTGATCATTAATAAAGGACTGGCAATACAGAATGGTTGAAGACCTTGCTTTTTAGACACAAAGGCAATTTTCCCTTCAGGATAAAACTGATTATTCAAAATGCACTCCAGCCAAGTTTAATACGTTTGTTGAGTTCTTTCATAATGTTGCCGTCCATTGAAATCAGCTGGCAAAGGTAAATATATGAATCAGCAATTTCTAGCTCAATGTTGTCAACTTGTATTTTTGTTTCCTCTACAAAATTATTGAACATGATCTTAGTTTTTTGTAGGTTCATCTTGAGTCCAACTTCTTCACTTCTAGTTGAGAGCTCTTGTACCATGTCTTGGAGTTCTAATGGGTCCGTTGAAAAAATAACAATGTCATCAGCAAACCGCAGATGATTTAAATATTCACCATTTATTTTTATTCCCTTGTTATTCCAATTTATCAGCTGAAAAATCATCTGTAAAGCTGAAGTAAAAAGTTTTGGAGAAATGGTATCTCCCTGCCTCACACCTTTACCAATTTTGATAGTTTTGGTATCTTTATGTAACCGAAATTTTGCACTTGCATTTTTATACACACGTTTCACCATGTCAATGTACACATCCTCAATGTCTGTTGATCTTAAAGAGTTGATGACTGCTGATGTTTTTATAGAGTCAAAGGCCTTCTCATAGTCAATAAATGCAACACACAATGGAAGTTCATATTCATGTGTTCTTTCAATTAATTCTCTTAATACTTGAATATGGTCCACTGTACTGAATCCACTTCGAAATCCAGCTTGTTCTCTTGGTTGAGCTGCATCTAATTTTTTCTGCAGGCGATGTGTTAGAACTTTTGTGAAGATTTTATAAATAGCAGGTAACAAGCTAATTGGTCGGTAATTTTTCAAATCCTCTTTATCACCTTTTTTATGCAAAAGAATTACTGTTGCAGAATCCCATTGGTTTGGTATGTTACCACTGTTGAGGCATTTGGTAAAGAATTTTGCGAGTATGTCTTCTACATGTTCTCCAGCTTCTTTTAAGATATCTAATGTAATACCATCATCACCAGGGGCTCTTCCTTTCTTCATATTTTTTATTGCAAATGAAACTTCTTCTTTTAAGATTTTAGGAGCTGTTCCTTCGACTATTTCAATGTCTTCGTTTAATTCACTGTTACTTTCGTATAGTTTTTTGTAGAATTCTTCAACTCTTCTAAGTATTTCTTCCCTATTTCTTGTTACGGTGCCATCCTCTCCTTTTAATGCAATGATGTGTTTCTTCCCAACAGATAAACTTCCTTTAACAACCCTAAGGCTCTTGTTATTTTCAATGGCTTTCCTTACTAGCTCACAGTTGAATTTTCTTATGTCTTCTTTCATGCTTTTGCGCAGAGTTTTACAAAGTTCTATGTACTCAATCCTGGAACTGGTATTTCGATTGTCCACCTTCATATCTCTTCGCCTTTTCATGAGCTGTTTCGTCTTCTCAGATAATTTGCTATTGTGCTTTTTACAGGTTACACCACCAATTTCCCCAGCAGTTTCAACTATTGTCTTAACAATGTTTTCATTTGCTTCTGAGATATCACTTTCATCAATAAGTCCTTCCAGTGCAGAAAAGCGATTTTTTAATTCCAACTTGAATGCCTCGGTATTTACTTTCAGTTTCATTAGATCCACCCTCTTACTTACTTGTTTCCTAATGAGCTTCTGTCGTTCTAATTTAGTATTTAAGTGCACTTTACATCTCACCATTCGATGATCACTTCCAGTATTAAATCTGTTCAGTACACTGCAATCTTCAATAATTGATTTCTTGTTTGCCAGGATATAGTCAATTTCACTAGTTCCCCCATTTGGGTGTTTCCATGTCCATTTTCTTTGCGGTTTCTTCTTAAAAAATGAATTCATGATGCTAAGGTTTTCAGCTTCTGCAAATTCGATGAGTTGATCGCCACGTTCATTCCTTTCCCCATATCCGTATTTACCAACCGATGTCTCTCCTTGTTCCTGTTGTCCAATTCTTGCATTGAAATCCCCCATGATGAGCTTGATATGTTGTTTCCCTTTGGTGTGTAACTCTTTGATTTCTTCATAAAATTCTTCAACCTCTTCGTCGGTATGGCTTGATGTTGGTGCATATACCTGTACTATTTGAAGTTGGTATCGCTGGGTTAGTTGAACAACAAGCCTCGCTGCTCGATCTGATGTACTTTCAACTTCCAGAAGACAGTCTTTAATTCTTTTGTTGATTAAGAAGCCAACACCACTTGTTCTTCCAGTTTCCGTTCCTCTATAGTAAAACAAATGTCCGCTTTTAAGTTCCACCAATTCTTCACCTTTTCTTCTGACTTTTCTAAGTCCTATGATGTCCCATTTGATGTTTTTAATTTCTTCTTCCAATTCCTGAGGTTTTGCTTCAGCATCAAGGGACCGTCCATTATACGTAACCAAGGCAATACCGAACGGCAGCCTGGGCAATTCCAGTGATTTTTAACACCCCCTGTTTTCATGCCACGCTTACCGGTGCCTTCATCAGGAGTACTTTAGAACCTGGAGACTAGAGGCCATGATTTTTGGTGTGTTAGCGCAGTGAAGGAATTAGCCATCATTTCACCACTCTGGCTAGACGAGTTGGTGAATTAGCCCTCCCCCTTCCGTCTTTCTATTCGTGCATAAAGTATTAATTTGTTTGATAAATAGAAAGTTCGGCCCGCGCCACTTGAAGGCAGGGTAGGACACTAGGTTATTGGCTCGGCAGGTTCCACGCATCGTCACATACGTTCAGTGTATGGGTCTCCTTCCAGTTAGATACCAGCAACCGTTTTGCAGGCCATATATATATATATACACAGTTGGATCCCCGCTATAGCGAAACTCAAAGGACTGAATTTTTGGTTCGCTATATCCGATCTGATAACAATAATGGATGATTGAACCGGACCAAAAAAATCGTTCGTTATATACGAAGGTGCGCTATAGCAAGGTTTGACTGTATATATATTTGTCCAAAATGGATCCAACTACATTTATTATGCCCCAGAACATATAAAGAAACAAAACTTCAAATAATAATGAACGCCATAAAACCCTGTGGGAAGATTATCAGGGGTTGACTGTCCTCTTCTTTATGAAAATGGTCTATAGAGCTTCAGTGACTTCTATAGCACAACTTCTATAGACAACCCTATAGAATCTATAGGCTCTATAGTAAGGTATTTTTATAGAAAAATGTATGAAATGCAAATGACCATATTCTATAGAAAAATATTTTTATAGAATTCTATAGGACATGTGTATAGAATGCGAATGACCATATTCTATAGAAAAATATTTCTATAGAATTCTATAGGGCATGTGTATAACATGCAAATGGTCATATTCTATAGAAAAATATTTCTATATAATTCTATAGATGATATTGTATATACTGAGTTTATATATACAGTGCGTTTGGTATTTTAGTGGACACTTGATAACAGTGCACTATCGTGAGAAATAATGCCAAATTTGAAAATGAAAATAAAGATACTACAATAAAACAGTATTCTGCAAAGTGGAAGATTAATAATCTTTATTAAATCATTCATAAATGTAACAAAATCAAGATGAGGCTTTCAATCTTGTTTGAAAATTTAATGGACACTTACTGAAATTGGAGTGTTTTATGTACATTAATACGCGAGATATCCTCCGTTTTTGCGTATAACTTTAAAGACACGTGAATCCATTGATTCTATCAATGTTTGTAAATACTTAGGATCGATTTGATACCAAGTTTCCACAATAGCGTCCTTTAAGGCATTAACCGACGTGAATTGCTTCCCATTTGCATATATTTGACGAACAATATAATCCCATACGTTTTCGATAGGATTTAAATCAGGACTACGTGTCGACCAAATCATACTTTTAACCGTTTTTGAATTTATCCATCTTTTGGTGGAGATATATGCATGGCACGGTGCGTTGTCCTGTTGCAAAATCCAGTTTTCATCATCTAATAGTTAATAAGGCTCTAATAGTTAATAATATTTTTGAGGCGTATGAGAGGGCATATTCATTCAAAAGTTCTTGATAGCAGGTGGAATTCATACGACTGCCGATGAAAGCTCCAGGCGTAGTACCGTTGTAGCCAAAGACACTACAAATGGTCATCAACCCTCCTCCTTGAACTCTACGAGAAAAGTATTGCGGCGCTTTCCGCAAATCGTGCCAATAATGTTGAAAAGCATCCGGACCATCTAAGTTGAATTTCTTTTCGTCCGTGAAAAGTACCTGCAACCATTTATCGTTCCACTCCATGTGTCGTCGAGCCTAGTTTAAGTGTTCCTGTTTGTGAACTTGGGTGAGAGATGGTTTGCCTTTCTTTTTCGAAAAGATAAATTTTTGGAATTAGAGAGCACATTCCATACTATCCAACGTTTAACTAGGAGCTAACTAAGGTCGTTTTGGATTTTTGCAGCCAACTTTCTTGTGTTACTGGCCTCTCTAATAATGTTCCGCTTATCTCTTTTACTCAGTTTTAGCTTCGCTCCCCGTTTTTCGAGTGGATCCTTTTGGGGTTTCTTTTTGAAAAGGCCCCTATAGTACTCCTTGGACGCTGAATAAGCTGACAAATTTTGAAAATGGATTTTCCATTTCGTTTAAAAGCCACAATTTCCTCTTTCTCGAAATCCGTAAGTATTTTCCTTTCTGACATGACTACAAACGCTGTTTTCGCAGACTCAAACCTGTTCACACGGGTATTTATACGAACCTACGCATCGAAAGAATACAATATGCAAATTTTTTAGCGCCTGCACTGCCATCTGTTAGTCAGGAATGATAGTGTCCCTTAAATTAACAAACAACATTTGTTACATAAATTTGCATTTTCCCCATTTATGTGACGATATATTGATATAAAATTTATTTTTCTACAAGACATTATGGTGTCTCGGCATTCTTCAAAAGCCAATTCGCAGTTTTTGTATTTTTTTTAGCATTTACGTAAAAATATCAGGTGTCCACTAAAATACCAAACGCACTGTGTATGTATATATATATATATATCGTTCTATAGTGGAATCTACGAATTTTTAAAAATTCATAAAAATAAAATTTTAACGGAGCAAAACGTATGAATAAAATTCCTTCAATAATTATTAAAAGAATTTTATGATGAGGGGATATGTTATCTGATTAAAATAGTTTAAAATTGCGTTCTCCAGTAGAAGTGGTAAGTTTTCTGACATTTGATTTTTTATATTTCATTAGAAAAATTTAATTAAGATTTCATAAAAGAAATAATCCCTAAAAAATAAATTTTATAAGCAGGTTCCAATAGATATTGAACCCGCTATTGCTTTTTTTTTTTTTTTTTGTGTCTGTCCATCCGTCCGCAATAAAGTGTAGAGACCGGAATTAGGAGAAAGGTAAAGGTCTTTCGTAAATGCAATAATGATGGCTGTTGTTAACATTGAAAACCTACCAAGTTACTTGAGAATTAGAGGGTCGCTAATTAGAGAGTTGTGAATTAGAGAGTCACGCATTAGAGAGTTGCGAATTAATGTTAATTGAAACCCGCTAAATTTAAATATTGACCTTAGGCGATTTTCTTTCACTTGCTTGTTATTATTTTAATAAACGCATCGTAAAAATAAGTGCCCCCCACCAGATAGCGTTGAATTTCGATTCAGATAATTCGACCGCACCCCAAACCTATCCATTCATTGGGCTGTTATATTACGTTTCAGCTTAAGAAAAAACTATTAGCTCTAAGCTATTAATAAGGGCCGGAGTACCGAAAATACATCCGTGCTAAAAAATTTCTAGCCAAATATATAGCGCGAAATTGCGCCAATAAGAGCTCATGAATAACGAAGAATGTGTAAAAAAAGATTATATTGTTTTTATTGCAAAAGACAAACAAAAAAAAACCAGTGAAAATCGGTTATAACGACCTTCAAGGGACCGTGCAAATTCGGTCGTTATAACCGATAGTCGTTATAAACGATATCTTTTTAAAATCATAGTAGCCTATAGCAATGCCCTGTAGAGTTTTATAAATTATTTTGACAGTAAAATTTATTAAACTTTCTGGTTTCAAAATTAAATAAAATATACTTAATTATAATGAATTTAATTTCCGTTTATATTATGTTATAGCCACAAAATACATTGTGTACTATGCATTCGCGTTAATAAAGTTATGCAGATATTGTTGTTATTAGTCCATTGCAGTTTTCGGCAAGACGCCCTTCCCTAAACTGCAATGGACTAACCCGTCTGCTAACGGTATCAGGCGTCAGGTCTGCGCGAATGAAAGCACAATACTTTCTAAGTTTTTAAATTGAAAAAAAAATTGTAGAAAATACTTTAAGAGTTTTATGGGCTCTACACTGAAAAAATAGAATGGGCCCCTTAAGAATATGACCCTCGTGATATTCAATTAATAAATCACTTTTTAAGTTCACTATCTTTAATATTTAGGTTTAGCAGTAATAAAACTTTCTCAGACATTTGTAAATAAACAAGATTAGAATAACACTTAAATTTTGATAACTAACTTTAAATTTTAATAATTAACCTATGTGGTTCTGCTTTATGACTGTCAAGTCGCGTCGTTATATCCGATACGAATTTCCCTACTTAGAATCTACGTAGACTACAAAATCGCCGTCGTTATATACGATGTCGTTATAACCGATATATTTAGTATGGAGTAGAATAGCAACAAACTTCTTGTAAAAATTCCATCGTTATATGCAATTGGTCGTTATAAACGATTTTCACTGTATTTAAATAACCGGAAGCTAAAAACGAGAGAATAGAACAGAAAGTTGAAAGACTCTTGGTTTTAAATCCAAAAAATTGCGAAGCATCGCCAAAATATCATGATGCAAGACCTCCTTTACTACGTGGTTCACTTTAAAAAATCGTTTTTCAAGGCCAGGAAGTTCTAATACAGAATGTGTAACGCTGGAACTATTTTCGTTGTGACGGAGGGTTACTTGTCGTAATTCGGCCATCGATGGTAACAGTGGTATACAAGCGAAAAAGCGTGTACTTAACGTGTTATCGTATATTTTTATCCATACTTTAGTGTGTACTTTTGAATATATAATTATAGCGATGGCTAATTGTTCATGGATAAAATGGGAAGAAGAAGATTGCTGGGACGTTATTTCCTTGTCCAAACCCATAGATAATAATTCAGACGACGATACGTCGGCTACCTCTATAATAAGTGTTGGATCTAAACAAAAAGCGAAGTTCGGCAAAGAAGTTGATTGTCACTATGTTACTTTAGTTTTCTAGCGAGATTTAAGATATTTAATACGAAAACGTGAACAGAATAAAATACATAGATTTAAGAGTCAGAGTCAGCAAGGGGCATTATTTCTGTGTGAAACGATTTGTACTTTTTCATAAGTCGGCGGGTTGAAGCCCTTGGCTCTACAGCACATTCTATATTAGTTTCTATAGGTTATTCTATACACATTTTATAGAGTATGGTCTATAGAAAATGGGTCATAATTCTGCAGGACTCTATAGAAAATTTTCTATACTTTTTTTTTATAAAATTCTATAAGAAATTTTCATAAGAGCTACGAGATTAAACGTAAAGTGTTTCTGTTTGTATAGCCGGCATATCTCAGCATGGCACCCAATCTCTCAACAGTTTATTTTTTTAAAGTTTTTAAACAAACAAACCAATATTGATTTCGGTAATATTTCTTTCTATTTTTATAGGTATACATCATTTTTACTTCATGCTTGAAATAGTATTTGCACTTTTCCGAGCGCTACTGTATTTTTAATTGAATTTTAATAAAAAAACGAAACGGTACTTTAAATTCGGTGCGAGAGTAGTCTAGCATTTGCAAAAGTTAATCTTTCAACAACCAGTTATTTCAAATACGCTTCAGAAACTTAGAATAAGAAAATTATTTTTCGGTTGAAAATTTTCCTCTTTGAAAAAGTTAATTTTCTCCCAAAACACGAAAAAATCCTTAAAATAGATTATTTTGTTCAATCGATAAAATTTTAATTATTTGCCGAAAAAATAAATCGTTCATCGCAAGGAAAACAAGATCTTTAAACGTTTTTACGTAAAAGTTACTTTACATTTTTTTCTGTATAAAATCGATCCTTATTTTAAAAACTGTGTGATGCTGCTGTGGTGATGATGTTGGACAAAAAGAGAATAATAGGAAAGGTGCTGGGCCGAGAGCGACCGAATGTCCAAGAGCTCTACGCAAAGCTTTAACAAGGTAACAAACATAATTTATCACTAAACATAATTGCTTGGGGGCCAATAAAACCTGTCCACGGTCCCTGAAAGGTGGCTTATAAATGGCGAAGCTCTCTTCCCAGGCGAGGGCTGGACAAAGTCTGGAGTGGAGATTGAAATTCAGTTTCCATTCTCCGGAAAATTATAAATTTTGTGATACAAAATTATTAAATTTACGTGTTAATTTTTACTAGTAATTTTCTATGAAATTTTGTGCTTGTACTGTGAGGCAAGAACAGTGATGGCTATCAAACGTAGTACATTCATTTGGGGAAGTCGGGCGGGAGAGAAAAGTTTCATTCATTCACTTTTTTTTTTACGTTTAACTGCTCCGCAATCATTTAATTTTAATTGCCATTTATTTTGAGTCCTCAAAATTTTTGGACCATTTAAGGCCTAACATAACCGTTGATACCTGTTCCTCCTGTTCAAGACTATATTCCGAAGCTACAAGGCAAGAAAACGATGCTGAATGCAATTAAGTTAGTGTAATTGCAATAAGTTACCACAACAAATTAGTATTGTTTGCAAATTTCTTTTCTGTGGTCCAGAACATTTTGCACTAGAGGTTACAGATAAATCTCGCCGGAGCGTCACATTGTGATTTGCGTAATAAATTCAACATTTTTTAGTAAATTTAGACTGCTCTGTAATTCGCACAACAAACTCGGATTTTATATTCTATGATTTGTATAGCAGGCTTTAGATTTTGCCTTGCAACTTGTATAGAGTTTCAAACAGTAATTCACACTGCAAATTACGTTTTCTATATACCTTTCACATTAAGGTTAGATTTGGCTCTGTAGTTCATATAGCAAATGTAAATATGCTCTGAAATTTACATCGCAATTTAAGAATACGATTCACAAAATAATGTTAGACTGCTCTGGTATTTACACAGTAATTAAAGACTGGTATTTACACAGTAATTAAAGACTGGTATTTACACAGCAATTTAGACTGGTATTTACACAGCAATTTAGACTGGTATTCACACATCAATTAAGACTGATATTCACATCGCAATTGTAGACTGTAAATCGCATAGCAAAGTTAAACTCCTCTGAAATTTACACAGTAGTTATGGATTGCAATCCGCGCAGCAAATTTGCCTAGTGAATTTAGTCATTGTCTACAATTTTTATGGTAAATTCAGAGTTTTGTTATAGTTAGTACAGAAAAGGCAAGTTATTCTGAAAGTCATGTAATAATTTAAGACTTCAATTTACAAATCATCGGTAGACTGGTCTGTATTTATACACTGAATAAAATTTTTTTGTTACGAATAGATGATTGGAACTAACCTTGTCACCGCAATTTGATCTTCCACTTCCATGGTCCCTAATCTTTTGTAGACCTCGTGCACTCTATTGTCGCCTTCAAATCCACTTCCTCTACCATCGATATAGGCGTAGATGAAGTTTTTATGGCTAGCTAAGTACGTACCCCAATTGATATTGAATTTTTCATCCACCAGCTGAGTTCCTGGTGCTCCGCAACTTAAGTGAGATTAAGGAACTATTAATTAATTCGATAAGATATTCAAGAAGGCTCAATAACTTTACAGTTAACACATTTGACCCGAGCCCCTGAAACCCGTTTTCTGACGAAACCGATACCCGCATTACGCTCGTCTCCCATGGCCGATCCGACCGGAGGGAGATTCATGCATGACGCGGATCCGCGTCATCCGGGTCGAATGTGTTAAAAGGTTTCCTAACTAATACACTAAAAAGTAATTTTAAAGCATAGGTATTAGCAGAAGCATTCAAAATATAGAGATTATTAAAGCATACTTACACATGGAGAATTAAAGGAAACTTTATAATCTCTTCCTCTCTTAAGCCTGGTGGTAAGTACAATCGTACGTTTGCATCTGCAAAACATTATAAATATATGTTATTTTTAAAGGCGGCGTGATAGTCTTCAAAGTCAAACTCATATTACATTTACAGTTAGACAGAGGACACTTGAAATCTTATTTATCGAGAATGAGGTCTCGTTAAGTTCTTTTCATCATAATAAAGGTTTCCTTAATTTTCTTCCATCATAATAAAGGTTTCCTTAAGTTATGTTCATCATAATGACGGTTTTCTTAAGTTCTTTTCATAATAATAAAGGTTTCGTTGCGTTATTTTCATCATGAAAGTGGGCAATTCCAGTTCTTTTCATCATGAAAGTGGGCAATTCAGTTCTTTTCATCATGAAAGTGGGCAATTCAAGTTCTTTTCATTATGAAAGTGGGCAATTCAAGTCCTTTTAATGGTGGTTGAAGTGATTCCAAGTGACTTTCATTATAATGAGATCGTGTGAAGTTCCCATGCACCTCGAATGTTATTTTTATACCCTTATTATGTATTTACATTGGTAAGCTACCATCACGAACGAACAATATTTCAAAGCAGGTTCGCAAAGACGAGCCGAAATATGAAATTTTTAAGGATTAAAAGCGTTTAATATTGTTGCACAGTTCCCGACCCGAAAATTATTTACATTTTAAATATGCTGTGAAAGTTAATGTGAAACCATCTGGAAAGTATCAGCCGCCTTTCAATTGTTCTGGTTGAATCAAGGAATGAGTTGTTTAGCTTCTCCCTTCCTCTTTGCTCTTTTGCCCATGACAGGGATGTGAAAATGCGTAAACAAATAAAACTCTTCCCAATTTACACAAGTAGTAAGCTAACTGCAAATTAGTGTGGATGGTCCACATACTTCCAGCGAAGTTCATCATGCGGAACCTTTAGAGCCAAATACCAGGAAGGTTAAAGAGGGATGATAGTAGGGGCCAGACAATAAAACGATTCTTTACTATTGTTCATGAATAATATAGTTTCTATGGGATAAGTTATAGACATTGCACGTTGGAGGAAGCAGTTCGTTTTTTATTCAAACTAGGATAAAAATCTTGGATTCTTAGGCAATCGCTTTAATTATTTCACAATCTCTTTTCGTTGACAAGAAAGAGGAATACCGATTTTAAGGACAGAAGAATAAGACCGTATGACGGAGGGTATTTTTAAATAGAAAAATAAGACTTACGTACAACTGATCTTAGTGATTTAATGGTCAGCGAGTGGGGAAGTTACATAAAGGCTACTCGTTCAAGTTCACTTTAAAGTGAACTCCAAAGACTAAAGTTATAAAAGCAAGCAACCTCCAAATGGAGGTAGCTTACTTTTATAATTTTACTAAATTAAAGTAAAAGAGCTTTATTCTGGGCCAGAAATCGGAGAGCGGGGGATTTGCGCCAAGGGGAACTAGATCATCTTTACAAGTTTGGAATTTTCCATGGAAGACTTTTACATTTAATTAGAAATACACCAAAATGAAATAATATATACCACTGTGCAATTATCTTCAATATTCACTAATTAGAAAAATCAGTTTTCAAAATTAAAGCGCTTTCAAGTTTTGCTTTCCTCTATATTATTATTCTTTATTTTTGTCACTTTAAGAAAATGGACGTAATTAAAAATTTAACTAGTATTTCGAAATTTTTCTAAAGCGAACGTAAAGGAATCTCAAGTTTTGGCAAAATATACGTTTCTCAATTCTGTGACTTCGAAAGTGAATCAGCAGGCGGAAAATGAGATCTCGAGTTGCAAGACATTCTTCTTTATTAGATTTACGACAAGCGTGAATAATGCCTTACCGTATTTTCCCTTCAGAGGCACTTGGAAACTTCGAATCTGCGGCAGAGCTCTCTCTTCTAAAGCTGCTTGCAGATCGTCGTTGGTGTCCAAAACATCCACTGTTTGAATAATCAGAAATACCTTGAGTTTAAAGCCAAGTACATGTAACACAATACGCATTTTCTTATATATTTCTGTTAAAAGTATAGGACACGATATCTAGTTTGAACTACATGTATATGGTTAAAATGTAGGCTTCTTAATATATAATGAGGTCTGTCTATTACGAAATTCTAGGAACCACGAAAGATATCATGGATATATAATATACGTTATAAGTAGTATCATTAAAGACAGACCATTATATACAAGGTTTAAAGCGCTACTTTTTGTTGCCTGAATGCTTATATTGTATACAGGGTTTATAGCGCTTCATTATATGCTAGGTTTAAAGCGCTTCATTATATGCTAGGTTTAAAGCTCTTCGTTATATGCTTAGGTTTAAAGCGCTTTATTATATGCTAGGTTTAAAGCGCTTTATTATATGCTAGGTTTAAAGAGCTTCATTATATGCTAGGTTTAAAGCACTATTTTTATATATAGGTAAAGTCATTTGTATGTACAGCCAGTAAAACAAAACATCTGTTGCCATTTTACCCAGTAATTGTCTACGAAAATTCAGAATTGCCAAGTCGACAGTGAACAATGAAATCTACCAATTCATGTGCATAAAATTTGCATAAGGGACCGTCTCCATATTTAAACTTGCAGAAACTTTGAAAATTCAAATGGCAACAACTAATATTTACTAAATATTTTGAATCTAAAAAAAAACCAAAATAAATAAAAAAAACCCCACTCCTAATACTAAATTACATTTCATTTGGTTCAATGGTTTATGAGTTTTGAATATTAGAAATATTGAGCTCATATGTTAAAATATTTCGTGGGATTTTTATGAATATCTCCCAAAATCAGTGCGGCACTCCGAATTTTTTTGAAGATTATCCGTAAATTAGAAAGGGCTAAATTACTTTTACGCAAAAATATAACTTTATGTATAATAATACAACGATTTTTTTTTAGTAGTATCGGATTTGGGGGTTTAATCTCCAAACCACCTCTCGAGTACGCGAATGCCCGAAAAATTCATCATTTCCCTCCAATATTCTTCATTGCGTTAAAGTTCAAACGGCCAAATAAAATGTTTTTGATTTTTAAAATAATATCTAATATGAATTATAAATTATGAAAATCATATTTGATAAAAATATGAATAAAAACATTAATTTTCTGGCGCGAATTAAAATCTTATGGTTTTTACATGCTACACAGAAATTTCAGCGCAATCCCATCGGTAGTTTTTTATGCTTAACATTATTTAAAGCGACGGTTCAAAGGGGCATCGCATAGTTACAAAAAAGAGTAAAAAGAAAAGAATGAAATAAAGATTATTTTATGCTTATTGATTGAATAAGTAGTTATTACTTACTGATTAAATAAGCAGTTACTACTTACTGATTATATAAGCAGTTACTAGTTGCTGATTGAGTAAGTAGTTACTACTTCCTGATTGAATAAGCAGTTGCTACTTCTTTATTGAATAAGCAGTTGCTACTTCTTTATTGAATAAGCAGTTACTACTTACTGATTGAATAAGCAGTTACAACTGACTGACTTAATAAGTAGTTACTACTTACTGACTGAATAAGTAGTTACTACTTCCTGATTGAACAAGTAGTTACTACTTACTGATTGAATAAGTAGTCACCGTTGGCCGTAATTAGGAAACAAACTGTTTTTGCAAGTTACTTACCAAGTTCGTTGTCTTCAGATTTTCTTAGTTCAATCTTTGGTACACCGGGACCCAAGCACTCTAATATAAAGTAGCGATTGTCAGGACTGAAGATCACGTTGTGGTAAAGGCAGTTTTCGTCTTGATCGCAGGTAAGGCAATGCTGTTCACGGGGGTTCTTTGCTTTCGAGTCTTTGATGGTATATAAGTGTCTCTGACCAGGTAAACCGTGTAGTGTGGTCATGAAATAACTGAAATATTGGACACAAATCACAGGAGAATCCTTAAATGTATAATGTATTTTTAATACAATATCTGTGAGGTTTTGAAATTAGTGCAAGGAGGACACTCGTCACCTGCGCCACTTTAGCCAGAATTTTTACAATGTGGCGTCGCCCCTGCAGAATAAGAACAACACAGCTCCCGCCATATCAATTTAAAATTATGACAATTAGTGTTCATTAAAGACGATTGAAAGTATGGAACTAAGAGGGCAAAATGTTGTGTACGACTTTAATGCCGTCTGTAAAAACCGACTATCAAAATTATTATTCTTTTGTATGAGTAAGAAATTAAGTTAAAAAAAAAGCAAGACAAAAGGAAATTAGTGTGAACCAAATTTAGGATCAAGAGACACATGCATACATGCACAGAGAAAGATAATACTTTGTGATGGGTTTATATCTTTATAATTCATGCAAATGACATGCCAATGGCTGTGTTTCATTTGAAATTTCCAAACTTATGTAATGACAAAATTCATGAAACGTAAAACTTACAGTACGGTATTCTTTAGTCGATTTGTGGATTGAGTTTGTTTTTGTAGATAAACATTTTATTTTGAAGGAAACCCTGCATACATGACCATACTAGCGAAAAATTAACTTTTACTGGGCTAGCGTTAACTCCTCTTGTGCTGCCCATAGTTAATTGTAGTACAACCATTTTTCAAAGAGATTTCGTTTCTTGTATACGCAAAGTATTTGCGAATTTTGATAAAAGTGATCGATTTTGTTATCAAATGAGATAAGCTTCGATGCTAAATGAGATAATCTTCGATGATTAATGAAATAAGCTTCAATGCTAAATGAGATAAACTTCGGTGCTAAATGAGATAAGCTTTGATGCTAAATGAGATAAGCGTTGATGCTAAATGAGATAAGCTTCGATGCTAAATGAGATAAGCTTCGATGATTAATGAGATAAGCTTCGATGATTAATGAAATAAGCTTCGATGCTAAATGATACAAGCTTCGATGCTAAATGAGATAAGCTTTGATGCTAAATGAGATAAGCTTCGATGCCAAATGAGATAAATTTTGATGCTAAATGAGATAAATTTTGATGCTAAGTGAGATATGTTTTACTGTTATACGAGGAAGGAAAGGCAACAAATATACAAAGCATGCATTAGAAAATAGGAAAGAACGGAAGCAATGTAGCAGAAAGAAATGATAAGGGAGAAAAAGAGAAAAGAAGCTCACACAGTGTTGAGATCTTGTCTGTGGGCCAAAATCTGAGTAACGTCATAGCTACCATGCGTCAAAAAATCCTTGCGTTCATTCTGCGGAACAAACCATAACCGGAAACACGTCATCATAAATTTGTACAACAATATGAACACGTACAAGAAACATTAAATACTCCTTAATACATGTTTATTAAGGTGCATTAGTGCTTCTTCAGTACAATGCTCCTACACAATAAGAAGCATTTAAAATTCGCTATTGGCGCTTCACCACATTGTCCACAAACCTTCCTGATCATGATCCAAAAGTATATTTTGAATATAAATAAAACGTGTTTTACGAAATTAAAAATGAAAAGTCCTTTGTTTATAAATATTAAAAATTCATTACCATCGATATAGTTTTGCTCGGAGAGTTACTGGTTTACATGAATTGATATTATGCAGAGTTTTATGCTATAAAATAAACCGTGTCTACCGTATTTTACATTTTTTTTCAATTAACCTAATCAGCAGTATATCCATAAAGAAGAAGAAGAAGAATATTCCCATTCTCGCAACTTCTTTCTGGTGTAAATATGTCGGGATATTTCATCTTTACATGCACGATTCAATTAAAACTTTTGTTGATATAAGAGTTAATTCATTGTCGTTTATATGAGATCAAAGAAAACTTTACGTTTTTAAAACTCGGATGTATTTTTATTAAAGATTCTTTTATAGTACGAGCTAGCCATTTTAAATATATTATAAAAATATATGTTGAAGTAAATGTTTCTAGAAATAGATGTCACTGAGCGTAACGTTTAATTCTAATCATGTTCGATTTAGAACGGTGGTTCCCAACTGGTGGTCCACGAGACAGGTCATTATTTAAAAATAATTAAAAAATACTTATAAAAATTATTTATTAAATATTAAAATTAATTATAAAAATGAAATTGATGGTATATTTGTAGTATTTTACAATCTGACGGAACTTCAGAAAACGGTTCGTATTAAAAGTAATTCGTCTTAAGCGTGTTCATCTTAACGAGGTTTGACCGTATTATCATTAGATTTTTTTTTCCGTTTATTATTCCTTTTTTTTACCAAAGAACAATTTTACAAACACATATCCCCCCAAAAAGGACCAGCTCCTTTTTTTATTAAGGTGTTGCAATTAATTCGTGAGAATTTTTCAAAGTGGTCCGCGGGTACAATTGAAGTGGAAAAATGGTCCGCGGGTACAATTGAAGTAGAAAAGTGGTCCGCGGGTACAATTGAAGTAGAAAAGTGGTCCGCGGGTACAATTGAAGTAGAAAACTGGTCCGCGGGTACAATTGAAGTGGAAAAGTGGTCCGCGGCTTAAATTGAGTTGGGAACCACTGATTTAGAACCTTGGTACAATATGAAAGATTTATGTAATTAATAAGGCGACGGATTTTTTCTGGGCATTAGAATTTAATATACAGTAGTGGACAAAATTGTGGAAACCTTTTGAAAAAAGTTTATTTTAGAGGTTTGATGGCTAATAACACCACTTTTTTTTGTACCAATACTATAAAATTATATATCATTAGAAAGGTAATTTAATAAAGATTGTAATGCAATAACATTTGTTCAATTATCTGTATTCTATCAAAAGTTATAGCCAAATAACCAGAAAAAAGAAGCACAGCTTGCTTACATTTATATGAAGTAGCTTTCCTTCATTTGAATGTGGCCAATGAGCATGAGTGTTTACAGAGCCAATCAGGTGTCATCTTGTTTTGGCAATGAGCCAATCATGTTTTCTCTTGTTTTGGCAATGAGCCAACAGGTTACAGGACATTTATCAGTGTGTTCTGTAATTGCTATCAAGTTGGTTGTTTTTTTTTTGTGCTCTTTGATTTAGTGTGCTTGTAAAACGTAATAAAATTAAAGAAATGGCGCAAAGAGTTGACTGGTCACCTAGGAAGCGATGTAAAATAGTAATATTAAGTGAACAAGGCTACAGTTATGAAGAAATTAGAAGAAATATTGGGGGAAACTTAACTAAAGGTGGCATTTCTAAATTTTTGAAGAAGTATAAGGAGACTCAGTCATTACAAAACCAGACTGGTAAAGGCAGAAAAAGGTGCACAACAGCAAGTGATGATAGAAGAATTAAAAGACAGTGCCTAGGTGACAGGAAAAAATCATCTCTGTGTATACAAGGTGAAATGGCGCAATGCAATGTGAAGTTAAGTGCAAGGACTGTTCGGCGCAGACTGCATGAATGTGGTCTAAATGCAAGAATTCCACGAAAAAAGCCATTTTTGTCTGTCAAACAGAGGTTGAAAAGATTAAACTGGGCTAAAACCCATGTTAACTGGACAACGGAACAATGGGACAGTGTAATTTGGAGTGATGAGACCAAAATCTCACTGTTTGGTAGTGATGGCGTAAAATACGTATGGAGAAGAATTGGAGAAGATTTCCATCCTGAGTGCATTACACCTACCGTGAAACACCCAGTTAGTGTTATGATTTGGGGTTGTATAACATCAAGAGGTGTGGGCAGAATTTGCGTGATCAATGGGAATATAAATGCCCAAAGATACATAAATGAAATACTTGAGCCCAAGCTGCAGCCTTCTGCATGTGATCTTTTCCAAGATAATGAAGCATTTATATTTCAACAGGATTCAGCTCCATGTCATGTTGCTCGTGTGTGCAAAAAATGGTTTCAAGATCATCATATTCAACTGCTGGAATGGCCTGGAAATAGCCCAGACCTTAACCCCATCGAAAATCTATGGAGCCGGCTAAAGAAGCTTGTTAGTCGGAAGCAACCCAGCAATAAAACACAATTAACAGAAGCAATAATTCAATCTTGGTTTCATATTATAACAGCTGCAGAACTAAAGAACTTGGTTCACTCCATGGGAAAGCGTTGTAAGGCCGTAATTAAGGCTAAAGGTTACCCAACTAAGTATTAACTGGTATGGTGAACATTTTTGTATATCTCATTTTTTCTATGTATATCACCTTTCTTCTTTATGAATGCTGTTCTATTAAAATACGATTCATAAATGTTATTGCATTACAATCTTGATTAAATTACCTTTCCAATGATATATAATTTTATAGTATTGGTACAAAAAAAAGTGGTGTTATTAGCCATCAAACCTCTAAAATAATCTTTTTTCAAAGGGTTTCCACAATTTTGTCCACTACTGTATATTATTATACATATATGTACTAAAGACGGCAACATGAAGAAAGTATAAGGGGGGGGGGAGGCAGGTCCTAATAATCAGGCTCTAATAGTTTCCTAACAGTCAAGGTCCTAATAGAAGGGCCTATAAGTCCTAATTACAATACATTTTCTTGGGCTTCGTTTTCAGTCTCCAACTGGAGGTCTTCGCCTTCACTCCTATAATTTTACTAAAAGGAAAGTCTAACAAAGACTTATAGAGATTACAAATAATTTTTTTTTTCTATTTATTGCAATTGTTTAATAATTATTAATTAAAATTATGGCAGGCTTATGTTGGTGAAGTAGAAAGTATAAGACTGTTTTCTCTAAATAAATTCCTTTATGTCGTGGGGGAGGGGGCTTCAAGAACATATTATATATGTTTATACATTAAGATGCATGTAAGAACTTCAATTTATTTTGCTTATGTTAATATGAGGGAGAGGATCGGGCTCTACGGACTCATAGCAATCTAACGGCAGTAAAATATGTGAAAAATAACAATTAGTTTATTTTATATGTTGTTTTTCATCCTCAACTTTGTCCTGCATTTCTTCGCTTATTGTTTATCAATTCTTTGAGGGTTGGGCCTCCATAAATATGGTTTTCGGGCAGAAGGGACCTGAGCATCTTAAAGGTTTGGCCTCTGTGTACACATGGATTGTTGTGATTACAGAAATCTCGCAAAATTACTTTTAAGGCAATAATAAAGTTACTGTGTTGGTTAATCACGATGATGGACGATTATTTTACAAATTGACGCTTTGATTTAAAACTACCTACATTGACAAAATTCATTTCAAAAGCAATTAATTTACGGAAGAATTCCGAGAAGCAGGAGATATTTTAGGCAAACGAGAGTTCCAAACGAAATATGAATGTCGTTACAAAGTCTCTTTTCTTACTTTTAAGTCAAGCATGACGACATGTCGATAATATCCTGCTTTTCCATCCGGAATTGGCAATCGCAAAAAATAGTTTTCTCTGTCTTCAGTGAACAACGGCTGATCTTTCATTTCTACCCAACCATAGGATGCGTCCTCTTGGATGTGCTGCCAAAAGCGAAATTAGAAACTTTAAACAAAATTGTTTGTGTGCCCGTGCTTAAAGTTCAATAACTTTCATTGAATTTCGCACTTCAAAAAGTTACTAGAAATGAAAATAATTAGTCATTGGGAGAAGCTTCCATGCGAAAATCCTGGTCTTTCTGCATTAAAAGTGAACGGAACACTTCAACAAATATTTGATTTGATTTTAATTAAATTTGTACAAACTTCTCCAACCAATTTTATTCTTTAAGCATTGAACTGTATTGCACAAAAAAAAAAGGATATATATAATTAAAATTGCTGATTGTTTAGCGAATTTTATGATAAATAAACCAACAAATAGATTTTGCTATTTAATAATTTTGTTTTCCTAGTTTTCCCACCCATGTTCATAATATTTATTTATAATTCACTTAGTTTTTTCATTTAAGTTCATCAAGCTACACTGAAAATTGCTGTTGCAACTCTGAGTATGAACTCTAACAACGCTTGGTAAGAACGCTTTTAACGCTGGGTTAACAACGCTTTTAACGCTGGGTTAACAACCCTTGCAACCTTGTGTTAAAAACACTTGCAACCCTGGCTAAGAACCCCCCTGCAATCCTGAGTAAGAACCCCTGAAACCCTGGGTGAGAACTCCTGCACCTTGGTTAAAACTCTGTTCTCTATAGGCAACGTTATTTTGCATTATACTCACAACATGTTAATAAACAATATCTACATAAATATTTGTACTCTTATGTTAGCGTAGTGGTAAACCCAGATAGCAAAGCACGTTCTGAACGTCCGTATTTGGTCCCAGGACGTAGTGGATGTTTTACAGACGTCCTCAGTACGTCATTTTAGGACGTGCGGACGACATCGTTATAGGACGTCCTGAGGATGTCCTATTCACATTCGTGTTTGGGTCATCCTACAGAAGAAGAAGTCATGGGGACGTCCTGATGACGTCCAGAACATCCGTGTTTGCCCATAATACGTAATGAGTGTTTTTATCACGTCCTCAGGACGTGCAGAAGACATCAGTATAGGACGTCCCGAAGGTATCCTATTCAAGTCCTAAGGATATCCAAAGCAACCGCGTTTGTTTCTGGTACGTAAGGGATGTTTTTCATGCATCCTCAGGACGTCCTCTTAGGATGTGCGGAGGGCATCGTTATAGGACGTCCTGAGGATGTCCTATTCAAGTCCTCGTTTGAATCATCCTATAGAAGTCCTGGGGACGTTCTGAGAATATCCAGAACATCCGTGTTTGCTCATAGTACGTAATGAGTGTTTTTCGCACGTTCTCAGGACGTCCTATACCGATGTCCTGAGGATGTCCTATTCACGTCCTCAGGATGTCTAGAGAAACCGCATTTGTTTCTAGTAAGTAATGGGTGTTCTTCGCACATCCTCAGGACTCCTCTTTCGACGGGAATAGGACGTCTTGAGGATGTTCTATTCGAGTCCTCGTCTAGATCATTCTATAGCAAAAATCCTGGGTCTTTTTGAGGAGGTCCAGAACGTCCGTATTTGTACGTAAAGGATGTTTTTCGCACGTACTCAGGATATCCCATTCACGTCCTTGTTTGAGTCATCCTCACTGGCGTACGCAGGGGGGTGTTGATGAGGGTTGTAACCCACCATTGCAATGAAATTTTGTATATTTAAAAAAGGTTATGTGAGTTATGGCCTGCAAAAGGGTTGCTGGTATCTAACTGGAAGGAGACCCACACGCTGAACGTATGTGACGATGTGTGGAACCGGCCAGGCCAGTAACCTAGTGTCCTACCCCGCCTTCAAGTGGTGCAGGCTGAGCTTTCTATTTATGTGGCAAATTAATATTTGCTGCACGGATAGAAAGGCGGAAGGGGAGGGCTAATTCACCAACCCGTCTAGCCAGCGTGGTGAAATGATGGCTAATTCCTCCAATATGCTAATACACCAAAAACCATGGCCCCTAGTCTCCAGGTGCTGGAGTGCTCCTGATCAAGGCAGCGGTCAGCGTGGCATGAAAGCAGGGGGTGCTAAGAATCACTGGAATGGCCCAGGCTGCCGTTTGTTATTGACCTTGGCTACGTTTAATGGACGATCCCTTGCTTCTGAAGCAAAACTTCAGGAATTGGAAGAAGAACTTGACAAGATCAAATGGGACATTGTAGGACTCAGTGAAGTTAGAAGAAAAGGTGAAGAGTTGGTGGAACTTAAAAGTGGACATTTGTTTTATTATAGAGGAACGGAAACTGGAAGAACAAGTGGTGTTGGCTTCTTAATCAACAAAAGAATTAAAGACTACCTTCTTGAAGTCGAAAGCACGTCAGATCGAGCAGCGAGGCTCGTTGTTCAACTAACCCAGCGATACCAACTTCAGATAGTACAGGCATATGCACCAACATCAAGCCATACCGACGAGGAGGTTGAAGAATTTTATGAAGAAATCAAACAGCTACATACCAAGGGGAAACAACATATCAAGCTCATCATGGGAGATTTTAATGCAAGAATTGGACAACAGGAACAAGGAGAGACATCGGTTGGTAAATACGGATACGGGGAAAGGAATGAACGTGGCGATCAACTCATAGAATTTGCCGAAGCTGAAAATCTTAGCATCATGAATTCATTTTTTAAGAAGAAACTACAAAGAAAATGGACATGGAAACACCCCAATGGAGGAACCAGCGAAATTGACTATATACTGGCAAACAAGAAATCAATTATTGAAGATTGCAGCGTACTGAACAGATTTAATACTGGAAGTGATCATCGAATGGTGAGATGTAAAGTGCACTTAAATACTAAATTAGAAAGACAGAAGCTCATTAGGAAACAAGTAAGTAAGAGGGTGGATTTAATGAAACTGAAAGTAAATACCGAGGCATTCAAGTTGGAATTAAAAAATCGCTTTTCTGCACTGGAAGGACTTATTGAAGAAATTGATATCTCAGAAGCAAATGAAAACATTGTTAAGACAATAATTGAAACTGCTGGGGAAATTGGTGGTGTAATATGTAAAAAGCAGAATAGCAAATTATCTGAGAAGACGAAACAACTCATGAAAAGGCGAAGACTTATGAAGGTGGACAATCAAAATACCAGTCGCAAGATCGAGTATGTAGAACTTTGCAAAACTTTGCGCAAAAACATGAAAGAAGATATAAGAAAATTCAATTGTGAGTTAGTAAGGAAGGCCATTGAAAGCAACAAGAGCCTTAGGGTTGTTAAAGGGAGTTTGTCTATTGGGAAGAAACACATCATTGCATTAAAAGGAGAGGATGGCACTGTAACAAGAAATAGGGAAGAAATACTTAGAAGAGTTGAAGAATTCTACAGAAAGCTGTATGAGGGAAACAGTGGATTAAACGAAGACTCTGAGATAGTCGAAGGAACAGCTCCTAAAATCTTAAAAGAAGAAGTAGCATTTGCAATAAAAAGTATGAAGAAAGGAAGATCCCCTGGCGATGATGGCATTACATTAGATATCTTAAAAGAAGCTGGAGAACATGTAGAATCCATACTCGCAAAATTCTTTACCAAATGCCTCAACAGTGGTAACATACCAAACCAATGGGATTCGGCAACAGTAATTCTTTTGCATAAAAAAGGTGATAAAGAGGATTTAAAAAATTACCGACCAATTAG
>QLNU02015270.1:77995512-78050258 GCA_006491805.2 Dysdera silvatica
TGGAAATCCTGGCTACTAGGCAAAGCACTTCAATTGATAAGCGAAGCCTCATTTCAAACGTCGTTTTCATGCGCATGCTTATTACAACATAGCTTAAAGCAGTGTCATAGCGATGCCAATGCAACCATTGCATTTGCATTGGGGTCCTTACCCTTGGTGGGGGGGGCTTTGGAAGTCAAGGCTCCTTAGGGAGCATACTTTTGGGATCCTGGTATGAGGTGGGGGCCCCCTCTACCAGCAATTGCATTGGGCACAAATTCCATAGCTACGCCATTGTTTTAAAGCAGTGTTTCTTGGGCGCCGGAACGCGAGAGATTCTCCTAAAATTTATTTGTTATTTTAAATTTCAAGCATTTTTCCTTCATAAGTATTCTATCGGGGAAATAATAGGCGAATAATAGTCGTGAATACGCCGACAAATTCAGACCCAAAACGCCTAAATAACGTCTGTGCAATAAATGCCAGTGACCAATCAGAAAGGAAATGTGCCAGCTAATCGCGTAGGTATCAAAGGTAATTGGTCATATTAATTCCTCACGGAATTTCCAAAGGATGTGCACCGGTGCCTTTTATGTGTTGAACTGTTTAGCAATTGTGTTAACCATGCTAAGGGTAATTGTATCTTATGAAGCAAGCATTCCGAAATATTCTAGGATATTGGTGAATTCTAGGATTCCCTTAAATGTTGAAAATATATACCTCTGTAAACCGTGAAAGGAGTAATAGAATGAGATTAGAAGTTGCAATAGTCAGTCGTATCAATGAGGGTCAGTAGATTAATCCTATCATTTACTAACTCTGATTAAAAATAAATAGAACAAATTACTGAAATCTTATTTTGTAGATCTTTTCTCTTTTTACAAATTTAAAGGACAGTTATGATCGTGAATCTTTAGCTGTGTATTTATGGCAATTTTCTCAAATGAGGCCTAAACATCTATCATAAGTATCTATAAAAGTATCTATATAAGTATAAGTATCTATATAATATATAAGTATCTATATAATATATAAGTATAAGTATCTATATAATATATAAGTATAAGTATCTATATAATATATAAGTATAAGTATCTATATAATATATAAGTATAAGTATCTATATAATATATAAGTATAAGTATCTATATAATATATAAGTATAAGTATCTATATAAGTATATCTATCATAAGTATGATTATACCAATGTATAATGCACTGCCGGAAAATGAAAAAAGAACACCAAGAAGGAATTGCCTCGACAGTTATGAAATTTGTATATGTTGATGGGGTGGAGTGCAAGTATGCGTGTTCTTAATTTCAGGACCAACCGGTTATCTCTGACGATAAAACATGATATAATATGCAAATTATAGTCGGTGGTATTTAAGGAGAAGGGCGAAGTGGACGTGATCAGTCGTCGAATTATAGATACTTGCGAAGACTCTAAAGAAGTTACAATGCCTGGACGTGTACAATTTCAGCAGTTATCGAACTTTGAGAAAGGTCTAGTGGAACTCCGTAAATGCTAGCTGGTCGTTGTCCCATAAAATTCCACACGTGCTCAATGGCGGCAAGTCCGGTGAACGTGCAGGCCATGAAATTCGTGCCACATCTTAAAACGCATTTTGCGTGGCACATGCCATGTTTAAGCTGGCATTGTTATGCTGGATTACATCATTATGAACCAACCTTACAAATGACACAACAATTGGCTGAATGATATTTCTGATATACCGAGTGCTGTTTAATGTGCCCGGTACAAACACTAGTTCTGTACTGGAGTGATAGCTGATCTCTCCCCATACGAGGAGACCAGGTGTAGGCCTTGTGTGTCGACGACGGATGCAAGAGGGATGGAGATGCTCCTCTGTGCATCTGCAAACACGCATACGGCTATCTGAGGCTTCTCAACAGAATCTGCTTTCATTGCTGAAAACGACAGGTGGTCATTGCGCTCTCCAGTGCAGACGTTGGCGGAACCACTGGAGCTGTTCCCGATAGTGGGTTGGAGTCAGAGGCACACATGCCAGAAGCACACTTGCATGTAGTCCTACTTCCAGCAGATGGTTAGGATTGTTTGCAGGGTCACCTCAGGTGCAACGGCAGCTCGAATTTGCGAAGTAATGGATGTTCTGCATGACAACGACACTTTTTTATGCGTCAATCTGTCCGCTCATCAGTCCGTCTGTGAGCCCTGGTTCCACGTCTTCTCGTGTGGGAATGTTCTTCGGACCATCTACGCCACCAATGTACGTACCACCACCGATACTTCTCGTTCAATTCGCTCCGCAATACGACGATACGACCAACCGGCCTCATGGAATCCCACTAGACGACCTCTCTCAAAGTTCGATAACTACTGAAATTGTATAGGTCTTCCACGTCCATTTATTGTAGCTTCTTCAGAGTCTTCGAAAGTGTCTATAATTTGGTGACTGACTGCATCCACTTCGCCCTTCTGCTTAAAAAGCACCGACTGTAATTTGCATATTATAGCATGTTTTGTCGTAAGTAATAACCGGTTGATCCTAAAATTAAGATCACGCCTACGTGTGCTCCACCCCATTAACATATGCAAATTTCATAACCATCCAGCAATTTCTTTGTGTTCTTTTTTCATTTTCCGGCAGTGTATTACAATCTTACGAACTACATTATTCGGTTATACTAGGAAAGAAATACGATGACGATCAAAGACATAGATATTTATGCATTTGTTTACTGTAATACGACCTCCTATGCCAAGCTTAAATATAAATTATTTATTAAATAAAATTAAACACATTAACACAGTTAAAATAAATACGATGGTTTATAGCTATTTCGGAAGCGCGTTTAGGCTTCCTTCTTCAGAACCCTAGTTACACTAATGTGACACACGTGCTAGAAAAACTATCGATGCCAAATTGCTAGTCCAAAATTAGTTCGGGTAAACCAGTTGTGGGTCCGTAGCCGCGTCTTTTGCTATGGGACGAATGAAGTTTCTCCAAATAGAGGACATGGAATTGAACGGAAGCTGATCGTTAACAGTAGAAGAGGAATGCGAAAGAATATGGAAGGCTTCAAAGAAATTGAGGTCGGCTGGTGAAGAAACTTTCTCTATTAGATGGGCCTTGTCGAAAGAAAATTTGTGGCCAGCTTCCCAGGCGTGTTTGGCCAAAGCAGATTTTTCCAGTTGTTGTTTACGCACGTAGGCTTCATGCTCTTTAAGCCGAAATCGAAGGGCCCGACGTGTTTGACCAATATAAACACGATTACACTGGCATGGAATGGAGTAAATTCCAAAATAATTGCAATCAGGAATAATATCCTTGAGTTTGGAATAACCGAGTTTATTGATTGGAGTAAAAGTGACCTTGAACACATTCGGATTGGGGTTAGCATTCAGATTTCAGATCAACGTGTGATCAAGCATTTGTATTCAAACGATAATTTGATTATCAGTAAAGCAGACAAAGGCGGGCAGATAGTAGTTATGGACAAAGAGAAATACATTGAAGGAGTCGACAACCTCATCAGTGAAGGTCCTTATATACACATTACATACACAATATATGCCCAAAAGTATCCGGACACTTTGGATTTTAAATTTTTTTTTCGAATTTTTAAAAAACTGCTCGGCCAATTGTTCTCTAACCTTGGAGCTGTATAAAACATGCTTGAATTTGGTTGTGGAAGCATAATGGTTTGGGGCTGTTTATCATGGTTCGGGCTGAGCCCTCTGCTTCCTATGAAGGGAATTCTGAAGATGGAAGGCTATCTCGACATTTTAGGCAGTTCCATGTTGTCTACATTGTGACAACAGTTTGGAGTGGGTTCATTCTTGTTTCAACAAGATCGTGCTCCTATCCACACAGCACAGGCTGTACAGAGCTGGTTTGCTGACATGGATGTTGAGGAATTGGACCGACCTGCTCAGAGCCCAGACCTAAATCCCATAGAACACCTATGGGATGAATTAGAACGTCGACTGCGAGCTAGGCCAGAATGCCCCACATTGGCGAAAGAGCTGACTAATATTCTTTTGCAAGAATGGCATGCAATTCCCACTGAAAAATTCCAGAAACTAGTAGATAGCCATTGCAGCAAAATATGGCCCCACTTCATACTAATTTTTGACTTCTTGTTGGTTTTGTTGTATTTTTATGGCGCAAGGACAACAATAGTCATTCTGCACTAATCAAGGTTTTTGACTTCTGTCAAGGAGAAGCAAAACATGCAGGTGTCCAGATACTTTTGATCCTTATTTGCATAAATCTGGAATATTTCATTTTCAGAACAGGGGTGTTTGGTAATTTGGAATATGACAATTTGTGGAAAAAACCCTTATCATCTAGCTACTTTCAGAGAATTAGAGAAATACGGCTCACTATATCGTCGATAACTTTCTGAATTTTCAAGATATCCCACTGGTATTTTTTTTAAGTTGCCCTATACTATTGACTACAAAATTATGAAAGAAAGTTATTCATATCTTTCGTGCATGCGTAGTAAAAAATTATTTTCTTCAAATGCTCATATCTCATCGTGTATTCAATATATTAATTTCTAATTTAAGTATAATATTTTTCTTGTACGTTGACAAATGTCCTGTAAGTCTTGTGAAATTTGACTGAAAATTGTGGATATTATAAGCAAAAAATATGTGACAAAATTTGGGTTTTCTTAAAGAAACGTTTCTATCTTCATGAATATACATGTTTGGTTTACGAAAATGCACACAGGCATTAAGCATAGCTGGTTAAATATTTTCTGAAAGTTACAAATAATTTCCAGCTTTTTATGATACAGGGTGATCAAATATATTTTTTCACTTTGTCAATATGTGGGTGGTCCCCTAAATGCACAAGTCACCGAAATTTCCTTGAAAAGTGGGCGTTCAAGTATGTTCTATATATCTCCAAAGTTAGAGAACAATTGGCAGAGTAGTTTTTTAGAAATTCGAAAAAAAAAACAAAAAATCCAAAGTGTCTGGATACTTTTGGGCATATAGTGTATATTATATAATTTTGTATTTAATGTGTTTTGGGGGGGTCATATATAATTATGGGGGCGCGGATGTTTTGGTTACTATAAAATTGGGTCGCGGCTTGAAAAAGGTTGGGAACCACTGCTGTAGAACGTGACTACTGTTGACATCCATGTTGTTGCTGCGTAGGCGATTACGGCAATAAAAAAAAATTTAATGCATAAATTAAGTGATTGGCCTAATAATACAGCGTAGACAAAAATATCCGTAATTCCCTTTACTGATCGTGATCTGTGTTACTATATAGTGAAAATAAGCCTAAAACTGCCTTTTTTTTAACACACTGGAAAAGAGTTGTGAACTGCCAAGTATGTGTAACAGGTGAAAGATATCAAAAGAAACAATGTTTGGTCAGTGCCTTTTTTGCCTAAAGTTAGTCGTTCGGGCACTACAGTGCATTTTGTATTTGCGTGCACTGTGTTCAAGGTTTCCACAAATGGCTACAATGCACCATTTCAAGAATTTTTCTAAACTCAGTTAAATTCACCAGAATTGTATGTGTAGAATCCGCCACTTCAGTTACGACCATTGGTTCTAAGCATGCAATTCCGGTGAATTAATGTAATTTTAGAAAGTCGCCAAAAAGAGAGAGGGAGACTGGCGTCCGTTGACATTAAATAATTTTAAAAATTCTTGAAATGGCACATTGTAGCCCTTTGTAGAAACCTTAAATGCAGGATCCAAATACTAAATTCACTGTAGTGCCTGAACGGCTAATTTTAGACAAAAAGGCACTGAATAAAAATTGTTTATTTTGATGTCCTTCACCTGTTGCACATACTTGGCAGTTCCCAACTTTCTGCCAGCGTGGTAAAAAAAAAACAGTTTTATGCTTATTCTCATAACATGGTAACACACATTTGGATCAGAAAGGGGAATTCCAGATATTTTTGTCTGTTGTCTCTGCAAGTATACAAGCTTTTATTATTATTTGCTTGTATACTCTTAAAGTATATAAGCGTAAAATCTCTATTTAGTTGATGCTTTCTACTCAGCAAATTATTATTTATAATTAAGTAAAATTTTTCATTATAAGGTAAATGTTTTAATTTGGTGCGGTTTTTAATTGCTAAGCAGTAAATATATTCCATAATACACAGAATAGGGATCATTTAATGAAAAGTGTTTTCTCAATATCACATCATTACATATAAATATACATACAAGTTCAAAAATTTGTATAAAATCAGAAATCATATAATTTCAGAAATGAGACTTGCTGCCCACGGGTCTTATTTAGTTTAATGCATTGTTGCTAACTTATTTACTTACTGTTAATTAGATATACCAATAC
The DNA here is from genome assembly GCA_006491805.2 of Dysdera silvatica. Classification (NCBI taxonomy): domain Eukaryota; kingdom Metazoa; phylum Arthropoda; class Arachnida; order Araneae; family Dysderidae; genus Dysdera; species Dysdera silvatica. The sequence continues at coordinate 78,001,819 of QLNU02015270.1, forward strand.
AGAAAAATGGGAATATTCAGGACACCAAATTGAAAACAAGAATGAAGCAGGGTTATGTATTTTCACCAAATAGAGCAACTGACAAGTGCAGGACAAGGGATAGACATTCGGAAATTAACCCATGCAAAAATTTGTATTCCAGACATTACATTGGATCATCGAGGGATACATACCCAAAACAAACAAGCATACAAAATCGCACATAAAAATGCAGTTGGGGTAGGAGGAGAGCACTAAGAGTTTTGTTATTACGTAAATAGGAAGCCACATGCACAAAACAAATGGGAATAAAAGATCTGACGAAAAAAGAAACATGCATTGTTGCCACTGGCATCTTGCCCGCTTTGGCAACATTTAGGTCAAAGTTAGTTTCGGAGGGAATACCATGTCTTACAATAGTGAAATCAGCGTAGAGAAGACAAATTGAACATTTTGTTTTCAGTTTAAAAAAAAGAAAAAAAAAGCAATAAAGGAAAGGAAGAGAGAAGAATAGAAAGGCGAAGATAATGCTAATTGAATTAAACAAAAAAGTCTGTCACACAGTTCTTTCTGACAGCTTCTATATAAAGATATTTTACTCATTATACAATGTTTGCCACCCACGTATATTTAGTTCTAGCTTGAGCTAAATATACGTGGGTGGCAAAAATTATTGTATAATAAATTCCCACATGAAAAACTCACAAAAATCTCGCCCCGGAGGCTTTTCTGTGTTGACCATTATTTGGCAATTGTGTTATCCCTGTGAAGGGTAATAATATCTTAGATCTTTTACTCAGTTACTCATTTGTCTCTATATAAACCCATTCCCCTTTCTTCCTTTCGCCATATACCCAGGGCCGCATTTCCCATGAGGCCGACTAGGCCCACCCCTAGAGCGCAAAACATTTAAGGGCGTAAAATTTGAAAATAATTTTTTTTTTCAATATTTTTTAGTTAAAAACGTAAAAAACTAATAGCTAAATAAATCATCTTTTACATCGCTTCGAATCTATACATTAATAAAAGTTTAAACAACCTGAAAGGGAAAGTAATGAGAAAGACCTTTATGATACATGCACAATATATATTATTTCATGAACTAAATCCCTTTTTAATATTCTAATACGTTTAACGCTATCGTAAGAAATCTAAGAATAATTCAAAACATCTATCTTATACGTAATTTTTTGTACCGTACTTGTGGCAACCAGTAAGTAGTGTTTAACTGTAATAAATTGCTGATTCACTAATTAAGCTTCATTTGGTTAAGATTTATTTTTAATTTAGGGGCGGAGGGATGGAGGAGGGGGGAACAAGAGGGGGTGGAATTGTTGGGAGCGCCGACGGCAAAAGTGCGGCGCCGAGCTCCTAAATGCAGCCCTGCCCCTGCATTTACCCTTCTATTTACAACTTCCGAATATACCCCCTTTAAAATTTTGGGGGTGCCGTATTTGTCATGCTTGTTCACATTATATTTTATATCAAATTTCTATAAATTTACTTACATCAGCACTTACGTAAAATCTTTATAAAATTACTCGTATCACAAAACTTACGTTAAATCTCTTGAAATTACTTGTATCAAAACTTACGTCAAAATAATATGAAAATTTGACATAATTTATATAAAAGCTTGTCATACTCATAAGACTCTCGTAATATTAAAGAAATGCTTATATTATACTTATAACTTAATTACTTGTGTATAACTTATTATAAAACTAACTGTGTATAACTTGTGTAATACCAAAAACTAACTATTATAACTTGTGTAAAAACTAACTGTGTGTGTATAACTTGTGTAAAACTAACTTTGTACGCTTATTGTGGCTAACGTATTGTATAACATTGTAAAACTAACTGTGTATAACTTGTGTAAAACTAACTTCAATGTATAACTTGTGTAAAACTAACTGTGTATAACGTATACTTGTGTAAAATAACTGTGTCTCTTAATAGTACTGTGTATAACTTGTGTAAAACTAACTGTATGTGTAAAACTAACAGTAATAAAACTATTAACATGTATAACGGCATAAAACTAACATAACTTTATGCAGCTAACTATTATTATTGTGTATAACTTGTGTTTACTTATTGGTATACAAATAAACTGCAGCAACCATGGCAGGTCATAGACCTGACTTATTCATTAAATTAGATTGCCCATGAAAAAATTGTTAAAATTCTGTATTCAGAAGCATTTTGCATGCATGATACAAAAATTATTATCTCATATTATCTTGCATTTGCATTATTATTATTATTATTAACTTGCGTTATTATTGTTAACTCGCATTATTATTATAAGTTCATATTATTAATTTTACCTGATAGCCACGTTCCATTAAAGAGTCTTGGGTCAAACGCACCAGATATGACCTCTTCCAAAGTGAATCTTGGATTTTTCACCCTCGGTTCGGCTTCACCTGAATAAAGAAATATATAGATATATATATATTATTCATATTAGAGAGAGAAAAAGGAGATAGGATAACTATAGAGAGAATGGGAGATGGAGAGCTAGAGAGAAAGAGATGGGAGGAAATTCTTATCTAGAAGAGAGGGAGGGGGGAGTTTATTAAAGTAATTATTAAAAATAAATGCATGACAAGAAAAAAGAATAAAAATTTGGCCAAATTACAAAGTGAATATTATTATGTAATAGAACTTTTTACAAGTTGAATGTTACAAGGATTATTTTATTACATATTTATTATATATAAGATTATTATAAATTATTTTACAAGGTGAATATTATAATGTATTAGAACTTAATACATCGACTGCGAAGGTAGCAACATTTGATATCTTCGGGGCAGACTTCATTGGGCTGAGGTATCAACGTTTGATAATCCATCATTGTGTTAGCAATTCCTGTGGAAGAAATCCAGCACCGCGCGTATTCACGCTTCAGTAAGTGTCTGGACTTAATCGAGTTCTTTTCTCCCATATTTTCATTCACATTTTAACCAATTTTTTTCACTTTTTTATATATATAATTTGAAAAATATATCTGAATTCCATGAAGCGGTGAACAATAGTTAAAGTTATACACACAAACAGAAACACTTCCTTAATATAAGTATTAATAACTAATGAAGTGAAGCTGAGGCATATGATACAATATGTCATAAGAATGCATATAAAAAGGGATATGTACAAAAATGTGTTCAAATTTTCGTATGTATAATGAAAAATTAGTAAAATGTGGCATTCAGGAAAAAAAAAACCCACAAAAGCAATTATATCAATGCTAGAACAAAAGTGTCGCCATGTCTGAAAGATATTAAAGGATAATTTCGACTCATTATCTTAATGGTGGCAAAGACCCTTTGACTATCGAGGCTATTAACATGAAATAGCTGGCGACATACTGCACATTGGTCGTTTGTCTACAATAAATTATTTTGGGACAGCATAATATTCGCTCTACTTATATCATAAAAACCAATTAAGCAGCATGTTATCTATTTTTCCATTAATATCCGCATTCTACATAAGGGTAAACTTTTTTTAAAGAAATCAAGATTTTCATTCCTTATATATGACAACTATACAGTAAAATTAACTATAAAATGTAACAATATATTTTATATATGACGACTTCTGAACAATGAATCCCCAATCGACAGTCACCGATACTGTAAGTATCGATACTTTACATTCGATAGTATCGTGGTATCAATATTTTTAGTGGGTTTGATATCGATACCCAATGTCGTATCGAATGCGGTATCGAAATATCGTTACTGGTAATGCGTCAGGCTCTCAGGCTAATGATTTAGGTTAAATTCCAGCAGCTTACCAAGCGTATGCCATTTTTTATTCTATGAATCTGTAGTCCGAGGTTTGATTTCCTGGGCAAGAGAAGTTTAGATGTACCGAAAGCGTCTTTCCATTCCCGGATCGATTCAGACACTTGGCGACGGGAAGGCTTGGCGACAAAAAAGCGCTTCGGCGCTAAACGATTGATTCTAGCTACTTATAGTAAAAAGTTCACCAGACCGTTATGGGCGAGCTCATCGTATTTTGATTATGAATTAGTACTTTTATAAATAAATCAGTACTTACCTGAATCAGAGGCCGAACTGGGGTGGAGGGAGACCTCCACGCTCGTCGATTCGCCATTCGTGCCGTTTCGATCACATTCGATGTGCGCTGTCTGAATCAGTACAAGCGTAGGCGGGCGATAAGCGGCAACCTTGGCGCCGTTAAAAGTTAGCGTCATTGGCAATTTTCGCCCCTCGACGCCAGGTGTCTGAATCTAGTGTTTCATCTAAAGCGAAATAGAAGGGCGCAACGCCCTGCCGAACCTATTAGCGCCCTGCCCTTCAACTTGTTCACCCTTGTGCCCATATGTCCCATCTAGCCCTCAGAAAATAACACATCATCCGTCCCCGATGATAATTCAAATTCCCACGTTAGAATCCAAAACGCGTGACGAAATTTGTTGATTTATAAAAATTTTGTACTCCAGCATTTCATTTCCGTAATAACACTGATGGTTTTGGCAAAACAAGATTGCTGACGAATATTTGTAAACAAAGCACTGTTGCCAGGTTTGCAGACTTTCAACCACGGACTACTGCGATAAACGTTAGCGGTTCCACGTATTTTTGAGATCAAATTTTTGTTAAAATCAATTTGTTTGTCTTTAAGCTTTAAACTAAGCATGTTTTACATCCAGGGGTGGACTGGGCCGCTGATCAACTGGCCCCCGGGCCGGTGGGCCCTCATGGGCGGTAGGAGTTTCCCCCTTCCGATAATCCAAGGTATGCTCCTTTTGAAAGGACCCCGTCTGCCCCTGTTTACATCCCTAGTTTATGAAGCTTATTTGTCATATAATATAGGACAGCAGTCCTTTAACTTTCCTAGACAGCGGACCCTCTTCAGAGATCACTCGCCCTTGCGGACCCCCAAGAATTAACTCAAAGTTTAAAGCCCAGAATTTGCATCATACATATTTATTTCTAGTGTTTCATCGTTGATTTTCACCTTTTAATGAAGGAATTTTTCGTTCCCTCATAATTTATTCTTAGCATTAAAGAGTAATTGCTCTTGTTTCGGTATTTTTTCGAATCTTTGTGGAACACTGGGAATGTCTTTCGGACCCTCTGATAGATCCCGCGGACCACAGTTGAAAGACCGCTTGTATAGGATATTTGAATAAATGAAAGTATTATAGGATATGGTTTTAACTAAATTTTATAGTTATATTAATTTAATTATTATTTTGTATGAAGTTGAGATTTTTTAATCTTGCCATCTGGCAACATTGCCGTTAGACTGCGATCACACCACACTTTCAATCGCATTTCATATACTTAACTCGGAACTAAAAAAAAAAAAAAAATCCAAAAAATGGTTACCTTCAAACGAAAACTAAGCAATTTAAAGAAAGCAACTATAGGAACTAAACAAATTAAGACGTTGTTTAAAGGAATTGGTAGCAGTAACGCTAAACTACCCGCGGATATTTTTCATGTTTGTTTGTTTGTTTGTTTTTTGGTTTTACGGCTCAAAGACTACAGTGGTCATGCTGCGCCGGGACCTACTGTTTTCCGAGGAATCCGAACCTCTTAAGGCCTAGGGAACCAAACTCCGGACGATATTTTTCATGAGTATCTGTGTATGCAGAGCGCCAAAAAATGCCCTTTTGCTATGCCATGCGTCCTGCCCTAATTTTTTTCTAGATGAAACACTACTGAATCGTTCCGGGAATGGAAACACGTCCCAAAAACTTCAGGTCCCGACACAGCATGACCCTAGAAATCTTTGCAGGCCCATAGTTACACTCTTGTTCGGGGGGGTGGGGTTTCAGAAGGCTACAGGGGGCTTAAAATTCTTACATATTTTGATGTATTTTATTAATATATTTAATAATACTAAATATCTAAGTAGGCTAATATATTTAACGTTAATAAATAAATTTCTTAACGTAAATTTTGCATTAAGAAATAAATTTTAGTAATTTCCCCCATCATTATTGATATAATATGAAGACTCGAATTTATATTAAAAAACATTATATACGCAAGATCTGCCGTAGAAATCTATTTTGAATATATTTTTAACCTCAAAGAACAATTTCCATTTTCATGTACAATTTCGTACAAAACAAAAAATTTAAAAGAAAATTATAAAATAATTTATTTTTGAGAAAAGGTATTTTCCTGGGTGGGGGGTTGCTGACTATATTAGGGGGGCTCAGCCGCCTATAGCCTCATCTTAGCTACGGCTCTGCTTTCCATACTAAAACACAAGCAATCCATTGGTCAGAACTTACTTTCATAGGCGTAGACAGAATGTTTATAAGGAGGGCGGGTTATAGCCTCAATGAGGGTGGTTAGAGAGCTACAACTCATATATTCCTATGTTAAATATACAAAATTTCATTGCAATGGGGGGTTACAACCCCCAAAACCACCCCCTAGCTACGCCTATGCTTACTTTAACCAACAAAGAAGATTGAGAAATATGTCATCGGTTTTCATTACATTCCATCTTTATAAATGGACTTTGCCCATAGGACTGATTTAACGACCCCTGAAGCAAAGTCATAATTAACGTAGGGAGGAAATATTCTCTTTATGTCAATTGCCGGAGATTAATGGACAAAAATGAGCTAAGCAATATTTCAAATCCTTTATGTATGTTGATGTCTTCTAAGTACATTGAAACAAATTTCAGAGACTAAGTGACCTTGTCATTAATTTTTTCTTGTAAGAACATGACGCATCTTTGGTCGCGAGACATGAATTCATATTTTCATGAACGTAATTCAATAAATTGGAGGAAGTGCTGCTCAAAATTTATTGGCTGGAAAGATGAAGTGAATAAACTAGAAATGTAAACAAGAAATATGTAATTCCAATAAGGACATTGTAAAAATTCAATTTCATTCTGTTTGTGCGGAACAGCTATAATACAAAAGTGTATATACATAATCGGTATATATATATATATATATATCCCAATTTTAAAAAGGGTCTTGGTCCTAAAGGTTCCTGTACATATCGAAATTTCGTGACCGAATTAAAGATGTGACAGATTGAGTAGAAAAAAATTATTTGGATAAAATATAGATATATTAGACAACTTGAACAAGATTTTTAAGACAATATAAGTACATTCGTACGCAATGTAACTAATTTTATGTATACCATGAAACTAATTTTACACATACAGGGTGATTCAAAAGTCAGTCCCCCCACTGTTAATTTTTTAGTGGGTTCAGGCAGATAAACGTCGTTTCGGGAAAGTTGCTTGTTGAAAAGGAAATAATTTTTGTTCTGTGTCGCGACTCACCCTCAGCACCAGGGGGCGCCCCACGGGGGCCAACTCCAAAATTTCAAATGGCAAATACGATCGAGTAATACCTTGTTTTGAAGGTCTCGTTGAGAAAAAAATAATGATATTTACAGTATGGCGTTTCGACACTCATAGCACCAACGATGTGTCCGCAAAATTCAAAATCGACATTTATTCTCCTGGCTTTTGCTCACGCTAGTAAGGTCGTAGGCAAATGCCGAAAACTATAGGATGTAAAAAATATGTGCTCTATCGGCGAAAATTTTAAATTTCGTATTAATCCAATGGGTAAAGTTTCAAGGATCGCTTAAAAATATCAATATTCTAACCCTCAAAAACTCAAATAAAAATCTTAAAAAAGAAAGCAGTAAAATATTACGAAAGAAAAGAAATTACCTTTCAATGAAGTAGCTGCTAAATCTGAAAGTCTTTCACATGTTGGCATTTATAAAGCCGGGCCCCAAAGCTTTCACTGACATTTTGAAAAGTGTGTGGAGTAATTTTATGACACTCATCACATATTCATTGGTGCAGCACATTTATATTTTCAAGGAGCGGTTCGTAAACTACTGATTTCAAATGACCCCAAAGGAAAAAATCCAGGGGTGTCATATCTGGGCTACAAGGTGGCCATTCCACGAACGAATAAATGAGCTGCGTCAAGGAATATGGGATGAGTGTCATAAAATTACTCCACACACTTTTCAAACAGTCAGAGAAAGCTTTGAGGCCCGCCATTATAACTGCCAAGAAGTACATGGCCATCAGTTTGAGCAGCTACTTCATTAAAAGGTAACTTCTTTTCTTTCTTTTTTTTCCTATATTTTTCTTTTTTTTAATATTTTACTGCCAATATTTATACTGCTTTTCTAATATTTTTATTTGAGTTCTTGAGGGTTAGAATAATGACATTTTTAAACGATCCTTGAAACTTTACCCATCGGGTTAACACGAAATTTAAAATTTTTGCTGATAGAACACATATCGTTTTACATTCTGCAATATTTGGCGGACATGAATATTTATGTATGAACAAAATGTGCAATATTTGGCGGACACTCGCTCATTTCAATCTAAGTGCTCCTAACACAAATGTAAGTTTATAGGTGGCCTAAATGTTAAGGCATTCCGGATCTAACGAAAGGTCCCTAGGTCGCCTAGGATCTATTAACCAAGGTCACCGGTGACGGCATCCCCTTTTCTTCTATACTTTGAAAGCTCTAGCTTGAGCTCAGGGGGTGGGTGTCGAGAATTATTACTTATAATATAGGTTTATAGTTTCTATAAGAAAGTATGAGGGATAAATTACCTTAAGCTAAGTCTTACTCTATATTCGACAAGAATTTGCTATTTTACCGATCCCTTACAATTGAATTAGAGTTTGAAATCTGGGTAAACTCCACCGATGGATTACGAAGTTGCGAAAGTACGTTAAGTGTCGCCATTAATACATTTACAGTTACGGATCTTTTATTGCAGGGGATAAGTGTTTACGGATATTTTTAATAGGATGGCGATAAACTTTGCTTAAATTGCGGTGATAAATTTAGCTCTTTAAAGGGCTAAATAGCGAAAATCCGTTGCGTTATCGAAATTGCGTTAGCACGCTGAAGAGGGAGGTTTACAAGTCCCCGTGTTTTTTTATGTTCATTGATCGAATGTTTATTCCAAAAGAACGAGAGTAGTTTGGCACCTTAACGAGAAAAGGATGGAAATCGCGGGAGAGAAAAGGAAGATTATAAAAAAGTTTTTCCGTACTTTCCTAGTAATGAATATTTAACTGGATGAGGGTTTAAACACTGTTTTATATTTTCGTAAATTTTAATACGATATACGGATGGGTATATTCATTCATTGAAGGGTACATACATATTCTTTGGAAGTTTAATACCAGAATTATTACTGCTATTATTATATTAGTCTTAATATAATACACAATTACATAGATGTAGATAATTTCTGACTCCCAGACTTAAGCTCGAATTGGAGCTTTCTATGTATAGGAGAAAAAAAAATAGGGGCGTCAGAAATTATCTACAAAATTTCACACGAAAACTTAACAAAACATGCCCTCTGCAGGTCTGTAGCCAGAATGAAGGGACAACTGGGACAAGGCAAAGGACACATGCGGCACAAGGCACCCGGGAATTGCTTTATATATGTATAAATAGCTCGACGAGGCAACTGGGGCCCAGGACTCTACTGGCCCTGACTTGGCTACAGGCATGCCCTTCTGGCTTTGTGGATTGTCCATTTGACAATTGTGTTAACCTTGAAAAGGGCAATATCTTGTAAAACCTTGTATGCACAGGAACTAGGCCACGGTGGCCGAGTTGGTTAAGGCCCACCGGTTCATACGGTGTGTTGCCGATGCAACCCCGGGCCAGGGGATGGAGTCTGTTTTTCGCTCATACATAGAAAGACCTAGGCTGAGCTTAAGCATGGAATTATCAATAAAATACCCCACGAAAAATTATTTCGGTGGCTTTGCGTGTTGGCCACTTGTCAATTATGTTAATATTGAGAAGGGAAAGGGCGCGCCAACGTTTTAGAGGTGGGTGGGCGAGAGATCTTTTACGGCCATAAACTTGTGGCGCCATCTATTGCCACAAACCCTCAATAGTTATTATAAAATGTTAATTAGATGTTAATTAGTTAATTAAATAGTTAAAATAAACTGAATTACAAAACAACAACCACTTGAAAGATTTACTATTTTACTGATTTCGCAGAGCACCAAGCTTTAAGATCGATAGTTTCACAAAGACTGAAAAAAAATATACAGGTAAAGAGACGCTAATTTTTTTAACAATAGATACGCCAAGGAGGGGCACTGTCGAAGCTGTATTATTGACGGTATAGTAGCGACATCTATTGACAAGAAATGAAATTAGAATCCAAAGTTAATTTAGCTTTGCTACACTAGTGGCAATGCTTAATGTTATTTTTGAAGTTAAAATTTTAATAGTATTCCTCGATAGTGTGTGTGTGTGTGTGTGGGGGGGGTGAAATACACCTTTCGTCCCCCCACTTCTGAGACTCGGGGCAGAGGGCAAAAAACCCGTGCCCGCGCTGATAACACGTACCTGGAGAAGGGTAATAATATCATACGAAATCTCAGTACTGTTATAGTATTAGTAATACTGATAGTTGTGGTACAACACACCGGCAGTAATACTGTTACTAAGACTGTATGCTTATTATGAAGAGACAACAATATACACAAAAAATTTATAAGATTTTAAGGCCATTTTATACATGCGTGTCCGCTCCCACGCATGCATGCATACATACACACGCGCGCACATATGCACGCACGCATACTCAAGTCATTAGCTATCCACTACTGCATGGAAGTCTCTCTCTGGATGCTTTTTATACTAGGCTATCCTGCGCAATTCATTTCCGTATCACTCAAACCTGTTTTCCTGTTTCATCCACTAACCTACTCCGAAGACTTCTCTGGTCATTTGAAATCCAGTTATTAATTTCAGTTACCTATTGTTGGTCAGTTCGATTTGGGCCATTCTCTTAATGGGAATAATCGTTCCTTTAAAGTAATTATTTATCTTTCCCATTCAGTTCAAACTATGGATTCTTTGTAATTATTACAAGCTACACATCGTGCATAAATTTAATGTGAATCTCTTAGCTCTTCAGGAAGCACGAAACTTCGCGCATTTAGCTGAACTTAAACTAGTAGCTCACCACGAAATAAAAGCATCTTTTAATGTGAAATCATTCCTTTCTTGATTTCAAATGTCTTGAAGAGAATTATGCAAATGTATCGGGAATAACTAATATCTTTATTACTTTCGGTAAAGTTTATTGCAAAAAACAACTAAAAAGTTTCAATTGGTTGATAAATATAAAGCTTTCATAGCAAATCGTAAAATGATATTTAATGTAACGTAACAAAAGGCTTTGATAAATTGTTAAACTCATCTTCGTCCATATTTTTATGAAGACGGAAATGTATATTCGCGGGTCGTTCAATAAAGTTTCCCATGACCTGCTTCCCGCGGACTAAGACAAACTCAGCTTTTCAAAGTTATTAGTCCTTCTCTGCATAGCTACCACCAAGAGCCACATACTTCTCCCATCGCTTTATGCAGCTGTTTAGACCTCATTTGTAGAAGTCGGCAGATTGCGTCAGAAATCAGCATGTCATCGTCTAGGAAATGTTTTCCCTTCAAAAATAACTTCTTGATTGGAAAGAGGTAGAAGTCCGATGGTTCAAGGTTGTGAGAATAAGAGGGGTGAGGAAGGATTTCATAGCCTAATGACCATGTTTTCGTCTGAGCAACATGTGAGTTTTGAGCGAGGGCATTATCCTGCCGGAGGTGCACATCTTTGATCAGCATACCACGCCTCTCAATTTTGATGGCCTTCCGCAATTTCTGCAGCAGTGAAGAGTAGAATGTCTCAGTAATTGTGGTACCTTTTTCTTGGTAATTCATTATCACTACTCCGCACTGGTCCCAAAAGACCATGAACATGACCTTGCCTGCTGACGATTGGACATGTGCCTTTTATGAAGGTGGTGAGTCAGAGTGCTTATATTGTTTGGACTGGGGTTTAGTCTCTGGGTCGTAATGATGGACCTATGTTTCGTCCTGCGTAATGTCTTCGTCAATGACGGACTATGGCCACCCTGGAATGAGAGCAGTGTCCACTGAAATCCGACTACACTTGAATTGACAATGCCAGTGCTTTCCTACGTCATAAGATGGGAGATCCTCCTCAAAAGTCTCCCGTGGTATGCGGCCTTTCAAGTACAAGGACCTGATGACCGCTCTGCATTCAACTGGTTTCATGATCATGCGTTACTCCACGTTGGTGCCCGTAGAAGAGAAAGAGCAGTTCAGAGCTGTAGATTACCACATTACCTATGAAGGCATGTATCATGATGCTTGCTCAATTTCAGCCTCCTGCAAAAACCGGAAGTGGGTCAGGGGAAATCTTTATGGAACCCCCCTCGTATATTCGTTTATAAAAAAACACGAATAAAAATGTAATGTAGTAAACATGAAATGCCTTTTTATGTGGAATTAGATGCATTTTTGTGAAATCGAATGCTTTTCCATGTGAAATCGAATGCTTTTCTATAAGAAATCAGATGTTCTATGTGAAAATATACGCTTTTCCATGTGAAATCAGATGCTTTTTCATGTAAAATCACATTCTTTTCCATGTGAAATCAGATGCGTTTTTGTGAAATTCTGTTTATTTTGTACACAGTAACAGCAAAGAGAATTATTAATGAGAGATAAAATGTCTAAATGGCGAGGCTGACGATTTATGTAACAAATTCCATAATGGTTAAAGTTATCCATCATATGTAATGGTTTATGTAAATATGTGATGAATTAAAGATGGGTGTTTTAATTTATGAAAGGGTGTGATGATTTATGGAAAGGTATGACAATTAGTGGAAGTGTGAAATAATTTAGATTAAAATTTGATGTCTTATAGGTGTCATAATTCGTGGAAGATGTGATGATTTATGGGAAGTTACGATAATTTATGGAAAGATGCGATGATTTTTGGAAATATATAATTTGTGCAAGGGTGCTGCAATGATTTGCTTAAAGATATAGTGATTTTTGTTTAGGTATATCATGTAAGGTGATTTTTGTAAAGAAATATTGATCTATATAAAGATGCGATAAATTTTGTGAAGTTGCAAAGATGTATAAAATGTAAAAGGTACAATAATTTATGAAGATACAACGATCTGTGTAAAGATATATTCATTTGCAAAAAAAGGCTAATGATTTATTTATTGATTCATCGTAAAATCCAATTTTTAAAAAATCATGTCAAAAAGGGCGATTAAATCCAAGGAGTAAGGTCTCGTGCAGAATGGAACATGCGAGTGGTCTAGTTACGGGAGTTATGGGAGTAATTGAATGTTAAAAAAAAAATGGACAACAGTTTTCAAAAACATGTACATTTCTTTCATGACTTCGATTTGATTTGCCATAGCTGCATGCAAATTATTCCTAATAAAACTCGTGACGTTTCATCTTAACTTCTCATTTCGCAATTTTTCAATTCTGCGACGTTTCCTTTTCTGCAAATGCAAAGCGTTTCAATCCATCTCTTTCAGAACGAAGATATACGAGTCTAACGTTTCGACTTTCACAACTCATTGCTGTCATCATGTGCATTCAATATTGCTCGAAAAATATGGACGGAAACGTGACGGTAGGATTTTTCAATTACCGAAGCAAACTTGCACGTAGATGTGACAACCTCCGCCCCCCCACGGGTGTTCCTAGGTTATTTCAAACAGTGCCGAAAAGAGTTTGCAAATATGTTAGAATATGGAATATCTTATGCAGTTTAATAGGATGAAAAAGTCTTGAGGAAAATGCATTGTGCTTGCAGAAAAACCAGTTCTGTGCATTTGATAGTTTAGTATATAGAGTTTTAAATATATCGGGTTTAGTATATAAAATTTTAAATATATCGGGTTTAGGATATAGAGTTTTAGATATATCGGTGGTTTTAATTCACCGATTTATATCCCATTATCACTCCATTATCGGTTTAGTCCTAAAACTTGGTTAAAATGAACGTGGAGGATCAAGAAATGGAAGGACCTCTTCACTATAACTGATGTTTGATATATTTCGCTATAACTGATGATGATATTTACTATAACTGATGATGATATTCACTATAACTGATGATGATATTCACTATAACTGATGATAGTCACTATAACTGATGTTTGATATAACCATTTAACAAAAACCGTACTTTCATATAACAGATAACATGAATGATTTATAAATGCGTGGTCTCAATTAATCATTACTATTTTTTAATTTTAAAAGATTAATACAGTGCTGGACAAAACTATAAGTTTAGTAGATTTTCTGACATGAACGGGTTAGTAAAGAATTTACATGAATGGGGGTAGGCAAAGATTTGTTTTATGATGACTAGCAAAGTATTTTAAACATCCACAAGCTTTTATGATTACGTGATCTAAAGTTGTTTAAAAAATATTGTAAATGATTTGGTCAAAATTATAAGTTCATAAAATTTTTCCCTAATGAAAAGTTTTATACTGTATGCAAATTACTTTTACCGGTGATGTGACGTTATCTACTAGTAAGAAAATAAAAAGAGGTGCGTAATCGAAATTTTGAGTTAGTTGTAAAGATACCAAGAGCTAACCAACTTCGTGAATGTGAATTTCTACAACCTTGGAAATTACATGGCAGCGGTTTATCTTAAAAGAAAATTGTAGGGATGACTGGAATCTCTGCGGGCCAATTCGAATGGAAATTAAATAAACAGCGGAAAAACGTTCTGGTCGTAAACCATATCTTCCATTAAAAAGCAAGCGCAGAATTAACAGGTTTGCAATAATAATAACGAAAATTATTCAAGACAAAAATAAAGAATTTAAATGCCTTGTGTTCAAAGAGGACAATTTCCAGAATTCTCAGGATATTATAAATATAAAATTAAGTCGAAAACCACCGCTAATTTCCAAACATAAAAATGAATGAGTTTTTCTAGAAAGACGATGATTCGTATCTACGAATTGTATTCCGTTGCATTTTCTGATGGGAAAAAAAATTCAATTTGGATGGGCCGGATAATCGTAATATGTGCTGGCACGATTTAAGGTTCGAAAATGAAATGCAAATGACCGGGCAAACGGGAGGTAGTTCGGTTATGGTTTTGGGCATGATTTTCTGCTCAAGAAGAACTGATATTGTGATCCTGAACACACAGATTAAATTTCAACAATACGTCACAGCACTTTAAAATTAATTACATGCTTATGATGAAATTGTAGGTGTGGAAAATGACAAATTTCACCAGGACAATGTTTCTGTTCATCGTTCAGTGTGTACAAAACTTTGTTTAAAGAACATAATTTTGAGGTAATTATATGACCTTCATATTTGCCAGACATTATCCCTATAGAAAATTTATGAGGCATAA
This sequence comes from Dysdera silvatica, assembly GCA_006491805.2. Classification (NCBI taxonomy): domain Eukaryota; kingdom Metazoa; phylum Arthropoda; class Arachnida; order Araneae; family Dysderidae; genus Dysdera; species Dysdera silvatica. Next base: position 78,017,086 of record QLNU02015270.1, read on the forward strand.
TTGCGAGGGAAATATATGTAAAGATGGGGGACAATTTTCTACGATTGACGAACTCAAATTAGCATTTACAGAAGAATGGGAGCACCTTCCATGTGAGGCACCTTTAAAGTTAGTTGAATGATTGCCAAATCGTATTTTTGAAGCAATAAGGAATCATGAAGATTCTACAAAATATTAAAATTACGTAAATTGGTTTTTTTTATAAAAATGAGTGGGAACTTATAATTCTGTCCATATTGATATGTATTTATTGTGTAAGTTTGCAGCAATTCGCTGAAAATATTTGTGATATTGTGAGCAATACTGTCGAACATATTACAGTAATTACTGGTTCTTTGCATTTGAAGAACACATTTTTTCCTTAAGTTTTTAACAAATTTCAGGTGAATTTATATTTTTATCCAGCAGTGTAGTCAATGAGTAAAAAAAATAGTTAAAATTAATTACTTTCAGTACTTAATGACTGTACAATATAATTATATATGTGTATGAGACTATGACGTACATTTTATGGCAGGCTTGTCAACCCACGGGCCGCATGGGGCCCAGGACAACTATGAATGCAGCCCAACACAAAATCCTAAACTTACACAATAGGTAAGATTTTTTGTATTAATTGCATTAATTGCATGTATATTAGTATTAATTGCATGTATTATTAGTATTAATTGCATGATTTTTAAGGTCGAACTTCGTAGACGACAATGGAACAATTCAGAAGCTTAGAATTATAAAATGATTTGCAAAATGAAATCAAGTCCTTTATGGAATCAAAAACAAAATGTGTGTCAGAACTTGATAAAAACTGGCTCACAGATTTGGCATTTTTAGTAAACTTGACCGCTCATTTAAATAAGTTTAAACATGTGTCTTCAATGTGAAAACCAAATGACTAATACGGCGTTTCAAACTATAACAGAGTTCGAAATAAAAATAAACTATAGCAATCTCAAATTAAGGCAAACAATTTTATGCATTTTGACACGTTGGCTAAACACGGTCCTGTGAACATCGAAAAATATGCAGCCTTGCTTTTTGATTTGATACAGGAATTTGAGAAAAGGTTTATTGATTTCCGTAAAAATCATCAATCTTTTGGTATATTTGTGACTCTATTTTCAGTCGAAATAAACATATTATCTGCCAACTTTCAAATGGAAAGCGTAGAGCTAAAATCTGACATTCAACTTAAAAGGAAAATTTGATGATGTCTCTTTATTGGACTTCTATAAGATATATTTTCCCATAGAATAATATCCCTCGCTTCACAATCATGTCTTATTCATGTCATCTCTACTGGGAAGTACAGTACTTATATTTGTGAGCAGCTATCTTCAAGGATGGAATACACGAAGAATAAAACTAGAACCAAATTATCTGATGAGTACTTTAAGAACTCGCCCAAAATTACAACTACTTCCATCGAACCAAATATCGACGCATTTGTGTCCCAAAAGCAATGGCAAACATCTCACTAATTTCATGTTGCTGGCGTGTCTTACTTCTATGATAAAAATCCCTGAATAAATGAAGTTTAAATGTAAATCTCTTAATTATATATTCACGTTATTTTGCTCATCAGCTAGCTGTCTTTGGTGTTAGTGTATTTTATGTATGTGGCCCAAAAGAACCCCTTTCCTTCCAATGAGGCCTCGAGAAGCCAAAAGGTGGAACAACACCCCGGTTTTACAGTAAGGTGGTTCCACCAAATAAGGCCATATAGACCAATAAGGCCAATGGACGGTGTCAAAAGATCTGACCAATAAATCCGCTAAAGGGCAGTATCCTTTAAACCGCTCTGCTCTGCTGAATATTAAAATATATCCAAAACTATTTAGTTCTCAGTAAACAGCGGAGAAGAGAGGACGATAGTAGTAGCATCAAGCCTGATTTTCTTAATACTAGCATGTAGTAAGTGGATTTTTATTCATAACTCTGTATCTATTTATGCAAATACAATATGTTTTATATATTTGCAAAGGGGGTATTTAAGCTACTTTCAATATCGGAAAGTTGTTTTAAAACAGTACTTGAATTACGATTTTTATTGGTAAAAAATGAAAAGAAATCGTGTAGCCATATAAGGCCAAGGGTTGGCCTTATTAGGACCACTTGTTTTATGAAATTGCTTGCATTAATATTTTGGACTTATTTTTGTTCTCTTTATTGTGTATTCTCAGATTCTAAAAATGGCGACAAAAAAGAGAGGTCTATAGACACAAGAGAGCTTGCAGATTACTATGCAAGCGATTCGGGATGGCATGAGTGTTAATGGCGCTGCAAATGCGTATGAAATTCCAAGGCGTACTTTAAGGAATCACTTAATAACTGGTTCTATGTTGAATAAAATGGGTCACTCAACTTACTTAAATGAATCACAAGAAAGTGGGTTGTGTTTCTGGATCATAAAATTAGCTAAAGTCGGTATGCCTACTGCACCAAAACTGTTACTACGCACGACTTTTAATTATTGTATCTTAAAAAATGTTGAACACCCTTTTTCTTCGAAAACATGTTTAGCAAGCAGGAAGTGCTTGTGTTTGTTCCTCAGATGTCACCCGGAAATTTTTATGCGAAAGGCTCAACCCCTAAACCCTACGTAAGCCATAAAACTCAACAATTTCATCGTGATTGGCCACTTCAACAATCTCCATGAGGTATTGAACGAGTTATAATTAATGAACAAACCACAATCAATTTACAATATTGATGAAAAGGGATGCAGATTAACTATCCAATATCAACAGGTCGTTTTAGCTAAAAAAAGGAGTAATACTGAGCACATTGTGGCTCCAGAGCACGCTGAAAATGTTTCAATCGTGTGTTGTGCTAATACTATTGGACATTCCATTCCTCCCATGATCATTTTTAAGGGTCAACGCCTTAACCAAGACTATTACACACATTTGCCTTCAGGATCAGAAATATGTATGACCGCAAAAGCTTCCATGACGACTACTGTTTTCATTAAATGGATTGAACATTTTTCAAAGTTCAAGGCTCCTGGTAAGACTGTCGATTTTTGACGGCGCGTCTTCTCGCTTAGATGCTAACCTTGTGGATGTCGCTGAGAGGAACAACATAACGCTGTGCTGTCTCCCTAGCAACACCACACATTGGCTACAGCCAATGGACATATCTGTTTTCAAGCCATTTGAATCCTTCTGTGGTGAGGAAGTCTTTAGATTCTGGGAAACACATCCTGACCGTAAAATCACAAAGGTAACTTTCAGTTTACTTTTTGGAAAAATCTGGTCGCGAACAGTAACACCATCAAACATTATTTCAGGCTTTCGTGGAAAAGGAATTTATCCATATGACCGTAATGTTATTCCTTCAGAAGCCTTTGCTCCCAGTGAAATAACTGAAAGTGAAGATGTGTTTCCTGAAAGTTCTGCAACCAAAAACAAAGGGTCTATCTTCACTGGCAGCAGAGAGAAGAAGAAGAGACGTGCAGTAGATTTATCTGATGGCTTATCAGATAGCTCTTTTTCTGAGGGCTTAAATTTGCCATCCACTGATGATTTCGATACAAATTTAGTTGACACTCCTGCTCCCTCAACACCCACTCAGGCAGCTGCTTCAAACTCTTTCACAGATCTGCTACGCTCACCTAAGATTAAAAAACCTCAAGTTACCCACAGAAAGAAGGCCTTAAATTACAAAGGTACACAAATTATTAGATCACTGTTTGAAAACAGAAAGTCGGAGAAAATGAAGCAAAAGAAGCTTCTAAAAAAGCCAAAATTAAAAACTCAACGGAAAGTTGATCTGAGAAAACCGGGACCTATTGGTACACAAAAAGTTTTCAAAGAAAGCTGGTACTGTTTTATTTGTAAGGAGGACAAAATCAAAGACGTGATTTTATGTCAAACTTGTCACAGGTACGTTCACGAACTTTGCGTTGGTGTCATGAAACCAGCCAAATTTTTGCATTTTGAGTGTCCAGAATGTGACGATGATTAAGGTCCGATTTATTTCCAACATTTTTTAAGTTTCTAAGCTTGAAGTAAAGCTATTTTTCAATAACATTCTAATGTCTTCCTTGCAGTTCTTTAATAAAAAATATTATTTGTGAGTTGGCCTTATTTGGAACCCCTGTTCCTAATAAAGCCAATTTGCCTACGGTTAAAAGATCGCAATTCCTTTAATAAAGAAATAAAATTTCCCCAAAAACTTTATATCATTCTATTCTTCATGAATTAACACTTTGCACTCCAAGTCATTTTGACTATGGGCTACCAGCAACTCCGAGTCATTTTGACTATGGGCTACCAGCAACTCGAGTCATTTTGACTATGGGCTACCAGCAACTCCGAGTCATTTTGACTGTGGGCTACCAGCAACTCCGAGTCATTTTGACTGTGGGCTACCAGCAACTCCGGGAGTATTTACGAAGTTGCGAGCGCGTTTCTGAGAAAGGTCATTAAAAAGAGCTCGTATACAGTTTAACCTTTGCACTCCGTTGTCGCCGCTGCAGCGACAACGGAGTGCAAAGGGTTAATTTAGCAGTGTGCTTCAATAGAAAAAGATCGGTGCAATAACCATCATTTATCAGCGATTCGAACCTTACCATGGCCTTATTTTGTAGAACCACCTTATCAGTTCATCCATATATATGTATAGTTGGTACTGCACGTCCGAAACTTCAATTCCATATCTCGAAACATTATATTTAATCAGAATAATGACATTACTTCATTGTATTTTTTCATTTTTACGTCGAATTCCTCTTGCCATCGAGGAAAAAATATGTTTAATAATAATGATTGAATGAGTAAAAATATTATTTGCATCATTGCTCTAACAAAATCCGTCCGTGTGTAAACTATATCTCGAGCATTAGTGTAAGAAATTTTCGCTATGAGAACATAATCTGAATACGACTAAAACTTTATTTTGTGTTTCGTACTAAAAATCTTATTTATAAAATAAATAAAAATTATGAAATAAATAAAATTACAAATTGAGTAAAACTTATGAAATAAATAATAATACAACCAGGGCGTAAAGATATAGTTCGTTCGCGGAAAGTTGACCGATGGTACCGTTAGAATTCACGGGAGCTGACGTCACAAACGGGCTAGTTCATTACAGCAGAGGGGAGGACATCATTTCAGAACTGCTTTTTAGTGCAGACAAACGTTCACTAAAAAACAGTTCTGAAATGACACCCTTCCCTCTGCTCTAATGCATTAGCCCGTTTATGAAGTCAACACCCGTGAAATCTAATGGTACCATCCGTCAACTTTCCGCGAACGAATTATAAATGGATATTTCAATCCATTGCGTTTCGTTGATGGCACTGCTATTTTTTCAACGGACCCTTCGGAACTCTAAGACATTATACAAAAGTTTTCAACTAGAAATAGAAAAGATCAAGTAGAAAAGATGGACTAATAATGGACTTACAAAAGCTAATATCTTGTTCAGTAATTTCGCAGAGGAAGCAATAATACAGATTGATGACATTGAACTGGGAATTGCTCTGATTCGTGTATATCTAGATTGGCCAATTAACGTCAATGGAAGACAGCGTTATGAAAGAGCTCCGCAGATTTTTATATAGGCCCTATGGTAACCCAGTGGTATTGCATTTGTTCAGCTCGCCGTTAGCCCAGGTTCGAATCCCAATGGCTCTAAAAAAGAGTAGTCCAGAGTTGGGTTCCCTAGGCCATGAGAGTTTCGGATTCCTCGGAAAACTGTAGGTTCTGACGAAGCATGACCCTTGCTTCCACATACAAAAAGCCTAGCTTTTAGCTGAAGTGCATCTCGAAGAATGAGTTTTATCCTGAAGGAGTAATTGACTTTGTATCCAAAAAACAGGCAAGTCTTTAACCAGCATGTACTACTGGACTTCCTACAAGAAATCAAAGACAGTCAAGCGAAAATAGCAATGCAGAAATTGAAAACAATCAAAAGAATATAGAGGTGTACATGTTCGTATTAGCAAATAAGAATGAAAAAAAAAAAATACTCTGATCAGAGGGAGCGAAAAAGGGTCGATAGTTTTATTGTCAAATTAAAAAAGCTAGAATAGCAATAGGCTGGCCAACGATGACTAAATGAAATAATCAACTGGATTCTGAAAGACCAAAGAAATGTCCTCTGACCCGATTTAGAGGAGGGGAATGAAATAAGAAAACAGGTTAGGGTGGTATACGTAGAAAGAATTTGGAGGGGCTTCCACCCAGCAGTGGCAATGGAATGGAATGGAATACGTGCTGGAATGGAGCACCAGCGGAAATGTTTTATCTTCCTACGTCTTGAGAAAATCATGGATTTAGAAAAAAGAAGTTTTTAGCGTTGAAACACACTAGTCGTGAATGATTGGTCAATCGGAGGTCTTCTGTTGAGATCTTTTCTAGTCATCCATTTCCAAGGCACGAATCCGTTTTTCAAAGTCCATTTATCGTTCAGAAGTCAGTCCCAAGTTAAAAGGTCCGTTATCCGTTCTTGTTCTTCATTTTCTTCTTGGTAGAGGAGGCAATGGTGGTTCCTGGCATTTCCGCTGTTTTCGTTCTATTGGGGACTAGATCCGAAGGTGTCGGCTATGAATCCCTTGCGTTTTCAATCATCTTTTTCTTCCTAAAGTTCGCTTTAGGTCTGTCTTTACAGATGCCTATTTGCCTCCTTTCCTTCTTGGGGCTTTCCAACTGCCCTAGCGAGGTCACTTGGACGGGGACAGGGCAGCAGTTTCCTGTGTGATGGGTTTTCTTTCTTCTTTTGCTTCTTTTTTTCCCAGTAGTGGAGGATAATGGTTGAATATACTGATTGTACGCATATGATAAAAAGGAATCTTTGACTGAACAATATCTATGGCTGATAGGATTGGGGATGGTACATTCAACTTGTTTTTATCCCTTTTATCACGGTCACCCCGCCAGGGCACCCTGGTTCAGAAGAATCGTAAGAGATCTTGGAAATGTTTTAACAAATTTACCTATGTTAAACAAAACAATTTTCAGGCAATCAGCTGCATAGAAAAACGATTTTTATTGCTCAAAAACTTTACGTTTCGATCTGAACTATGCGGATCATCATCAGAAGAAATGAATTACATGTAGAAATTGTAAACTGCCAAATATACTTAGTTTGCGGATAAAGTATTTACCTATGTTTAAAGAAATTATTATAAAAATTGCAGATATGGAATTAAAAGCCAAAACAGGGGAAATGAAATAGAAAAACAGATTCATCAGTGAATCTGCTTTTATTTTTATTTTCATTTCATTCCCATGTTTTGGCTTGTGATTCCGTTTATATTTTTTATAATTTAATAATTTTTGTAATTTTTGTAATTTTTATAATTTAATATATTTTTATAATTTAATATAATATTTTTTAATTTATATATAATTTTATAATTTAATATATTTATAATTTTATAATTTAATATATTTATAATTTTATAATTTAATATATTTATAATTTTATAATTAATATATTTATAATTTTATAATTTAATATATTTATAATTTTATAATTTAATATTTTATAATTTAATATTTTTAATTTAATATTTTTATAATTTAATATTTTTATATTCGTGCTTTTACCATTTATGCTTTTACAATTTAATATTTTTATAATTTAATGATTTTATAATTTAATAATTTTTTTTATAATTCTTATAATTTAATAATTTTTAAACGTAGGTAAATATTGTACCAGCAAGCTAAGTATACTTGGTAATTTTCAATTTCTGCATGTAATTCATTTCTTCTGATGATCCGCATAGTTCAGCTGAAAAGGTAAAGTTTTTGAGCAATAATAAAAATTGTTTTTTTTTGCAGCTGATTGCCTGAAATTCGTTTTGCTTACTATGATGCACTGCAAAAGTCTACGTGAAACTATTTACTTGTTTGCTGCTTGCAACGTGACCAGGGGCGGACACAGACTTCCATTTTGTGGGGAGCAAAGGACAGGGGCGGGCACAGATTTTTAATTTGGAGGGAGGTCAAGGACAGAATTTGCCATGGTCTTGGAATAACACCCTTCATTTATCATGAAAGTTGGAATTTTTTACAGTGAAAAAATATATTTTGGGGGTCATGACCCCTGTGACCTCCCCATTGTGTCCGCCCTTGGCAAGGACAGAATTTACTGTAGCTTTGGAATAACATCCTTCAACTATCATGAAATTTGGAATTTTCACAGTGAAAAAATATATTTGTGTGTGTTTGTGGGAGAAGTGTTATGACCCCTGTGACCTCCCCTCCCTGTGTCCGCCCTTGGTCATGGACAGAATTTTCTAAGGCCTTGGAATAACATCCTTCAACTATCATGAAATTTGGAATTTTCACAGTGAAAAAATATATTTGTGTGTGTGTGTGGGAGAAGGGTTATGACCCCTGTGACCTCCCTCCTGTGTCCACGCTTGCAACGTGACTATGTACTCTAAAGTAGTAATTAAAAATTCATTGGGTTAATAGGGGTTTCGTGTATATGAAGCAGTGGTTCCCAACTCAATTTAAGCCGCGGACCACTTTTCCACTTCAATTGTACCCGCGGACCACTTTGAAAAATTCTCATGAGTTTGCTGCAAGACCCTAATAACAAAGGGGGCCTGGTCGTTTTTGAGGCAAATATGTTTGTAAAATTGTTCTTTGGTAAAAAAAAGAAGAAATAATAAACAGAAAAAAAAATCTAATGATAATACAGTCAAACCTCGTTAAGACGAACACGCTTAAGACGAATTACTTTTAATACGAACCGTTTTCTGAAGTTCCGTCAGATTGTAAAATACTACAAATATGCAATCAATTTCATTTTTATAATTAATTTTAACATTTAATAATCATTTTTATAATCATTTTTTAGCTAAAGACACATCACGCGGACCACTTAGAAATCGTTCGCGGACCACCATTGGTCCACGGACTACCAGTTGGGAACCACTGATATAAAGAAACAAAATCCTTTTCTCTTTGAAAGTAATGCAAGTTTATCATTTTCACTTGAGCCATCAATTTCCGCCACAAAGGCGCCAATTTCCTCATCAGATTCTGCAACCTAATTTGCGAAAGTTCCAAATTTCTAACTAAGTTTTAAAACTGGGGAATGCTTGATTTAAATCGATATTTTTGACCGTTAAACTATCGATGTGTTTAAGAAATTGAATAAGCTGGTGCAGCATCCACGCTTTGCATCATGTTATGCACGCCAAGGTTATTGTAGCGTGTATGCGATAAACGCTCCTCTAATGAAACGGAACTATGTTGCCATGATTTCATTATGTCCCTGATAATAGCGTTCTTTGTTAAGGCTCGACCTAACAAGAGGATTTGTAGGAAGTTTTCCAGTATTTTGCAACCTGGAAACAACGAAGTTTATGTGACAGCCATTGAACAGCAACTCTCTGAGTTTCTTTTTGTTAAGTTGAGAGTTACTAAGGAAACAACTAACGATAAAATGTTATAACGGATGTTTAGTTTGATAAGAATGATAAAATCTATAAATAATTGGTGAGAAAACACAGTGAAAATAAACAAAAATTAAAGACTAAAAGTCTTAAAAAGGGATATTTAAAAAAAAAGGTTTAAATTAGAAGAAAACGAAAAGAGGTAGAAATACATATAAGCACAAAGATTTAAAAGTTCAATGAGTAAAAGAGAAAACTAGCTAAAATAATACTTTTTGTATGGGCGCCACAAGGGAGTGCACTTGCACCACTTTGACTCATGAAACAAGGGGGGAAAAGACTGATTTCACAAAAATTATAGATCAAAAATATTATTTAACTGGAATTTTCATTGATGCACCCCCTTGCATATAATTCTGGGGGCGCCATTGACTGTATGATATTTAACTTATAGTAGATAGTTAAAATTAAAGTATATTCAGAAGTCAAGAAGTGTTATATTTGTTATTAAGTGTTATATTTATTATTAAGTGTTATATATTTATTATTAAGTCTTACATTTATTGTTAAGTGTTGTATTTTATATTTACAATTAAATATTATATTATAAATTTACAATTTTAATAAATATATGGACTATATTAATTTGTAAATATATATATTAATCTGTAAATATATATGTGTCTATATAAATATATATATTAATCTATATAAATATATATTCTGAAGTTATATAAATATATATATTGATCTATATAAATATATATATTAAGTTATATAAATATTTAGGTTTACCGGAAAGTTCTATCTGTTTGGGAAGTGAAAGAAAATAATGAATTTTTCATACCTTCAATAACATTTATTGTACAATATAATTTCCGACGTTACTTATGACCTCTTGCCAACTTGATGGTGATTTGTAAATACCATTTTTTTTAAATGTCTTTTTCTTACAGGCGACGAATTCAAGTAGTGCTTGACTGACACCTGCTTCAGTTTTGAATTTTTTCCCCTTCAAAAAATTTTGGAAGGAGAGAAACAAGTGATAATCGGGGGGTGCTAGGCCTGTGGAGTATAAATGGTGTATGTGGCAGAATTTCCCAGCCTAGCTCTGTAAGTTTCTGACGAGTCACCAAAGCAGCATGTGGTCTAGCATTATCATGGTGCAGTATGATGTGCTTCTTATTGAATATCGCCGGCCTCTTTTCTTTGACTTCTTTGTTTAAATCATCCATTTGCTGACAGTGTCTCTCTGAATTGAGCTTTTTGTTAGGGTTCAAAAGCTTATACTATATGGGTCCTTAGATGTCCCACCATATACACAGCATTCTCTTATTCAGGCTCAACCTCGGGTTGATGGTGGAGGGGGAAGGTTGTCCGGGGTCACAATATGCTCTTTTCCTAACAATGTTTTCTTAGTTAATCCACTTTTCATCACCAGTTATCATCTGGTCCAAGAAGGGTTTGTTTTTGTTCCGAGCAGGCAGAGATGTGCATATGGCGACTCGATCATGCACATTTTTCTCACTTAACTCATGAGGCACCCATCTGGAATATTTATAGACCAATCCTAGTTTCCAAATATGGTCTGAAATGGTTTGTTGGGCTGAGTTAAGCTTTTCTGTAATCTCCGATGTTGTCGAAAAAGGATCTTGCGCTATCATGGTCTTGACAATATCGTCATCGATCAAAGATGGCCACCTAAGGTGTGACTTATTAAGGTCGAAATCACCTGCTTCATATTTTTAGAACGATCTCCTGTACGATTTATCTGAAACTGCATCTCCACCAAAAACTTTCACTAAATTTTCTACATGCTTCTGCAGCATTTCTGCTTTGTTGGAATTCGTACAAAATAGAGTGTCCCAAATGAACTTTATCGGTAGCCATGCTTATACGATCGCGTCTTACTTGATAATGAAATGAGACACTTTTGTTTCAGTTAATTTAGAAGGGCAGATGTACATAAATGCAATGATAAAGTGAGCCCTGCGGTGGCGCAGTGTGGTAACGCGTTCTCCTATTGCGCGGCTAATCCGGGTTCGACTCCCAGCAGTGCAAAAAGAACGCTTACTCAGAGATCTCATAAAAGATCGCACTGCTCACTGTAGTCCGGGGTTTGGTTCCCCAGGCCTTAAGAGGTTCGGATTCCTCGGAAAACAGTAGGCCCCGGCGCATTATGACCACTGTAGTCTTTAAGCCGTAAAACCAAAAAAAAAAAGAAAGCGAAAGCAATGATAAAAAGAAACAGCCGCGTGTGTCTCAAATGAACACGTGCATGCGTGTTGAAACTTAAGGTATTATTATCGGACAGAACTTTCCGGTAGACCTAATATTAAGTGTATATATATATCATCATCATATTCAACCATTATCTATCCACTGCTGGATGAAGGTCTCTCCAAATGCTTTCCACACAAGTCTATCCTGAGCAATTCGCTTCCACGTCACCCCAACCTGTTTTCTTATTTCATCCACCCATCTAGTTTGAGGACGTTTTCTAGGTCTTCGGTGGTCTCTTGGAATCCAGTTCAGAATTTCTGTTGTCCATCGTTGATCAGTTCTTCTTGCAATATGCCCAGCCCATCGCCATTTCAGCATTCATTCATATACATATATATAATTTTTTTTTTGGTAATATCAAAGAGCTTAGCATTTATAAGCATTTCTTGACAAAATTGGTTAAATCATCGAGTAAAATAGCTTATACGCCAAATAACTAATGCTTTCAATATATTTGGTGTTTCACCGCAAAAGTATTATTTTATAACTATTTCAGAAATAATATCTTTTAAAAGTTAAATACCATAATATATAATAAGCAATAAAACATACCTTAATTAACTAAGTTGTAAAATACTGAACAGTTAAAATATTAGCTTAAATGTCTAAATGGCATTATATTTGCACTCCGTTTAATGGTCCCACCTCCTCAGTACAAACATTCCTTCAACATACAATAATTTATGAAGCTTCTTAGATGCAGGTGGAATTAATTCTCTGCACTTTAGCAGTAAACGATATATCTAAACATATGTTGCTGAAATTGTCAAAAGATACACATGATATGAAAGGGATGAAAAGATAAAATTGCATTTTGCTTCCGTTCAACAATTCTTTCCTCCATCTCTCGTATGATGGCACGCTACACAAGAAAGGCGGGAGCATTCCACAACCTTTCAACTCCTCTCATCTTACTCCTATATTCCTCCTCACGTGTTAATTCTTCTTTTTTAGGTGGATGGTGGTAAACAGAACATTGATTCTTTTTATTGCCTTACGGTTTGTTTACAGCTGTTTAGGACATGTACGGTAGCATCAAAGAATAAAACGACGGTCGTTCGACCTATACCATGGCACAAGAAGTGTGACAGGTGTGGGCTAGCTAAACGTAGGGGAAGTTGTGATTTTCTTTATTATTATCACCCAGATAGCAAAGGTCGTCCTTGAAATGTCCCGAGGACATTCTGGACATCCTCAAGATGTCCATAAGACGATTTTTCCTTTATATAATCTATGTATATTTCATTCAAAAAATTATGGAAATTCCATTGTACCAGAACAGCCGGACAGATTTTTGATCTTGTAACTTAAAGATTGCTCCCTTCTTTTCAACATTGTGGCCTAATTTTATCCCTTTTCCAATAGCTTAAAAAAATCACTATTAATCGAAGACGTAGTATATATGAGTATTACATTTTAATTATGGTATCAGTAGTATTTTTATTATTACCTTCAATATTATCATTTTCATACGATTTTCGACGTTTAAATATCAAGTTATAGCATTCCTCTGCTCTTACATTCCATAGGAGGGAATGAACTTCACGCATGCAGCATTCTTGAGAGGACCTTGTGTGAGGTTTGGCATTATCATGTTGGTATTCGTTGTGGTACTTTATCACAGCGCTAAGATTTAGAGCAGCGGTTCTGTAACTTTCCTAGACCGAAGACCCCTTCAGAGATCACTCGCCCTCGCGGACCCCCAAGAATTAACTCAAAGTTTAACGCCCCAAATTTGCATCATACATATTTATTTCTAGTGTTTCATCACTGATTTTCACCATTTAAGGAAGGAATTTTTCCTTCCCTCGTAATTTATTCTTAGCATTAAAGAGCAAATGCTCATGTCTTAGTATTTTTCAAACCATTGTGGAACACTGGGAGGGGATAGCGGACAACAGTTAAATCGCTGATGTAGAGATTTCATGATGGTCTAAACCTCTGCCGCCAAGAGTACAAAACCCCGGACTTTTGGCATGCATTCCATGTTACCATTGGTAGTCGAACTTTGGTTAATAGGATCACATACGAACGTGTTATCAATGCGTCACCTTAAGTCAGTGGACCGAGGTTTCTCCGCAGACTTCGAACCTCTCAAGGCCTAGAGAACAAATCACTTGACTACCACGAAAAGTTAGTCAACAGGTATTTCTTTTAGCATCGTTAGGAGTCGAACCCGGATTAACCCCAGGCTAGTAGAACACATGACCACTACGCCCTTCTAGAGTCTTATGTGGTAAAAGTGTGAGAGTATGGGCAACATATTTGTCTACAGAATGTTATTAAGGTACAATCGTGCCTTCAAAATACATTGCAACGAAGTCAGGGGAAATTGATCACAATAGGTAACAGCTTGCTTGACTATAATTCCAGATGAAATGGCTGTGTGTTCTCAATCGATGCAGCTTGATTGGAGCGACACTTACTTAATGGCGATCCTCTGTGCTAAGAGCGGATGATTATCTTGGGAAGGGCAATAACATCCAACTCCCATTGTACGACACTGAAAAACCCAATAAATCGGGCCAGCCCCGAACCTATCTCAATGGACAAGAAACGCGTTAAACCGCGCTCTTCTTGCATGCAGCCTAATCCACTCAAGTATTGCTCGAAAATGCGACAAAGCTCTTGTCTGAGATTGGTAAAATCAACCGTACTTGGACTCTGAAAACATCAATCCAATTGATCACTGTCATGGAATCCCAGGTCGACCTGACTTCAAACGATGGTGCTGTGTTATGTGCGTAGGAATAAACGTCTTAAGGGATGCCGAGAATAACGTTTTGTTTCTTCTAGTTTCTATTTAGTAAGGTCTCTTGATATTATAGAATATGTAAAGGAAGGTAGTCATCTTTCGGTGGATAAGAAACTCATTGGTTCAAATCACGAGAGCAGCCATGATTGCACAATTTCCTGAAAGTTATATCCATGGGTTATCAGATCCTTTATTACTATTATGCAGTGGCGGCTCGTAACTTCAAAAACGGGTGAAGCGGCGTGCCCCTCTTCCACACCCCAAATAAACCGAAAAAGTGGCCAATAAATTTCCCTTTTCTGGAAAAATAATTGTATTTATTATGATTGATATATATAATTTGCAAAATATGGATGTATTTAAATATTATCAAAACATAAAATTATTCATTATATACATAAAATTGTTAAAATATGTCAACAATAAAAACGTTTTAATTTAAAATTTCAATAATCTGTCATGCATAATATTCCAAATATTCACAATATATATATATATATATATATACATTTTATGAAGAAATCAAAGAGTTACACACCAAAGGGAAACAACATATCAAGCTCATCATGGGGGATTTCAATGCAAGAATTGGACAACAGGAACAAGGAGAGACATCGGTTGGTAAATACGGATATGGGGAAAGGAATGAACGTGGCGATCAACTCATCGAATTTGCAGAAGCTGAAAATCTTAGCATCATGAATTCATTTTTTAAGAAGAAACCGCAAAGAAAATGGACATGGAAACACCCAAATGGGGGAACTAGTGAAATTGACTATATCCTGGCAAACAAGAAATCAATTATTGAAGATTGCAGTGTACTGAACAGATTTAATACTGGAAGTGATCATCGAATGGTGAGATGTAAAGTGCACTTAAATACTAAATTAGAACGACAGAAGCTCATTAGGAAACAAGTAAGTAAGAGGGTGGATTTAAAGAAATTAAAAGAAAATACCGAGGCATTCAAGTTGGAATTAAAAAATCGCTTTTCTGCACTGGAAGGACTTATTGATGAAAGTGATATCTCAGAAGCAAATGAAAACATTGTTAAGACAATAGTTGAAACTGCTGGGGAAATTGGTGGTGTAACCTGTAAAAAGCACAATAGCAAATTATCTGAGAAGACGAAACAGCTCATGAAAAGGCGAAGAGATATGAAGGTGGACAATCAAAATACCAGTTCCAGGATTGAGTACATAGAACTTTGTAAAACTCTGCGCAAAAGCATGAAAGAAGACATAAGAAAATTCAACTGTGAGCTAGTAAGGAAAGCCATTGAAAATAACAAGAGCCTTAGGGTTGTTAAAGGAAGTTTATCTGTTGGGAAGAAACACATCATTGCATTAAAAGGAGAGGATGGCACCGTAACAAGAAATAGGGAAGAAATACTTAGAAGAGTTGAAGAATTCTACAAAAATCTATACGAAAGTAACAGTGGATTAAACGAAGACTCTGAGATAGTCGAAGGAACAGCTCCTAAAATCTTAAAAGAAGAAGTTTCATTTGCAATAAAAAGTATGAAGAAAGGAAGAGCCCCTGGTGATGATGGTATTACATTAGATATCCTAAAAGAAGCTGGAGAATATGTAGAAGACATACTTGCAAAATTCTTTACCAAATGTCTTAACAGCGGTAACATACCAAACCAATGGGATTCTGCAACAGTAATTCTTTTGCATAAAAAAGGTGATAAAGAGGATTTGAAAAATTACCGACCAATTAGCTTGTTACCTGCTATTTATAAAATCTTCACAAAAGTGCTAACACATCGCCTGCAGAAAAAATTAGATGCAGCTCAACCAAGAGAACAAGCTGGATTTCGAAGTGGATTCAGTACAGTGGACCATATTCAAGTATTAAGAGAATTAATTGAAAGAACACATGAATATGAACTTCCATTGTGTGTGGCATTTATTGACTATGAGAAGGCCTTTGACTCTATTAAAACATCAGCAGTCATCAACTCTTTAAGATCAACAGACATTGAGGATGTGTACATTGACATGGTGAAACGTGTGTATAAAAATGCAAGTGCAAAATTTCGGTTACATAAAGATACCAAAACTATCAAAATTGGTAAAGGTGTGAGGCAGGGAGATACCATTTCTCCAAAACTTTTTACTTCAGCTTTACAGATGATTTTTCAGCAGATAAATTGGAATAACAAGGGAATAAAAATAAATGGTGAATATTTAAATCATTTGCGGTTTGCTGATGACATTGTTATTTTTTCAACGAACCCATTAGAACTCCAAGACATGGTACAGGAGCTCTCAACTAGAAGTAAAGAAGTTGGACTCAAGATGAACCTACAAAAAACTAAGATCATGTTCAATAATTTCGTAGAGGAAACAAAAATACAAGTTGACAACATTGAGCTAGAAATTGCTGATTCATATATTTACCTTGGCCAGCTGATTTCAATGGATGGCAACATTATGAAAGAACTCAACAGACGTATTAAACTTGGCTGGAGTGCATTTGGAAGAAACAGTTTTATCCTGAAGGGGAAATTGCCTTTGTGTCTAAAAAGAAAGGTCTTCAACCAGTGTGTATTGCCAGTCCTCTCTTATGGATCAGAGACATGGAGTCTAACAGTTGGAGCAATACGAAAGTTACAGACAACGCAAAGGAGCATGGAGAGGTGCATGCTTGGAATAACTAGGAGAGATCGAAAAAGAAACACTTGGGTGAGAGAGCAAACTAGAGTAGAGGACATCATTGTTAAAGTAAAAGGGCTGAAATGGCGATGGGCTGGGCATATTGCAAGAAGAACTGATCAACGATGGACAACAGAAATTCTGAACTGGATTCCAAGAGACCACCGAAGACCTAGAAAACGTCCTCAAACTAGATGGGTGGATGAAATAAGAAAAGAGGTTGGGGTGACGTGGAAACGAATGGCCCAGGATAGACTTGTGTGGAAAGCATTTGGAGAGACCTTCATCCAGCAGTGGATAGATAATGGTTGAATATGATGATGATGATATATATATATATATATATATATATATATATAGGACCTGTGATATGGTAATACATGTTGTACAGACAGAGAGAATAGGTAGAGACAACAAGCAAAAACAAATATGCCATATATGCTTACCCAGTCTTTATTTTTTGAATATAAGTTCGATTTCTTTTAGACTTGCAAACTTGTCGATGATGTGAAAAAATGGTTGAGTTTCTATTAACTCTTTTAATAGTTCCTTTTCAATTGAAATTTTTAACAAGTTTCTATGTCTGTCTTCAAACATCGTATTACGCAGACTGATTTTGATTCTGTTTAAGCAAGAAAAATTTGGTTCTACGGAAACACTAGTGGACGGAATAGTCACTATTAAGCAAAAAAGTTTATAAGCTTCTTTAAAAATGTATCTGTTTTCTGTTAAAATTTCCATGAATGTTTGTAATTTCATATCTCTATACTGCTTATCCAGATATATGTGTTTTAATTCATTTTTCAATCTTTGGAAGTCAGTAAATATATTGGGGTAGTACACATTTAAATTATTTATTGTTTTTGTAAGAAATTTATTGGAATACTCTATAAATTTTGAAGTATCCATTAATGTAATAAAATGAAGCTTTTCCATATCTTGAAAACGTGTGGTAATTTGTAAAGAAATAGTATCTAATATTTCATAAAATGTAAAATTTTATATTTTTCAAAAATTTGATCTCGTGCGAGCGTCACTTTTTTTTTGTCCCTCTCGGTGTTCAGTTGGAACTGTTGTTTTCGAAATCACTAATTCGAAAATTTCCATGAACGGATCCTCATTTCGTTTGCTGTTTAAGACCATTTGCGTATTTTTAATTTGTGAGATGCAAAAATTAATGTCAAATGACTTATTTTGTAGTACATTGAAGAGAACATCCGTAAGTCCAAAAATATCGCTAAAAAACAACAACCAAAAGTGAAAATTCAAAGTCGTTAAATATATTTAAATAGCCGACACTCTGCCTAAGCGAAGTTTGATCGGAGGTTGGATCGTTCATAATCTCAGTAAATACTTCTTTTAAAGAATCCCATTCTTTATTTATAACACTCAACATTTTAGAGTTTGATGTCCATCGCGTAATAACAGAAGTAGGAATTCGTTTTCCGACGACTGTATCGACCACGTGAGTTCGTTTGGCAGAATGATGAAAAAATGCAGGTATGCCGCTTACAGTTGCAAAAAATATGCGACACTGTGAAATGTTGTTGCAGCTTTGTTGTAGCACTAAATTCAGACGATGTGATAAACAATCAATAAAAACTGCCTGTGGCGTCACTTTTTTAATTTTGGACTGAAGACTATTTAAGTGCCCTGACATTACGCTTGCTCCATCAAAACATTCTCCTATAAGTTTTGATTTATAGTTAAATTTTTCGAGGCATCTTGATACAAGGTTAAACAATGCTTCGGCAGTCCGATTGGAACTGACGTCATAAAATCCCAAAAATCTTTCCACTAAATTTTCACCAGCAATAACATACCTAATTATGATACTACATTGAGATTTTTGGACAATATCTGTGGAATCGTCTACTTGTATAGAAAAAAATGCAATCCTTTATTTCTTTTTCGATATGTTCATTGATATATTGCCAAATGCAGTCAATTATTTCATTCTGAATAGTCTTAGAATTGCCGGCAAACATGGGTGTGATTTTTCAAAAGTGCTCATGAATGTCCACAGGGCTTATCGAAATGCAGTTTTCTAACAATTCTTTAAAATTACCATGATTAGTGGAGGTTACATCTTTGTGATGACCATGAAATGCTAATTCTTGCTTCCCCAAGTAAAGAACAGCACGAATGGGCGGGCAATTGAATGAAACGTCTATTAAGCTGCACATTCTCGTTGAAGCGTTTAATATATATTGCCTAAAGTATTCTTTTAAAGCATCCTCGGTACCACTTAAATTTTTCTTTAGATTTGAAAAACATAATGTACAATCCACATGGTAAAAAAACCTTCATGTTTGTGAAGAGCACGGGTAACGTTACCAAAATCATTGAAACCACTCTTATTCCACACATTTGATTTAACACCAATGATTAAACATGGCATACAAAAAAGTTTATTTAAATAATAACTCCCACACAGCCATTCAAACTCCGAATATCACGAAATCTTAAAATGCCGATTATATACTTTGTCCTTTTTTTGCAACTTTACTTACATTTAACACAGGCATGGGCTTTTCCTTACTTAAAAAATCTTTTTATCATCGTTATTCCAACTGGAAAATGGGGTGTCTAATAAAATACATACCTGGTCATTTAAGGTAAACGTCATATTGTAAAGGAACCTATTAGGTTTAACCTAACGAATCAAGTAACGGAAATATTGTTTTTCTAGGCGGTTTGAGAACTTGTAGCATAGTGCGCATATCTGAAGTTTAAACTATATAAAAGATGGACACAGCAGTGTCCCCAGTTTAACGGCTGCTCTTCGAGCGGCTCCACATGACGTGATGTTAAACGTAATTCATTAGTCACGTGAGGAAAGTGGAAAGGACGTCTCATCCTTCCTAGCAAGCTCCTCGCTATTCTTCTAGTGTGTTAAAACGATCATGGTGCGGTACAGTGTAGCATATAATTGCAAGGAAAGGGGTGGGGAAGTAAGGCGGAATTTACTCATTTCACAGGTTTATTAATGTGTATATATCTTCTGTTCACATTGTAAATGATACGGTTCCCATTATCACACATAAACATTTCATTCACACATACACACACACAAATTACCAAGAAAGGCATCAGCTTTAACCTAAAACCAGAAAATATGGAAGAAATAAGTCATTAAAATGTATAAAAAATAATATATAGCAATTATATAAAAAAATCGACATATTTTAAATATCGTACTTTTTTTAAATTATTGAAAATATATTTTTACTTTGTCAGTTGGTTTTAAAATATAGGTATTTATGATATAAAAGCATATTAAAAATTTCAGAACTCTAGTGCGCATAGATCTGAAGATAATCTCTGCGCAATATAGAAAAAGTGATTTTGAGAAAAAAAGTGTTCAAGTTGGAACTTGGTAACAAGGTAACATGTAATAGTTATTTTTATTTTATACAATAGTGCAAGAAGTAATTGAAGAATTTTGATGCGGTTTGTTTTAAAACACTGCCAAAAATCTATATTATTTTTTAAACTAATAAATAAAAAATCGATTTTTTAAAGATTTAAAGGTCCTGTGTCTCCTTAAGAAACAAAAACACAACGAAATTACACGCTTCTACTGTTACCACTCAACGTGCCTCGAAATACTTCAGGGTAATTAAATAATTCTAACAGATATAACACTAAACTGTTTGTAGTTTGAATCAAAGTTTTATTCAATTCTTTGATTTAATTTTTTTTCTTTGACCAGTAACACACCCCACAGAAAATTTTTTACCTCTAGAAACCTCTGTGGTAGTCAAAAATCTCAATTTTTATTTCTGATCAAGCCATACCTCTGTTTTGGTAATTTTTACCTTTTTCCCCATTCAAAACCTCTGGATTCAGAGGTAAAACCTCTGATCTGGCAATACTAGCTGACATGATGATGCGATAAAAATTTCTCTTCTCTGACAATACTTGATTTCGTTGTAAATATTCCATCGCCATGGTAACCATGTTCGCAAAACATTTCCGTTTTGAAGCGAAGCTCTGAATTTCTATCGTCGCTTCATCCGTCCCTTTTTCTCGGCGGGCAACATTTCGTTGGTGCGTTTAACGCGTTTAAAGCGCTGACTTAAAAACGTAGCCTTCTGTTCCTGAATGTAATTCCAATTATATTAAAGGAATTAAATTCAAAAAAAAATAGTGGGCTCAAAATAAAATTTTGAATTTTATTTTTCTAATCAACTTTTAAATTTGATAAAAAATAAAAAGGATTTGGAATTTAAATAAAAAAAAACTGCTCGACCATCCAATTTTTTTAGGTGAATGACTTAAAACGTAGCTTCGTTCCTGAATGTAATCAATTCAATTTATAAAAAGGAATTAAATTAAAAACAAATAGTGGGCTCAAAATAAAATTCTAAATTTTATTTTTCTAATCAAATTTTAAATTCGACAAAAAAATAAAAATAATTTGGAGATTAAATTAAAAAAACTGTTCAACCGCCCAATTTCTTTAGGTGAAATGCGGCTTCACCTGACGAGCTGCCGCTGCCATTATGTGTGCCCTAGACGTTCCAACCTCATCGTACTCTTGCATTACCCCACCTAATGGTGGCTGACAAGTCTGTAATAACCACTTCATTCATCTTAGCTTACAATGCGCCCACTAATTTTTTGTTCAATTTCTCGTACTTACGGACGTGTGCAATGTCATCCTTAAGATTACTGAATTTAATGAAACAGCAAACCAGCCAGAACTTTTCATTTGTGCCAACTGCGTTGCTTTCGTCGCATGATCCTCTCTTTGTAATCTCTTTTTTCGTCTGGAAACGCCCAGTACGTTCATTGGCATGCAATTTCTATAACTCGTATACGGAACTAAAAAATTATTGTATACTAATTTGTCGGTTTTCATTCTATTTATAAAGGCTAGTTTATTCCAAAGAGTGTATAACTACAAAGACATTGCTATATACAACCTGAATAAAGTGTAATCAGAATATGTATGATACAATCAAAATATGTATCAGACATGTGTATGATACAATCAAAATTATGTATCAGATACAATCAAATATGTATATACAATTAGAAATATGTATGATACAATCAAATATGTATGATACAATCAGAATATGTATGATACATCAAATTATGTATGATACAATCAGAATATGTATGATACAATCAGAAATATGTATGATACAATCAATCTGTATGATACAATCAAATCTGTATATTACAATCAAATCTGTATGATACAATCAGAAATATGTATGATCACAATCAAATTGTATGATACAATCAAATCTGTATGATAAATCAATCTTGTATGATACAAATCAAATCTGTATGATACAATCAATCTGTATGATACAATCAGAAATATGCATCAGATAGAAATATGTATGATACACTCAAAATATGTATCAATAGAAATGTGTATGATACAATCAAAATATGTATCAGATACAATCAAAATATGTACAATACAATCAAAATATGTATCAGATACAATCAAATATGTATGATACAATAAGAAATATGCATCAGATATAATCAGAAATTTGAATCAGATATAAACAAAAACATGTATCGATTATAACCGAATATGCATAGCTATAATCAGAAATATGTGTATCAGTATAATTAAAATACATGTTAGTATAATTAGAACTATATGAAGCAGATAAAATCATAAGTATTCATCAAATAAAATAAGAAATGGGTCAGATAATCAGAAATATGTAAGTTAGGTATAATCAGAAATATGTAAGTTAGGTATAATGAGAAATATGTAAAGTAAATTTGCTCCTTAAGATGCAAGCTATTATTTAATTAAAAGATATGCAAGAATATAAAGTTACTTACATACGATAGTATTACTGAGTTAATGCATATTGATTGAAATGGAAGTTATTTAATATGGATGGGGATTTCACTTTTATTATGCATGCTTCTCCGTATTCATTGAAATTAGTTCAGAAATCTTTAAAGCGTCATATAAAGTTGAAGAATCACATTCTCTCTCAGACTTGTGGAGAGCTATTTCTTCCGAATAATTTTTGTATTAAGACTTTTCCTTCTTCCAAGCTCTTAATGCTCGTCAGCTTCAACAGAAAGGCAACAGCGTCTTGGCGAAATCGCTTTGATTCGAAGATTTGCATATTCTCATAAAACTTGTCACTATGCAAATGATTTATACTCATTGAAAGTTTTGAGTTTTAAATAAAACTTTTTAAATTTGTTTGAGTCCTGAATTTCCATCAAATTCCCATAAATTTTTGATTTTAGTGCGCACCAGAGGATTTGGTGTTTATACTTTTATTTGATACGTCTTATTAGCTAAAGATTAGAATTTCTTATGGAAAAGAAAATTGTTTTTATCGGAATTCCCGCGTCTTTATCAAAGTCCCGCCATTTTGAAATCTTATGCACAAGACTGATAATGCTTATGTTACAGTACACTGTTTTGATAAATGCTTATGTTACAGTACACTGTTTTGATAAATGCTTATGTTACAGTACACTGTTTTGATAAATGCTTAAGTGCAGTGCCCTTTAATATGAAAAAATGTTTTTTATGTAATTTTGGTATTGTGAGTTGTAGCCAATATAATCTAATATATTTATATGACAATATGTTGTGCTTTATCACTTATAACCAATATTATTTGTCATAAATAGAAACAATTAAATTTTAGAAATAGTTCAAATATAAATAACACTACGCCAATAAACGTTGATTGATTGACATTGTTGTTAGTTCAAATATGTCAAAATGAATGCTTAATTTTTATCTCCATACGCTTATTTCTATTCTATCTTTTTGTATGTGCCCAAAATACGCGTACATTTCAGGGTCGTGAGTATTGAAAGTTGAAAAGAATTTCTTTCCAATTCTATGAATATTCTAAAGACCATAATTCCAAGAAAAATACCTTTATCTTTCTTGTCCGTTTCAATGTTATTGCGTATTCCAAGGACGTTGAAATCGACAAAGTGTAATATTATGAGTTCTCGAAAATGTGGAAAGAAATAAGAGCCTTGTCTTTTGACGTTAACGCGAGCTCGTCACTTTCTCGATGCAAGCCATCAATTTCCGATATAAAGGCGACAATTTACTCATTAGATAGCGCAACCGAATTAGCGATAGTTTAAAAATTCCGAGCGAAGTTTGGATGGAAAATGCACGATTTAAATCGATAGTCCTAATGATCGATTCAAATCGATATCGTGCCATCGATAACTTTGAAACCTTGATATTAGTTGACGTACAACATCGCTGCATAACGTTGTTATGTGGGCACCAAGGTTGATTGTGGTTTCGCGTATGCGATAAGAATTTCCCGTTTGGCGCGAAACTCCAATTTTATTAGTTCATTAGAAATTCTCTGATAGGCAACTCGTAGGTGCTGTTTGTCGATACATAAACTAAATAAAGAAATTGGCGGGGAATTTCCCGTATTACGAAACCCAACAATAAAAAACCGCGTCTTTTTTTGCATACTTACCAGATACTATCCTGAAGGAACACTTGAAGAAATTTTCGAGTTGGGGAACCCTTAACATCATATTAATTTTCGTAGAACCCTTGCAAGTTTATTTGGAACCCTGAATAAAATCCTTTGCTTAGGTTAGTGCTACTCAAAATGACGCAATTTCTGATCAGAATCTATCAAAGCCTTTGAAACGTGTTGCTATTAATCGGTAAGTAACATAAAAAAAGTAAGGAATTTTTTTTTAAAAGGAAAAATTAGAGGAACATTGAGAAGTTGAACAGAATGAAAGGAAAAGCTCGAACGAACACAAGCACTGAAACGTTCAGTGAGAATAAAGAGAATTTAAAATAATATTTTGTATCTTAACTGCCTGAGTAGTATACCGAGTTAAGTGTATATGTAATAATCTAAAGAAATATTTCTTCACCCATATGGGCCTGCTGTGCTTCCTACCAAGCAAAGTTACCATAACAAAAATGTAATGAGCTCCTGAAATTATCTAAAAGGTAAACAAACATCCGTGTAAGTGCTCGCATTTCACACTCTCTCCTTTCTATATTTACATATATGTATATATACATTACATATTTCCATATACATATATGCTTGAATACTCTTGTATACCGTTGTAATTCCCTTCGGTATTCTTACGTTAATGTTAAGATTTAAAAAAATTCCTCCACGTGAAGTTTATATTCTGCTCAGTGAAGTACCCAGAATATTCCAAGGGGGTAAAATGGTACAGGAACTTTTGGTGAAAAAGAAATGCCCAGGGGCCATATCAATTACGATTCTTGTGTATTATTATTAAATTACTAGTAATTCCACAGTGCAAAATACTTAATTAAACTCACGTTCTGTAAAAATTGCAACACCATGAAGGAATCACTTGATTGAGCTGAAACTTTCAGGAAATGCAAATTAGGGTATGCTATTCAAATGATTAGAATTTCAGAGTCATCGGGCATGCGTGGACTGAGCAGCGCCCTCTGAACTGCTGATGGATCCGTATAAATAGAGGGCTGTAGCGGGGCGTGTATGGCTATCTGCTAGTGGTAAACGTTACATGAAACGTCACTATGCCTCTACGACGAGCCATATACAACCATGAATAAAGTGTAATCAGAAATATGTATCAGAGACAATCAAAAATATGTATCAGAGACAATCAAAATATGTATGATACAATCAAAATATGTATCATGACAATCAAATATGTATGATACAATCAAATATGTATGATATAAATCAGAAATATGCATCAGATAGATATATCAGAAATTTACATCAGATATAAACAAAAACATGTATCGGATATAACCGGAAATATGCATCAGATATAATCAGAAATATGTGTATCAG
Organism: Dysdera silvatica; assembly: GCA_006491805.2. Taxonomy (NCBI): domain Eukaryota; kingdom Metazoa; phylum Arthropoda; class Arachnida; order Araneae; family Dysderidae; genus Dysdera; species Dysdera silvatica. The sequence continues at coordinate 78,042,967 of QLNU02015270.1, forward strand.
ATATAATTTAAAATACATGTTAGGTATAATTAGAACTATATGAAGCAGATAAAATCATAAGTATTCATCAAATAAAATAAAGAAAATGGGTCAGATAAAATCAGAAATATGTAAGTTAGGTATAATGAGAAATATGTAAAGTAAATTTGCTCCTTAAGATGCAAGCTATTATTTAATTAAAAGATATGCAAGAATATAAAGTTACTTACATACGATAGTATTACTGAGTTAATGCATATTGATTGAAATGGAAGTTATTTAATATGGATGGGGATTTCACTTTTATTATGCATGCTTCTCCGTATTCATTGAAATTAGTTCAGAAATCTTTAAAGCGTCATATAAAGTTAAAGAATCACATTCTCTCTCAGACTTGCGGGGAGCTATTTCTTCCGAATAATTTTTGTATTAAGACTTTTCCTTCTTCCAAGCTCTTAATGCTCGTCAGCTTCAGCAGAAAGGCAACAGCGTCTTGGCGAAATCGCTTTGATTCGAAGATTTGCATATTCTCATAAAACTAATAACGAATAGAAGACGACATTTCAGCAAGTTACGGAGTGTGAACGGGGACGAATGATCGGCTTTCGTGAAGGAGGGTTTTCTTATCGTGCAATAGCAGCTCGTATGGGGCGTAACAGCAGCACAGTGATGCGAGTGTGGAAGCAGTGGGTTCAAGAGAACCAGACAACTCGGAAATCCGGGAGTGGACGCCGAAAGGTGACGTCAGCACGGGATGATAGACACCTGGTCCGCATGGCGGTGACGGACCGTTTTGCTTCATCTGGACAGTTGGCAGAACGTTGGTGCACTGCTACAGGTGTATCATTGTGTGCTTCATCAATTCGTCGGCGTCTACTGCACCGTGGACTGCGTGCAAGAGTTCCTTTATACAGGATCCTCCTGACGAAAAACTATCGACACTTGCGGCTACAATGGGCTCATGGACATAGAGACTGGCGTGCTGATTGGCAACAAGTGGTGTTTTCTGATGAATCCCGCTTTAATTTGGGGTACAGTGATGGCCGCATCCGTGTTAGACGCTATACCGGTGAACGCCACCTTCCGGAGTGCGTTATCCAACGTCATAATGGACGAACCCCCAGCGTTATGGTCTGGGGTTCGATTGCGTATCATGGACGATCTCAGCTGCTACGAATTGTGGGTAATCTTAACAGCAACCGGTACATCAATGAAGTTCTGGAGCCCGAAGTTGTTCCCTTCCTTCAAGGCATTCCCGGAGCTGTATTTCAACAGGACAATGCCCGCCCACATATTGCCAGGAATGTTCAAGACTTCTTTTCATCACAACAGATACAGCTTCTTCCTTGGCCTGCCTATTCGCCGGATATGTCGCCGATTGAACATGTGTGGGATTTCGTTGGTCGGCGTCTCGCTCGTGATCCTCGTCCCATAGCTACTACAGATGAACTTTGGGGTCGCATACAAGCAATCTGGAATGCTCTTCCTCAGGCACACATTCAACGTCTGTTTGATTCCATGCCACGTCGTATAGCATCACTTATTTCAGCGCGTGGTGGCTTCACCAAATACTGATTTTCGACATGTAATATTGTTTTTTTGCTTTGTAATTTTAATCGTTTATTTGTATCAACACAGGTCGTTTGTACATTAAATTTCATTCAATTCGGACGAGTCCTTCATGGTGTTGCAATTTTTACAAGAACGAGTATAAAAATAGTAGTAGATTTTGTTTATACAATTTTACAATGGCCAGCCCTTGTCTTCCAAAAAAAAAATTACTGTTTTAGTAATAGGTTGAAAAATAGCCCTATTGTGCAAAACTTGCTCTCTGTTCTCTACTTGATCTACATATTTGTGACCTTTCATAACCCATCGGCTTTGTGAGCTGAATCCTTATGATAGAGAACAGTTCGATGTTGGCTAAACTTTTCCAGGATCTTCTACCAATGATTAGTTTTTTTTAAACAAGCTGACCCGTGGCTTGTGTTGATTTAAAACCTTCATGGGGTGAAAAGAGAACACACAAAATTTTCTACAGGCACTGTCTTCTGCTTTTGAGTAAGCTAGATAGTTATGTTTATTCAGTTCAAATGAGATGAGCAGAACTTCCTGTTGTGGTGAGATTTTCCTAGACTTTATACAGCACTAGCGACAGCCGTGGGAAAATTGCAATTTGCATATGGTTCGCAAAGACTTTTTAGCACTGTTATCCTATCTTCATCAGTGAGGTTAGATTTCTTGGCATAATTAGAAATATCTGGAGTCAAAATTTCCATTTAAACAGTTTCGGTTTACCTTTACCTCCGGGAAAGCGTTAAGACATCCACTAGCCACTACCGTGATTGTCTCGACAGCAATCTCATCAGTGTAAGAAGAGTTCAAGGAAATGTCGTTAGGAGAGATCAACACTATTTTCACACACAAAACTTTCGATGTCTGTTGGCGTAATAATTTTTCGCTTTGTTAGCCCATGGGGGACCAGGCCCCGTCGATCAATTACGTGGGTGCGCCAATGCTTCTGCTTTATTCTGTTTCTACAGTAACACATTTTTTTTCCACAAACCGAAAATGGGCACATAATATTTTATTAGATCAGTGAAATCATGAGTTCAGAGGCTTACGTAATCACTTATTCAGCCACAGAGACCATGAGTTCAAAGAGGTGTAAATAAGAATTGATTCAATCAATGAGTGACATGAGTTCAAAGCTGTGTACATAATCTGATTGATTCGGTCAGTGAGAGCAAAAGTTTGGAGAGGCGCACCTAATCATTGATTCGGTCAATGAGAGCACGAGACCAAAGGCGTACACAGTCAGTGAGAGCAGTTCTTAGATATACATTATCACTGATGCACCTGGTGAGAGCATAAGTTTAGAAGCATACGTAATCATTGATTCAGTCAATGAGAGCATGTCAATGAGAATAGTGCTTAGTAAGTAAGAGCATGAATTCAGATGTCTGCATTATTACTAATTCCGTTAATTTGCATTTTTGCACATTTCTGATACAATTACCCAATATACAGGTATAATCTAACCCGATTCTTCTTATTCTTGTGTTGGGGCATTTGCCCTTGAAGGACCTGAGCGCCTTTAGTGATCGTCGTCCATTCTCTTCTAGTCAAACCTTTCAGTTTAAAAGGATTGCTACATAATATTTTAATAATTGCATTAAATAATTCTCATACGCTAATGAATAGGTCACGAAGAATGGGCACTAGCTTAAAAAAAAGGTATCTACATGGTTGATCTTAAATAGATCTCATCTCTTTCTTTCCTTTCTCTCTACCTCTCATCGAATACCATAAACTTTAAAACTTTATTGTGTCTTATGGCGCAAGGACATTCAAGGTCATGGCAGGACCATCGGTTTTGTTAGAGACTTGAACTCCTGTCTTCTATGGAGTCCAAACTCAGGAACGTGGCTTGAAAAGATAGGCGGTAAGGGCTTAGTGCCAACAAAATTCAAGCCGTCGTTTCAATCCTAGATGTGACCAATAGCACAGTCTTAGGATGCATACGGACATGCAACAGAACACCGTAATATAACACCTTCACGCAACATTCCGTGTTACGCGACTATGTTCTGGGATAAGTATTCTTTTGACGTGTAACGAAACATCGACGCTTACCACCAGCGCGGAACATTAACGCGTCCCATCGTATCTAGCCTACACTGATTGAACATTTTGTCCGCAAGCCGGTCACAATATGCTAATATGTGGCGTAATGTTGACGCGTAACATTCCTTTGTTACGATGGCGAAAGATCGACAACTGATAAAAATATTACGCTGTTGCGGAATGACGTCCAGACTTGATAAGCAAAGGTGTTACGAAATCATGCTAAAAAAATAATTCCAAAGAAAAATCATTAAGTGAATAATAAAGAATTTAAAGTACACTACGAGTGTCCGGCAAGCATAGAAGAATCAAGATCAGTTACGAGAAATATTATCTGCTTAACCGGAAAGTGGTCAGAGTAATATTGTCAATGCATTGAGATGGCACGACAACTATCATCATTTCCCTTAACCTTAGGAATCCCAATACTTTGATTTTACAGTGTACATGCACACATATGTATATATAAATAAATCTGATTTCATTTCATTACACCCCTATCGCAACAGATGTAGAAAGTTCCACCTTGAATACCTTGGGATATATATATATATCCCAATTTAGATTTCGTTCTGGTAAGTTTTAAACAGGTTGCATAGTTTACTTTGAATTCAATTTATTATTTGGTTTGGCAACAGGTTTAGATTGAGGAAATTCTTGGGTTTAGCAACGCTCTTTTTCCTTCTGTTTTGGTGGGCGGTACATATTTTTTTCTTTGAGGTTTCTGACGTAAATACTTTTTTTTTCTTTTTATTAGGCCGATATTTATTAGGCATGAGAAGGCACATGCCGAAAAGAAATTGGTTTTCCTATTTCCTTTTTCATTCTATCCTTTAAATTTTATATATATATACTTTTTTCATTTCTTTTAAAAATTCTAATTTTTAGGGGCGTTGGGAGAATGCATGCCATTTTAGCAAATGCTGGCATTGCTAACAGAAACGCTCCTATTTATTTATTACCCCTCGTGTGGATTCTCCCCTGACGAAGTTCTGCACCTCGGGTTATTTTCAATATTTTTTCTTTTCAATTTTTCATATTTGGTCTTGCTTCTTTTTTATGTTGTTTGGTGTTTTTTATGGGGTTGTTCCGTTGTAGTTTTTTGTTCTATATTTAGATGCTTTTTTAACAATATAAATACATATACTTTCTTGTTATATTATGCTTCAAATGCGCTAATATGCATTGAAAATTTATTATTATTTATTTATTTATTTTAAACTTACTACATATATATATATATATATATCAGGTTCAACCATGTCTATAACTCTCTGTTACAACACTTCTTTTCGGTTCCTTAACTGTCGTCCTAGACAGATTTTATTGCATATAAATTAATACATAAAATGTCACGAGAAGCAAGACCTTCATATAACGTTTCGTCCCAAAAAACTGAGGATAAAATATACAGCGAATTGATATTTATATAGGACAGAATAAAATTCAAGAAATTTCCCTTTTTTCCTCAAATATAGAATAGAGTGGGACAGATAAGACCACCACCCACACAATAGGGAAGCATGGAAAAGCATAAACCATCCCACCAGCAGCATACTAAGATAAGCAGTCGCATACACGTTTACAATTTATCTGTGTAGCTCTCAAAATTTTGGAAGAAAAATGCTGCGAAATGCAAAGACAAATGGTGAGAATTACAAACACAAATGCAGAGAATTACGAAAAAAAAATTCTCACTTACCCGGGGATAATATAACAACTGAAGTTATGATGAGTGCACAGACCGTGGCAATTACCAACAAGGATATAATGATACCTTTCCAATTTCGCTGTTCCTCTTCTTCAGACGCCAAATCCTGAAAAGAAAAGAAACATTTAATTAAAAATAATTAGTTTGCGGTCGTTATTACAACTAAAGGAATCTAATTCAAATAATGGGAATCGGTCACTTAATTGTGATGATACCAGATTAAACTTTTTGTTTAATTAGAGCCGTAATTGGACTTGGGAATTTTTTTTCTATAACATGATATTTTTGTTAGATTAAGAGTAGCTATTCTTACTCAAAAACAGAGCTCTTCGAACTTGATGTAAACTATAATGAGTATCGATTTTCTAGAGCTATTCGTACTATAAAAATAGCGAAAGAAATAATTCATTTTCAAAAGAATCATATCTCGGAAAGTTGAAGAATTGTCTTTCAAATGAAATTCTATAGTCTGAATTGGAATAAAAGTTGTACTAGTTTTTGAATAACTAATCGCATTCTGAAGTACAGACAAATGAATAATTCTTTGAGTAGCTGTTCGCCTCCTGAATAGCAGACAAACGAATAGTCCCTTCAGTAGAATCCGGAAATACATACAAACAAACGAATAGTAGTACCCTGAGTAGCTATTTGCATTCTGAAGTGTAGATAAGCGAATGGTTACTTGAATAGCTATTCGCTTCCAAAGATGTAGGCAAACGAATAATTCTTTGGGTAACTATTCGCATCCTGAAGTGCAGACAAATGAATAGCTTTTTCAGCAGCTGGCTATTCATGTCTTGGTACGGCACACATCCTTTTAAATGTGTTTATTTTTATTGTTTATCCACACACACCTGTTTTTAATTGGCTCTAATTTATCGACTTGTATCATGCAGAGCCCTATCAAGCCAAACTGCGGCCCAGGCCTTGTATTCATTCGGATCCCTGCCTACGCACCAGCAACAAAATTATTCAATAACAAATGCAAACTTTTGTTATATATACAATACTTTATTTTCCATGCTACAGTTTGTCAATCCTGTACATGGAGGAAGAGTTGCAAAACCAAAAGTTAATTTCCTCTCTCCATATACTGGCTTAAGTTTCATTTCTTATAATTAGTCTTCTTAATTTGTTTCTAAATTCAGTCCCTGATGTAATATTTTTTATTTCGTTTGGTAATGAATTCCACGTCTTCATACCATAATAGTTTATATTACCGGAACCCATGTTTGTTTTTATTTTTTTAATTTTTAAAGTTTCCCCCTGATCGAGTATTTTTCACATTTGGTTTGTTTTCTATATTTATTTCCTCAATATACTTCCCTTTTTTTATTCGATTAAATATCATTATCAAAATTTTAAATCCATGTATTTGATCTAAATTCATTATATTATTTTCAATTTTTATTTCTTGTTTTTTGTTTTTTTTTTGCGTTACATTGTTCCAAAATCTATTTAATATTGTTTGCATACTTTTTCGATTTTTTATTTCATATTTCCCCAGACACTATTTCCATATAAAATATAACTATATATCAATGAATAATATAAATGAATTTTTATGTGTATGGGTAACAGATTCTTTAATCTTTAATACTCCTACACTTTTTCTAATTTTTTTTATTAACTTCCAAAATATATTTATTCCAATTTAAACTTCATTTATATAAATACCAAGGAACTTAATTTCATCCGTTTTCTTTATTTCCTTATTATCTAACTTCAGTGTTTCCAAATTATCTAATTTTTTATTTATATTATGAAAAAGTATATGCTTAGTTTTTGTATATTAACTATTAGTTTATTATTTTTAGACCACTGATTTAGAATTTCTAGTTTTAATTTTGCCTTGATGAAGAGGTTTTCTTGTGACATATCTCCAAAAGATAGATCTAAACGCATCATCAGACCTATGTCGCCAGTAAATAAGTTTACACCATCGTCAATGTCAGTAATATCATTTATATATATG
>QLNU02015270.1:78063142-78122836 GCA_006491805.2 Dysdera silvatica
AACAACTTCAACCTGCGCTCCTTTTGTGACACGTAAAATTATCAAGCTACACATTCCCTCCAATTGTTTCTCAGCATTTTTGTATAACTGCTTTTATCAAAGCAATAACTTTAGGCTTCAAATGATCGAAAGGAGCTACGCAGAGCTCTCTTAAATAACGCTTTTCGCACATTCCCCACAGGGAAAAATTAAGCTGAGTGATATCAGTTGAATACGATTGCCATGGAAACGGCCCATCCAACTCAACTAGAATAATACGTTCCACGCAGTTTAACAAAAAAATGTCAAGTAAATCTTTCTGAATTACATTTTCACATGCTGTAAGTACGTTCATTTTATTTAATAGTTTGAAAATTATAGGCTACGAGGTGGGAGGCGAACACCAATAATAAGATTAATCATAATATTTATTATTGAATAATAATCTGATAAGCATTTGTACGATTGCAGAACTATTTATTAAATACTTTTTTTTTTGTATATGCACATTTTTAAAAGCAACTTAGACACTCAGTTTTTTTAGTCATCCTCATATAAAGAAGTTAATTACCTCATATAATGAATAAATTAATTTGAGTGCAGTATAAATAAATTAAATATATTTTATGCAAATTAACTAATCATATAACATATAAATTAAGCGAGTATATGATTTGTAAATTAACATTGCTTAAAGTAACTGATATGTAATATTTACATGAACTAAATATACTATACATAAATTTACTAAATATACTACGAGTTAAACTAACACACAACTTCAAGGTATTTCGTAGAGAGCATTTTTTTCTCAGATTTAAACTTATTTTCCATAAAGAAATAATTGGCATATATTTTAAATAGTATTAAATTTAGTATCATTATAATAGTTCATAAGTTATTTCAAGAATATTTTTGAGAAGAATTCCAACATAATTTCTTAAATATCTGTCTTTACATTTTCTTTCCTATAAATTCTTTTCAAACGAAAGGGTTTATTCATGTATGTTATGTGTTTTTTTATAAGCATAAAATCGATATTGCTCAGGAATCGATGTAGATAGTGATGGATTAGTTACCGATTCTTAATATTTATATCGATTACTATTTCGTAATTTTACATATTAATAGCAAAGATATTTTCCCTATTTTAAAAGAATTTCCGGCATTTGGAAAACCTAGGGTTAAATTAAAAAATTTAAAAAAGATCTAATTTGGTTCAATTAGTTTTAATTTTTTTTTTGCTTTTGTTAGTTTTAATTTGCTTTTGCTAGTTTTAATTTACAAACTTCTTTTATGGCTGAATTTTTGTACAGTAGAATTTATTGCTGTCAACGTATATTAACGTTATATAATCGAAAACGTGTTTTCAAGAATATACTTTAAAAACATTTTTGACCTTCAAAGTATATAATATATTTTAGTCAAGTACCACATAGCTTGATGACGGGTATATATAGCATTTTATAACTGTATATAAAATACAGTGAAATGTGTCTTCAACGATACTCAAGAGAAGAGAAAAGTGTGTAATTGTATATAGTTCATCACTTCAAAGTTGAATCCACTCTATATCTGGAGGGAATATCTTTATAGATTATTGTTAGCAACACTATTATAGATTGTTAGCATTGTTATAGATTGTTAGTAGCACCGTTATAAATTGTTAGAAGCATCATTATAGATTGTTAGCAGCATCGTTATAGATTATTGACAGCGTTGTTATAGATTAGTAGCACCGTTATAAATTGTTAGAAGCATCGTTATAGATTGTTAGCAGCATTGTTATAGATTGTTAGCAGCATTGTTATAGATTGTTAGAAACATCGTTATAGATTGTTAACAACGTCGCTATAGATTATTGTTAGCAGTAGAGTTATGGACAGGTTTCACAAGATTACGATTTCTGATTTATAATGATTCAGTTCGTAACAGAACCTAATATATTTTGTGAAAAATGAATATATTAATAATACTAATTCTGAAAATTTGCATATCCTAAACTTAGTAATATCGTAAGCACAATTTCCGAAAACCAATTAGTAAGCAATTATTTTTAAATTTATGGATGGCTTTATTAAAATGCCAGTAATGGCCCAGAGAGGAATTTCAAGTCTTTGATATGTTTATGACGTCACGACTTTTACTAATCGAGGTTGCTTGTTAATAATTGGAGACTTCAAAAAGAACCGCGCCAAGCAGTCAAAGTTGGCAGAAAAATACGCCAAAGACTTCAATAACTTTTCGAGGATGAAATGAAACTAATAAGGAAGAGAAACTAAGCTGCTGAATCTTCAAGATGTTGCGTTTCTAATGAGATGAATCACCAAATGTAATTTCTTGAAGCGGAAATTCCTGACAAAGATTCAAATTCTCCCGAAGCCTACTGACACATTATTGAACGAAGACAAACGATATGTGAAGTTCTGTTGCAAGCGAACGGCCAGGCTTTAATGCATATTTAATGTTCGACCGTTTCTTCCCGAACGGCCGTTAAGCGCCTTAGTTCATTTTAACTTTTTGAAAACTGAGGGTATGGAGAAATTTCTCCGACTCTGGAACACTGTTTTGTGATGAGCAGCATTTACGGCGCACTTTCTGAACTTCTACACTTGCCTGTTTAAGCGGATTAAGCCGAGGATTAACCTTTATTTTAGAAACTAGGGCCTCTTTTATTATGATAAGGGAACCTGGCAATTTCAATAACCATTACCATGCTCTGTTATCTGCCCTTTACCAATTAGCGCTAGGAATTCTTAATATATAAATCATTCACTATTATTATTATTCAATTATCATGCTTTACTCAAGTGTAATTGTTTTTAAAGCGAACATCTTTGTGCATCATTGCTTTCATTCATTAATTTCACTTCTAAATATGCATTTCGATGCTTTGCAGTCCACCAATCGGAATGCATGGTTTTAAATCTTGTAAAATTTAGTAATATGACTGACCACCCTATTTTTCTGAAGGCACACGTTGAAACGCATAGCACTTTAGTACAAAGTACACAAACCTCTCTGAATGACCACTTCCCTTAATGACCACATTCTCATGAATGAAGCTCATTTCTCATGAGAAAAGAGAGTTTTCTCTATAGAAATTCATTACTAAATTTAGTTCCACGCAAAGACCATCAGAAACCGTTCTCCTTCTAGAAGAGACCATGTTTTGGAAACTAAGGAAGAGGCGATTTCATTTTTTTTTGTTCATCTCCCAACTTTAAATGCAATATACAATTTAGCAGTAACATCACCTTTTAAGAAGTATAAAAAATTATTTACGTAGAATTTATGTTTTAGTACTTTCCTGTTTTGGCCTTTCAAGCTCTCAGCCTGATTTCGATGAAGAACCCATTGTCAGAACTCTCACAGAAGGAACTCTTTGCCTTCTGGTCTTAGAAAACACTATATGTAGTGAATAAAACGATGGAAAATTTTGCATTTTTTGAAGACGATGAAATAAATGATTTATTTTTTGAACAAAAAAATTGTTTAGAGAAAAAATTGCAACAGAAGACATTAAGAAATAACATTAAGAAGGCACCGAAATACAAACTATTATTCATTCCTATTTTAAAAAGCTGCAAATTTCATAATTTGAACTTAAAATTGCTAATTGCCACTTAATAACATTAAACGATACCGACTCGTAGTTTTGAATGTTAAATTGTGCATACCAATGTGACAAATTTTGCTGTTTATGTAATTTGAATTTTCTTCTGTTTGATTTCGCGTCGATTTTTTCTCCTTTTATATAGACCTTCACTAAGAGACCACCTCTCTGACCACAACGTTTTTAAGGAACCCAGGTGGTCATCTGAGGGCGATTTTACAGGCATGCATTTAATGAATCTTGCCATCAAATAAATATCACATCAATAAAAAATATATTTTGGCTATCGAAAAATCATCATTCTTGTAATTTAGGCATTAGCGTATGCAGGGGGTGTTGACGGGGGTTACAACATTCATTGCAATGAAATTTTGTATATTTAACATAGGAATATGTGAGTTGTAGCTCTGTAACCCCCCATTGAGCCTATAACCCCCTACGAACTTTCTCCGAACGCCTATGAATTTAGGCTTCCAATAAAGGCTATAAAATTGCTGGGGTCATAAGCGTACGCAATAAGTTTATAAGGGGGGGTTATAGGTTCAATGGGGGTTCAGAGTTGAACGTCCATATATTCATATATCAAATATACAAAATTGCATTTCAATGGAGGAGTTACAACCCCAACAACACCTCCCTGCTTACGCTAGTGTCTGGCATTTACTGATAATGAGGGCTGCAGAAATCGCGGAAATTCGTAATCACCCCCCCCCCAATAAAAAAAATAGGAATCTTGTAGGAAAAGACGATGACGATTTCTTATTCGCCAACTGCAAAAATTTTCGCCAAATGGCAAGTGCATTATAGAGCCTTGCTGATAACAATCACTAAAATAATTTAAATACATCAATTTTTATTACATTTTAGCTGTGCGATAGAACCTCAATTTTAACAAACAGTTATTTCGACACTGGCGTAAGGTTTAAAAACACGACGTTTCGGGAGCCAACTGCTCCCTTTGTCAAGTGAAGGCATCATTCTGCCTTCACTTGACATGGACTCTCCTGGCGAAACTATTGTTTCGTTAGAAATAACCTCAGTTACCTTGTATAAAGGGGACTATTTCGAATAAGTGAAATTTCAGAAAACCTGAAAATTTTCAATGTAAGGGTACAAAGACATTATAACGTTTATCCAAAAACACGGTTTAATTATTTATTACTAAACCGCTGCATTGCGAAGACTTCACAAAGTGACAAGTAGGTATTAAGCTATTAACTGCTTTATAAATAGTTCATTTTTGCTCATACACATATGGAAAATTACTAAAGAATGACTATTGATGTTCATGCAAGCAAATTTACTATAAATCAGTTTAAGAATTTTCGTTATTGACCTTAAATTAGATGTATCAGTATGGGCTTTGTCAGTCTCTTGTCTTTATCCATTACTGCCCGGGTAGTTTTAAAACATGTTTATTATTATAATATCAAGATTTGTCTATTTGCTCTACTATGTTCATTATTACGTACTCATATTATTGTTCATGAACCGCCCACAATAAAGTTAATTAAGTCAAAAATATTCTTTTGTGACAATTTTGGATTCCCCTTTTATACGATGCCTGAAAAAATGCGATTCGTTAGGATTCTGATAAGTGTTTATAGTTCATTAATTTTCTGCAAAAATGGTGGTTATAAATAGAGCACATCGGCAGGGAAAGAGCAGAATAAATACCTCCTTCATTGAAATGACGTGAGAATTTTCTCAAATTTGAATATGAGTATAATAAATTTGGGTGACTTTATTATTAGTTTACCATCCTCTGTTACATTGTAAGTATATATATATAATAAAGTACGCCTATATTTTGAAGTACATTTGTACAAATAAACTGTGAAGAAAGAATATTGTTAAGTAAGAAATTATTCGTCAGTTTTGATGCAAATTCATATCTTCGAAACACAGACATCCATGTATTACGTTCTTCGTAAGAAGTATAGAACGGCATTACTATTAATGCTTTACATTATTATTATTATTATAATGTCATCATTACTTTTGCTTTACATTATTATTATTATAATGTCATCATTATTTTAATGCTTTACATTATTATTATTATAATGTCATCATTATTTTAATGCTTTACATTATTATTATAATGTCATCATTATTTTAATGCTTTATTATTATATATAATGTCATCATTATTTTAATGCTTTGCATTATTATTATAATGTCATCGTTATTTAATGCTTTACATTATTATTATAATGTCATCATTATTTTAATGCTTTACATTATTATTATAATGTCATCATTATTTTAATGCTTTACATTATTATTATACGTTATGTTATTTTAATACTTTATATTATTATTATAATGTCATCATTATTTTAATGTTTTACATTATTATTATAATGCATCATTATTTTAATGCTTTACATTATTATTATAATGTCATATTATTTAATGTTTTACATTATTATAATGTCATCATTATTTTAATGCTTTACATTATTATTATAATGTCATCAATATTTTAATGTTTCATATTATTAATGTCATCATTTTAATGCTTTACATTATATTTCAGGCAGTTCTTCGTTTTTGTAACAGAGCGCAAAGTGAAATACAGAGAATATAAACAGAGCTCTATAAGTTCTTGCAAAATATGGTAGAAGCTCTAGAGAGTACGGAGTTTTGACTGATCGGGCGTCAGCCCAACACTAAACTTACATCAATAAACCCTTTTAAATGCGAACAAAAAAACCGCTGGATGCAATGGTCTAACCGTGACGGCAAGCCAGAAAGGCACTTCGCTGTTGTGTTCTCAAAATCCCCTTGTGACTCGTCGTTTGTGTGGCTTCTTAAGAAGAAACGGAGGAAGGAATGGCGAGAGTAAGAGCACAACAACCATATCGACCCAACACAGCATCCTTTCATCCTTCCCATCCCTCTTCACAGCCAGTTGCTCGTAGTATCTACAAAGATACACCGCGTCCTCCCTTCGCCTTTATAGACTTAAAAATCAATGAAGAATCCTCATACAGCCTTCGTGAATTTAACCACGGCAAGGAAAAGAGCATAATGTTTTGCCGCTATTCGCCACAGGTTGACGCTGCTGCTGAAATCAATCCAATCTGTTGCGTTTGATGCTTTTTTTACTTGATTTCTCCTCTTTCGTTCTTCTCGGTTTGAATATTATTTTAGAGCTATTGAATACGAATTTGGCAGGTGTTTCTCTGAGAATTTGAAATTGACAACCGAATTGAAATTTTCTAACAGCGATGCACTCCTGCATAAGCAATTGCAAAGTACATGGATATTGAGTGTAGTTGTTTCCTTAAAATGCAAACTGTCTGATGCCAGATTCACTTAGAAAAATAAAAGCTAAATGAGAAGAGTAAGAATAAAATTCCCTATATCAGTAGATTTTTCCCTTTGAAGTCCGTAAAAGGGAAAATCATAAAACAAAAAAATTTTGTATCTATCGTTTATTATATTAATACGTTATGCAATTAATTCGATTTTTATTACTTACGTTATTACATGATATGATACACCTAGTCTGTTGTTTATTCCATATATATCTAACGTAACGCGAGCCATATATATATATATATATATAATTATAAAGCGGCACATCACTTCGTGTTTTCATTACTACACTAACAAGTCACGTAAGTTATTCCCTTTTTTGTTTCTTATAACAATTTTTGCTCCGTAGATTGTAATTTTATCTTTACAAAATAAATAAGATTGTTTCATAATTTAGCTTGATAGAGGAAAATAAATAAGCAAATATGAAGGATAAATCAATAACTCATTATCGGCTTCTTAAATTTTTGGTGTGCCACAAATGTGCAATCCATTTATTGATGTGCCACAATTGTTACATTTATTGATGTGCCACAATTGTTACATTTATTGATGTGCCACAATTGTTACATTTATTGATGTGCCACAATTGTTACATTTATTGATGTGCCACAATTGTTACACTTATCGATGTGCCACAATTGTGTACTATAATTGTTGCTGTGCTACAAGTTTGGTCCGTTACAATTATGTGTGTCCGGCCGCGTCTATCAATTTTTAGCATTTCAAATATCGCCATTACGGACTGCCCTTCTTCCTTAAGTCAAGGACACACACGCGCGAAAGAAAAAAATACATGTTAATCACGAAAATCTCTAATTGGCCGACAGTTCGCGCCAAATCTGTATGTAGCCGTTGGATGTGACGTAACGAGCATATTCGCGGGAAAAAGTGTGAAGAAGCGTCGGAGCTTTCAGGGAGGCCAGACGTCAAAATGGCCAACCTCTAAATTAATATTCCTCTTATTATTACGTTACCATTGTAACCAAGATTCGTATCAAGTTAGCAGTACGCTAATATTGAAGCAAAGTGCTTTAAATAAATATATTAAATAAGATGAGAAGTAATTATTTCTATACGAATAATTTCCATTGGCGACATACTGGCAAGCCGCCATTCGAAGTCTTTAACTGCCTAATATAACAGCCAAGAAAGCCCATAGAGCCTTGCCGCCGTACAATGTGCAAAGAAGGTTAATTTACGTAGTTTAAAACAAAGATACAAACATAACTGGGGAACAAATTACAACTTTTGAGCCTTTAAATTAGCTTTTAAAATATCCCATAAAACTACCATCCCTTTCGTTTATTTTATATTTAAATGCGTAAGGAAAGAAAGCGCAGTGTGTTAGGATGAAGTACAACATACATTCGGTTCATCTAAATAGATCGTGCATATATATTTGTGTTGATTCGTATTTTGTATTTCTACGACGCAAAGACAGCAAAGGTTGTACTGCACTGGAAGCTACAGTTTTCTGAGAAATCCGAACCTCCTATGTCCCAGAGAAGCAACCTTCGTACGTTAATGACGAGTTCTAGATATCCAGTCTCTGATTATGGTGTATTGTCACCTTAGACGGAATCGCTTGCTAAGCGTGACGCCTTAATCACGATATAATTGCGGATAATATAATTGAAATAATTTGGAAGCAACATGGGGGTAGCGATGCCAATGCAACCAATGTATGGCAGTTGCCTTGGGGCCGCGGCCCTTGGTGGGGGGAAGCTTTGGAAGTCGAGGCTCCTTAGATAGCATAATTGGGGATTTTGGTATGGGGGCCCTCTTCTACCAGCGATTGCATTGGGGCCCAAATTCTATAGCTACGACACCGCATGTAGCAGTAAAATCAACCTGAGTTTCTCTTTTAAGTTACTGTCGATGTAATACTTCGGCGTAGGGAAATTATTTTTGATAAAGGGAATTTTAGGGGGAAAAATCACATCAGTGACACATACATACAGAAATTAGCAGTTGAAATTGCTGTTTAGGTACAACACTGATGGCAAATGCAATGTGCTATGGAAAAACTTTTAAACCTGAAAGTCTTAATAATTAATAATAGTATATTTCAATTAAAAACAATTTAAGCTATGTTTATTCAAGAACCTTTCAAGAACATTTTTGAAAAAAATATTAATTTTTCTTGAAGACCTTTAAATGATATTTTGAAACGCCTTAAAATATGTTTTTGGAAGATACTTAAAGGTATGTATAAATTCATTTTTGGAAGATTTTAGAGCTAAAATTGAGATACGATCGTAGACTTTCAGATTAATGTATGATTCTATGTTCACAGTAATAGATACATTATATTTTATAATTATATTTGGCAATATTATTCTAAAATCTTCCTCAATTTGAAGAGCAAACATGCTGTATTCATTTTCTCACGTTTATTGCAATGTTTCCTTGCGTTATTTGCCCAAGAACTTCTAAAGGAATTAACCGCATCGAACAGAAATTCAATCTATGTCACCAAGTGCAATCTAAGAAGATGAAGATCCCCATCTTCATCTCCTTGGAAAAAAGGGAATAAATAGAAGAAGAGACTTGGCAAGATTGATGCAACAGTAACTATCTAAAGGAAAAGACTTAAAGGGGTAATTCCCTGCCAGCATTGAAAAGGGAAAATCGAAGAGAACTTTCCCCTCGAAGAAAGGGAGAAAGAACCCGAAAATGTGACACAAATAAGTTTCGGAAGTCGATAGCCGAACCGTGACGAAACATCAGAGACAGTTGTTCCAAAGGAAAGTAAAGCCCTGTCAGTGCCATATCAAGTCACGGCACTGTGCCACGCGAGATATGGGAACTGACTGATGCAGAAATTGAAACAGGCATTAAAAAAATGATCTCCATTTCATCATACTCTAAAATGTTTATTGTATAAGATTGGAAATTCTATCGCAATGAAAAATTCTATTCCTTTGTAATGAGATATTACTTTTTAGAATTCATACTTCCACTGAAGGCCATTTGATTCGTTTTAACGAACAACGGAAATTTCCTCTATCACCGTACATAATTTAAAATATACAGTGAAACCTGTCTAAACTGACCACCTTTGCGACTGGATTGCGATGGTCAACATAGACGGGTGGTCACTATAGAAGGCTAATGAATGACTAAGTCCTTCCCAGTCCTCTCTTATAAAAAGAGGTCACTTTCTTCAGGTGGTCGATTAACCAAGGTGGTCACTTTACCAGGTTTCATTGCATTTCCTTTTCATTTACAGCATCACAGTATTTTAGTTTATTTTTGATTATAGGGTGCAAGGACAGCAAAGGGCATTCTGCGTCAGGAGCTACAATTTTCCGAGGAATCCAAACTTTTGATGCCAAAGAGACCAAACCTCGAATTACGGTGGATAAGAAAGTGGCACACGTTCTACGATACTATTTGATGTCGAAACAGGGAAAATGGCACAATAGATGGATACGCTACGACTAGGCCACCCTATGGCCGTAGACCTACAATTTTTCCCGATTCCTTGGAAAATTGCAGGTCCATTGACCTGAGGTGCCGTAAGTATAACACGTAAGGGGTAACACTCATTTACCGCGCCATTTTCCCGGTTTTGATTTCCAATAGTATCGTACAAGGAATCCGAGCTCTTAAATCCCAGGGAATCAACTTCTGGATTCAAGTGAGCAGGTTCATTTTATTTTAGCACAGTTGAGAGTGGAACTAGGATTAATAGAATGCTAGGTGACCAAGCTAATGCAGTATGGACGCCCATATTAAAATTTGGGGAGAGCGGGGGCTTGGAAAAATTATTACCTCCTTCTTAAGGCTGTCAAACATTTTAATGTATGTACAAGATACTAAAATGCTACAAAAATAATTGATACTGCTTGACAATTAGTAATGAGCTAAAAAGTACCTTATTTTAAAATGTGACTGCGAAACTTTTGGAATAAATGCACAGAAGTATAAGGCAAATAAAATTTTTAAGCGGCTGGGAGGTGGGGACTTCTGCCTCCATGTACCACAGCGCCATCGCAGGGAAATACTATTAATCATGCTTGCGGTAATGAGAAAACAGATACTAGAAGAAATCTAATTCCAGCAATTTTTTCAAAAATTATTAGGAGATAATATCTTCTTGGACTATGTTTAAAAACTTGGGAATTTTCTGTGAGGCGGAGGGATACAAGCACATGTATATCTTATGTACATACAGTACTTACGATATGCATTGGTTTCTGCCTGTTGGTGTATATTAGAAAATAAACATGTGAGCATTTCTGCCGAAAACATTGAATGAATGAATAAATACAATCAAAATCTGTCTATTTTGCATACTATGCGAAGTTCGGGTAACAGGGTTTTACCGCATATATATTAATGAAAGTCTCTGTTACTGGAGACTTAATCTTCAATAATTTTGGAAACTTTATGTCTATGCCTACATTTCAAAACTCTGATTACTGGCGGATCCATGGGGTGGGGCGATGATGCGATCACCCCCCTTTGAGCCGGGATTATATCGTGGAAAATGTGATAAATACCGAAGATTATGGTCCATTTGTTGACACCCCAAATGCGTACAATTTAAAAACTGTCCCACTTGCGTACAAAGGGGGAGGGGAAAAAAAAGCACAATAGGGATGAAGTAACTCTGCTTTAAGAGAAGAGAGGGGGGGGGGCGCACCCCTCGAGCCGCTTTTGTTCAGTCCTAATATTGCTGATACAGTAGTGCGGCCCGCGGGCCTGCAAGAATAAGCAAAATTGGTCCTTGGACTGAAAAAAGTTTGAAGACCCGTCTTATGCCCCAGGCAGGGGCGGACTCTCAAAGGGCGCATACCGTGGATTATCAGAGGACTCCAGTTCTATAACCCATGAGGACTCAAGCCCTATCGCCCATGAGGGGGCACCGGCCTGGGGGCCGGTGGCCCAGTCCACCCCTGGCCCTAGGAAACAAACTCCCATACTTTGGTGCGTAGTCGGTACTACGGGGTGCTCTGAAAGTTACAGAGGGGCTCGAAGCAACAGAGGTGCTTAAAATTTCATAATGTTCTGATGTATTTTATTAATGTAACTAACAGTACTAAATACCTAAGGGCAGAATAACATATTCCAATACAATACAACTTTATTTATTCTGCTGTGGTACAGTAAGTATTAGCACAGCAAAAAGAAGATCAAAGAAAATTAAAATATGACTGCATAATGAAAGGTCCTAAGAAAATACCATTTGATATAACGGACTTGGGACCTTGAACTTTGAATACATTCTTTAACGAATTTTGCGTTGAAAATTTAGAGGTATACTAATATTAGTAATTTCTTTTATCCTTATTATAGAGGGTATGAAGATCCAAACACCTCTGTAAAACCATGATGTAAATACTCTAGAAATTTTAGTACATTTTCTTAATGTCAAACAGCAATTTCTATTGTGGTGTGCAAATTTATACAAAACGAAGCGTTCAAAACAAAATTCTACACTAATTCATTTTGAGAAATGAACGTTGTCTCGGGGTGGGGACTCTGCCCCCTGTAGCCCCCCCATCCTGACTATAAATATGGCCTGTGTAACCATTTTCTTTTTCAACGAGTATTGATAAAACGGTACAATGTTCGATAAACCAAAATCAATACGCTTTTTAACCCTTGGCCAATATTTGATTGATCGGGGGGGTTTTACCCGAAATAAACAATTTTCATCTCTCCTTACGATGGCAAGGACAAGCAAAACAAAATACGGCAAGAAAAAAATGAACATAAAATTAGAGAAATGAAACTATTTGAAACAGGACAAAAAAATCAAAGCAAAATGAGATTAAAGAAAAAGTGACTTCGAAAGATATGTAAATAAAAAAAATAGTAAGACGATAAACTAACCGTAAAGAGAAAAAATTAATAAGAACCAATAGTATAAAAAATACGTAATTTTTCGAGAACTTTGGTTCTCTTTATTAGGTGAGGTTTTATTTTCTTTTAGCTCTACATTTTTCTCCTTATCTTATACCTCTTTACACTTCTTTCTTTCTTATACGATACTTTAGCGGCAATTGTTGAGTTCATTAAATTTAGACATGCACCTTGGAATACAAGGTTTTAAGTATGTTTTTATATGGGAAGTGGTTTAGCTGGAACCTTCATAGATGAGTTTTGTTGTCTTTTTACAGCGCAGGAGAACATCAGCGCCAGAACCTACAGTAATTTCCGAAGAGTCCGAATATCTGAGCTAAAGGAACCTACATTTATGATATAAATGTAGACCCGCCGCCGTAGGGTAACGGACCTGCGTTTTTCCGAGGAATACGGACATCTTATGCCAGGGGTTTTCAACCCATGGTCCGCCAACTCATGAAAAAATACAAATTGTTTCACACAAAAACAACGTCCTGGCTCGACATCCGGAGTCTGAAATATATGTATTTTATTCTGTTGGTATTTTCATATTTCGTAATAAATATCTTAAAACACTATAAAACCAAAGTAACATGCGGTTTTCCCCTCAATCGTGTTTAATTTTAATTTTATGGCGTATGCAGGCATTGCATGAAGTTTTATTGATTTAAAGTTCAAGTGATTTTAAGGCGAGTTATACCTGAAAAGTGAATTTTATTATATATTCTTAACCAATTTCTCTGAAAATTGCACCCAATATTAACAGCTATAAAAGAAAACTTTTCGAACAGTTTCAACCTTTATAACTTAATAGATTTTTTTAGTATATCTTTTTTACTTCTTTTTTAAGTGTCATATTTGAAAAGTTCCACGTAGTGTATTTTTAAAGTAAAGAAATAAAATTATTTTTCCAAATAATCATTGAATCAATGCTTATAAATGTTACTGAACAATTGTATTCTGTTTTCACTAGTTTTCATTTAAACAAAAATTTACCCACTATTCATAAATTGTCATTTTTGGTCATTCGATTATAATAAACGCCTCCAAAAAGCATCTAAGACTGCGGTTGCCAACCTTTCGGACCTCATGAACCACTAAATTCATAATTTTAAATCCCCCAGGACCACATTTTGTGAATTTAGTGCAATATAAATTCGAAAATTGTCATTCAGAATATGAGAATTTTTTAGAATATTATTTTTGTTTTATTATTAATAAAACATTAAAAATACAAATAATATCCAGATTTTTCTGCGGATCACTGGTTGGCGACCTCTGATTTAAGATATCATTCCTCATTAAAACTGCAACTAACTTTTATTCATGATTACTCAGTAATATGTGCAGAAAAAATTAAAATTATTCACTGAAAATTGCATCTCAAGGGATGTTTTTGCGTAATGCAAAAATTTCTAAAAAAATTGGTTTTGAGAAAAACGAAACTAAACTTAATCATTTACACATCTAAATCTGTAACATGACTATATTGAAAAGCATTTTTCAATATGATGTCCTCATCGCGTCGGAATAACAAAACTGTCCTCAGAAAGATGATTTGCTTTATTTTTCACATGTGAATAAAAAATTGGCATTTCCCCCTAAATTCACTACTTTTTCAGGTATAAGCCCCTTAAAAAAATTTAACTTAGGACACTTCAAATTCTATTCTAAATATGCTGATAAGAACATCTTCCCAACCATCTGACTGCGTCGTACTCTAAAGATGTTCCTGTTTTGGAGCACTGACATCTGGGCATAAGCTGATGTAGAAAGTTCATATAGGGGGTTTACCGAGCTAAAAACTTCATATGTACGTACACAAAATTTCGTTGCAGTGGAAATTACAACCTCCATCAACCCACCCCCAATCCCTGCGTACGCCAAGGCGTCTGTAAACAGCTGTTTCAAAAAATGAAGTTGATAAAAGAATGACTGACGTCCACTTTGTAAACACTTTTAGCAGTGATGTGGGCAGAAAGTTCATAAGGGAAGAGTTATAGGCTTAATGGGAGGGGTTACAGAGCTACAACTCATACAAAATTCCATTGCGATGGGGGTTACAATCCCCCAAAACCCTCCTTCCTAGGCTTTTAACTCTTAGGGTTGCAATATCAAAAATAAGACCTGATATTGACAAGATTATTGAAAATAAACAGTGCTATAAATCTCACTAAAAGGTTTGATTTCGCTTTACATATTAACAACTAAAAGTATTGTAAATGTTTTTTGCTTCCATACGTATTTTACATTGTAATATATATATATTCAGTCCCAAAGGCGGATACAGAAAATATTTTTGGGTGGGCATGCAAAACTAATATAGACATAAGGAAAAAATATCAACAAAGGCTGATCCAGTGGAGAAGGGGGGGGGGTCGCATCCCTCGAGCCGCCTTTGTTCAGTCCTAATATTGCTGATACAATAGTGAGGCCCGCAGGCCTGCAAGAATAAACGAAATTGGCCCTTGGACTGAAAAAGGTTGAAGACCCCTGTCTTATGCCCAGGCAGGAGTGGACTGGATTCTCTCAAAGGTGCGCATACCGTGAATTCACGGTATCAGAGGACGCGAGTTCTATAGCCCATGAGGACTCAAGTTCTATCGTCCATGAGGGTATATCGGCCTGGGGGGCCGGTGACTCATTCCACCCCTGGTCCTAGGAAACGAATTCACATACTATAATACGTAGTCAGTACTACGGTGCATAGTCAGCAAGCGCACTTATTTCTTCTCTTTTTTGAATCCGTTAGAAATCTAATCCAGATTAAAGCCATACGAGACGACTGTTAAGTGTGTCTCAAAAGTTTAGTCATAAAAGTTATTTAGTTTTTAGGAAAAAATTACAATATAAACAAAAAACATTAAATACAGTGAAACCTAGTAAAATGACCGCTTTGGTAAATCGACCATTTAAATAAGGTGACCACTTTTTGTAATAGGGAGGGAACTGGTGTGGACTTCGTCATGCTTACATCAAAATCTGTCGTATATACTGACCATCGGTCTATGGTGACCATTGCAGTCTAATCCCAAAGGTGGTCACCTCAGGCAGGTTCTACTGTGCATCCATTTTAATATTCAACACATACCGACAGACTACTTCGAGAATCGGTGTTTTTTTCGAGAATAACCGATTCAGAGTGAAAAAGCTTTGTATATGCTCCCAGGAAGAGGAATGAGAGGTCATCTGTGGCTTAGTGGTTAGAAAACTTCTCCGACAAAAGAGAGACGGGGGATCGTACCCCACTAGGTTTCCGAAAATTCTCTGTTTCTATGAGTTGTACTATAATTTCCATAATCCATGGTTAAGGATAAAATGGAAAAAAATCGTTTCTATCTCTTCGTTGCTCAAAATTTGCTTTCAGCATTCTTATAGTGCCTTTCAGAAGAAAAGCCTAAGCTTTATACAGAGCCACTAGAATTCTCAACCGGCGAACCTGTCGCCATTTTGTTGTACAATTCCGGTTTCATTTACCTTGGCGATAAAGGTTTTACGCATTGGCGCAATGATCGCTATTTTGGCATAAAAATAATCAAAAATCCGCGATTATCCGACGAACGTAAACATTGGCGCAACTTTTAAGATGTCGCCAATAAATGCAATTTGCAACCACGATCACGTGATACAATGGCAACAAAATGGCGGATATGCACCAGCTCCCTTTTTCAGGAGTCTTAGCTTTATGCTAGTCGTTCGTAACGTGTTTCTTCAATCTCTTATTTAATAAAATTCGTAAAAAAAAATCGAACAGTGACTAAACATTCGAGACAGGCATTTTTTGAAATTTTCAATTTAGTTTATTGAATAAATATCAGAGATTTTGAATTTATATATGCAAGCAGCATGTATTGCATAATAAAATGGGTGTATATAATATTGCATTTACATTGTAATTTTATTTTTAAAAGCAAAGTAGTTTTTGTGATTAAACTTTTGGAACACACCGTATTTTCACGATAGGGCCATTTAGAAACGTACCTTGGAGTACAAAAATATGGTCAATTTGTTTTTATACGTCACGTCATTTACCGGGAACCGTCATAAGCTGGAATAAACTTGGAGAGCGACGTTGAGTTGATTCGAAGTACCGTATTAACAAGACTCATTTAGGCGGAAAAAGTCCCGGAATGTCCGCAGTCTAACCACTTATCGTCGCAAACGTGAAGCTTACATTCAACGTGGCCTACCTATCTTCGTTCACACTTCTGTTTCCATATGACTTCACATTTCTTCGCTTATATCTCTGCCCCTTCTCCCGGAACAACAGCGGAAATTAATGTCCCGAAAGAAGGAAAAAGGAACTATCTTTTCCGGAAAAAAAAAAAAGTTAAAGATAAGGACCGCTGGAGTGAGAACTGAAGCAACAACTTTTCAATGGTGCTGTTCAAAAGTGCTGAAGCAATCAACTACTTGTACGAGTGGAAAAATACTCTTATCAACTTACTAAAAATCCACACAAAATTGCTCATATAAAGTACTTTTTGTATCGTTCATTTTTACCCGATCCCTTAATTAAATCCACCAATCGTTAATCCTGTCCGATTCTAACAAAATGATTGGTGGACTTTTCGTAACATTTCTGGGAGTGGTTATCACACATTTCCACAGCCAATTAAAGTGTAGTCCCTTGATTACCAGCTGCAAGCCCAGCCCCTAAATTTATGAGCCTTTTAAATATAATTCGAGCTATGAAATATCTATATACAGTCATTTTCGCCCAATTCTTCATTTATACGGCGGAGAGGGGGGGCGATGTCGTCATCACTTTGTAAACTACGTACACTTATGTCATTGGCATGTTTGATTTTATGGTTTTTTTAACATTAAAAATGTTGGTTTGATTGTTTAAAACGTTCTTACTGAGATAAAACCCATAAAATTCTTCACTTCAATGCCAAATTTCGCTAATTTTCTCTGCCAATTTTTCTCACCAAATTTAAAAAAAAAATAACGGTATTTTGTTTTCGAAGTTAATTTTTAATTTTAATTTCTTTATTGATTAATTATTGGAACAGGATTCAGTCCCATTTTGCACCAATATTAGGTTGCATTGTATAAATACCTTATTAATCGAATTAAGCATGCTTATTTCATAAATTTTTATGCTTTTATTTTTTTAGTCCAGGTATATAATTAGGTATATATTATATACCTATATTCGCGGCAAAGCTAACTTCGTACACTGAAGGGGCGCAGAGCAATATAATTCCGCCCGTGCGATATAGTTCGCTCTCTATTACGTCAGCGGAGTCAATAGAAAACATGTCGTACATAAAACAATAAAATAATGCTCAAATACACGAAACATAGGCATGTTTGTTTAATTAAAATCTGGTATTTATTAAATTTAGAAAAAAGACTCATTATAGCAAGCGCTGACGTCATTTAAGTAACTGACCACTCAGAGGACTTCGTTCGCTTGGCGGGAAATTTGGCGCCTGGAATTTTGGCAACCGCGTTTTTCTGCATTCCAAATTAGGCGATAAATAGTCTAATAATATTGAGGGCTACCTCATTTTTCGCCAATTTTCGAACGAATACTTGTTGCGCGGGCATGAATGGGTCACCAGTAATTTTAACAGTATACCAAGTTAGCTTTGCCGTGAGTATACTCTATCCTAACTGGCAAGAGAAAACCACATAGTATTATTCTTCAAGAGTTGAGATATAATAAAGCTATGTTGAAAATGGCGGCAAACCGACACATTTTGTATTAATTACAATTTATGTTTGCCTTACGAAAATTTTACTACCTATTTCTTTACAAAAACTAAAATATACTTTTGTATAAACCAAAGATTTAAGTCCATTCTCTTAGTGATGTTTAGCAGAAATGCAAACTTTCCATAGGATTAAAGATACCTAGCCTCGTTTGCCCAAATTTAACAAGACAGAATGTTGTCGTCAGACATAATAAGTTTTTACGCAAAGCGAGAATAATCTGCCACATTTGGCAGTTTTTCGCACTATAATCACTAGCTAATTTCAGGAAACTGTCTAGAAAACCTTATTCCGAAAGTTATAAATTTGTTAGCATTTTTCGCCTTCGCAGTTTTTATTGTTTGAAACGTTAGAATCCCAATCTGTTAATTTAGAAAGTGCGTCTAGTTGTAAAAATGTAAACTATTTTATATAACTGACAGGCGCGAAAAATCACTTTCACAAAATAAACGTTCTGATGTGGACTTGATTTTTGAAACTACCGTAATAGTAATGGAATTATTTATTTTTAAAACATTTTTAAGAATTTAGTGATTAATTACTGTTGGCATTTTAAGAAGTTGCTGTTTTTTTACGTTTCAATATAGTTAAGTCTAGAGTCGTAATTTTAAAATGTATTTTTATATTTTTTAACGTAGGCCTATATCATTTTTACTTACACAGTGTGTCATGATTCACCCTTCTCGTGCTTTTTGTAAATATCGATAATGATGGTTAGTTAATTATCATCGATGGAAAATTAATTCACATTAACGTGACACATTGTTCTATAGAATGGCATGACACATTGTTCTATAGAATGGCATGATTCAATATTCTAAGAATACTTTTCTAAATATTTTACGGCCCACCCCTTTTGGAATCTGTTACTCATAATTGGCGATATTTGGACTACAATATCGCCGCTGAAAAGCGCCATCGGTAGCGGTGACAAACAAGTCACCACCTTAGCTCCTGCCTCCAAAATTTTTAGGAGGCAGTGTCTTAGCGCAGAACTTTGGCTGTGGTGACCGAAGTCCGGATTCTTCGTAAAACTGTAGATCCAGCTTGACAACCCGTCTGGCCAACGTGGTGAGAGTAAGGCTGCTTCCTCTGTATTTCTTTCACCTTACTACATGTATTGAAGAAATTGGAATCAATATAAACTTGAAAAAAACTAAAATCATGTTCAATAATTTCGTAAACAAAACAAAAATACAAGTTGACAACACTGAGCTAGAAATTGCTGATTCATATATTTACCTTGGACAACTGATTTCAATGGAAGGCAACATTATGAAAGAACTCAACAGACGTGTTAAACTTGGCTGGAGTGCATTTGGAAGAAACAGTTTTATCCTGAAGGGGAAATTGCCTTTGTGTCTAAAAAGAAAGGTCTTCAACCAGTGTGTATTGCCAGTCCTCTCTTATGGATCAGAGACATGGAGTCTAACAGTTGGAGCAATACGAAAGTTACAGACAACCCAAAGGAGCATGGAGAGGTGCATGCTTGGAATAACTAGGAGAGATCGAAAAAGAAACACTTGGGTGAGAGAGCAAACTAGAGTAGAGGACATCATTGTTAAAGTAAAAAGGCTGAAATGGCGATGGGCTGGGCATATCGCAAGAAGAACTGATCAACGATGGACAACGCAAATTCTCAACTGGATTCCAAGAGACCACCGAAGACCTAGAAAACGTCCTCAAACTAGATGGGTGGATGAAATAAGAAAAGAGGTTGGGGTGACGTGGAAACGAATGGCCCAGGATAGACTTGTGTGGAAAGCATTTGGAGAGACCTTCATCCAGCAGTGGATAGATAATGGTTGAATATGATGATGATGATGTACGCTATGTATGTACAAGTAACAGAGACCTCCACCCTGCAATTGATTAGAAAATGTATATTGATGAAGAGATATATATCTATATCGATATATCGAGAGTATCATATATTATTTATATATATATATATATATATATATATATATATATATATATATATATATATATATATATATCTATTATTATATATAATCGGGACGCGACCCATACGGTCGCTTTTAGCGCCTACATTTATACATTTGGAGAGTAGGAACAGTTTATTTCCTACTAGGTACCTATGTTTTTTCTGGAGGTTAGCGAGTAAGTTACATTCGCCGCAATTTGCCGAACCTTTTGAGTAATAAGTAATACATATATGCGCATCGTATCAATTAACGTACGCGTATGCGTATTATATCGCGTAAAGATATATCGATATATATTTTGAACGATAATAATCAGAGGTCACCTACATTCCTATAATCCGATTCGTAATTATTGTTATCGCAAAACATTTTTAAACGATTTTTCAGCAATTTGGGTGCATTAAGGAATTTGTTGGACCTGTGTAAACCCTGAGTTCGCAAGCGATTAGTCCTTTTATCGATACCGCATTTGGAGCTGAGTGAAAACAGATTACATCTGAATAAACGATTAATCGATCTTTCTTTGACCGATAGAATGGGGACCCGATTGCCCAATTACAATACTTCGCTAATGTTGGCAACCAATTGAAAGATAGCGTTGGTGAACTATTCTCTGGAGAGCAAGACAGTCAATTCTGTTTAAAACCAGTTTATCGGGCTTTTAGTAATTTCGGGATAATTACGAGAGTCAAGAGGTATTTTGTTCAATTATAGCGGATTGCGTTTTGCTAAATGTTCCCCTGTAATGGATTTGCATCGAAAGACAGGTAGGTAAACATTCCTTCCGCCGCATGATGACACCCACCCATACATGCGACAGAATGTGTTATATTAACATGCCTCATTACATTTTAGTATTGAGCAATAACGTTAGTAGTATGCCTATATTTAAATTAAGCAAATGGTGGCGGTATATTGCCGATACTATTTTCTATACCATTACCGCTACCATAACTATATCATTGCTGTATCTAGTTGCTTTATCGTTGCTACATCTCATTAATATGACATTACTATATCATTACAATACGATGGTAATGCCATTATATACCCCCCCAGTACTATATAATTTAATATTCTATTCTATTGCTATACCGTTACTATACAACACCATTGATATCTAATTTCTATACCATGTCAGTCGTAAAAACTATTACTTTGATGAAAAAAATGCATACAAGTTGTTGCCTTGCTGTTTTAGCTGACAGTAATGTTGTGTCAACAGTAAATGAGCTCATAACGCTATATGCATTAAAGTTACAGAGTAACGCTTAAAAGAAGCATGGAATAATAAATTTACAACTGTTTCGACTAGGCGGTGCTAACCCTCTTCGTAAGTTTCCATATACGACATGCTTAGGCAGAATTGAAATAAACACATTTACGATATTTTACGTTTACTTATACGCGATATTCCCACAACGCGCTTTAGTAATTATAATTTAGGTAGACCTTTATCATCGCTTTATAATTGGGAGCTAAAAGTGAAGTTAAATCAATATTTTTATATCAAATTATTGTCCATGTATCAAAAGTAGATTGTCCAAGAGCCTATATCAAAAGTAGATTATGAGCCAAACTTTCTACCAACTGAAAGATGTAAGATACGTCGAGAAAAAGACCCGTTTTTCCCCCTATAGGGATAAATAACAGTAGGGATAAATATTTATAGGCAGATGTGTCATCCTTCGAACTTTCTACAAAGCTGGAAACAAAAGTTTCTTCATTTATAATACAGCTCATTCGATATAAACGAGATACGTTCTTTATTTTTGATGTGAATTTGTATTTTAGGTAGAAAATTTTAAAGCTAGTGTATTTATCACACGAAATTCCAGTGTTTCGGAAAAGTGACCGTTATAAAAGCGTTGGAAACATTTGGTATAAAATTCCTTACAAAAATAATTGCAACTAAAAATAGTTGTGGCAACTCCTTCCTCCAGAAACCAATTTGCGATCTCCATGTTGAGAACCACTAGATTTAAATCTTGAATAATTATAAAACTCTACAAGATCTCTTACAAGATCTCGTTTTGTAGACCACTAATTTGAGAATATTTTAAAGAAAAAAAGCGTAGAAATAATTTTTTTTAAAAGTGAAACATTTTAAAAAATTAAATTTTGATGGCAAAACTAAGTAGAAATGTATAATGATGTCCAAAAGCAAAATTTGCATTTTCTCATTTATTTCTGTATGAATTATTTATGTTTATTCTTTACGATGGGGGGTAATGCACATATTTATTCAACGTTATTTGGTAAACCTTTTTGAATTCCTTCCTGCGAGATTTAATACCGACTGCGACCCCCGTTCTTCAATCTTTTCATACTATTCTGCCTTTTTTTTGTATCATTCAGTCTTTGGAAACATTTCACAATACGCAATCATTTGGATTTTTGTTTCCATCCAAATTAAAGGTGGTCGTCATAGACAAGCTTAACTGTATAATCAAAGACCATTTTTAAAATTAAACACAGAAGATTTTGCCTGACAATTTGTGCTTGCTTATTGAGATAACGTTTGGTTTAACGTTCTAGAATCAGAGAACTCTCTAGAACTAGAGACAGCTTAACCCTCACTCACTCTAGAAAATTTTAGCTCTCCCTAAAAAATCAAAAATTACAGTTGAATATTCTGTTTCTAATACTGGGTGAGGAGGGAGTTATAGTTCCTCCCTCGAAATTGAGGCCAGATGCGCCATTATTTACAACATATCTAAGAAATCGTTGAATTTTTCTTGAGCCCTCCACCAACATTAGCTGACAGTGTCAATAGTGCTTCATAAGCTATATTTAATACGTTGAGAGAAAGTAACGCTATATCTCGTGTGTCTTCACATCACGTTTCACCACACATCGAAATAAATGTTTTAATCTGAAACGTAAGATTCTATGCGTCTGCTTTTATTCCGGTCACATTTGTGATCATGTCTGATGGATCTAGAAAGTGGTATTGATTAGATATACTGAGAAAGCGTTGAAGGGGTTCACCATTGCGATGCAATTTCGTATATATCCATATCAATTTATGGAGTTGTAGTTCTGCAACCCCCTTTATAGGCCTGCAACCCCCTTATTAAATTCCTGCTATAATCACTAATGACTAGATATGTAAACAAATAATAGCAGACGTAAAACAAAATGATCAGTTTGGACAAAGGTAAATTTGTAATCAGTTTGAAAATAATTCAAAATAATAAATTTAATAACGATGTAACAGCAAATATTTGAAAAGTGAATATGTCAATTGTTAAATATTCGACAAAAGACGATGTGACTTAAGCCATTTTCATTAATTTTTTCTTGAAAATTATAAACGAAACTATCGCCTGCAATGTAATTATTCTTGATTAAAGCTTGCACAATATCGTAAGAAAGCAGTCTAAAAATTTAAAATTAAAAAATAAATTATTTTGAAACAGTAATTACTAAGAAGCCGATTTATTAAAATTATTAAATATAACAGAAATGTTAAGAAATTTTGCTGCAAAAAATTAAACGTTCAGACAATAAATTCAAGAAACTGATAACTGAGAGACAAAACGTTTTAAAAGCGTATTTATGGCAAGATTGAATTCAATCTACGCGTTTCGGGCGATAGAAGTTCGCCCTTCTTCGGGAGTGAATACTGTAGAATATTGTCAAAACTGATCAAAATGTGTCGTTTGTTGACAATATTCTACGGTGTTCACTCCCGAAGAAGGGCGAACTTTTATCGCCCGAAACGCGTAGCTTGAACTCAATCTTGACATAAATACGCTTTTAAAACGTTTTTTGTCTCATTTATATTGCAGATTGTTTCGTCAAATATTTCCACGTAAACTGATAACTAATATATACATGTTTGGGTTTATGGATAGCAGAGGCATGCATACATACATCATAAATATTATTGCTTATACAAATATTATATACATATAATGGTGGCAAAAATGTAAACAAAAGTGATAGTCTAGTTGAAGCCAATTTCGATAAAAGTTCCGTTTTCAAACTTTATAAACAGTTTTTTAGCAAAAATACTATATTCAGTAAACGCACTATTTTCCTCCGATTGTTTAAAACATAAATTCCAAAATCTCAGCCAATTATGGTCTACGAATTTGCAGGATGTACGAACTCAATAAAATTATTCGACATAATATCAATATTAAATTATTCGGCATATCAATATTGAATTATAAATTAAAAACTAATTTTATCTTTAAAAACAAATAACTAATATTTTAACTTTAAAAAAATATTTTAATTTTCAGAGCAATTAATTTTAACTCGTCTATATGCAGTAGTTAATAACTACACTGGACTGTTACGCAAGCTGATAACTGGTTACAATTCACTAATAATTAATGATATTTAAATAAAATTAGCTGATGATTAATTGCAATTGTCACACACACTGATGACTATAAATTGCTTTGTTTATAAAAAATAAAATTTATAAAAGTATATAAACTTTATAAAAAGTAAATTTTATAAACTTTGTGGGTTCATTAAGTGTAAATAAGGATATGCAAAAGGGTAAGAATTTTATTAAATCATCTATTTGAATTATAGTTCCGAAGCATTTATTACGAACTATGATCCCTCTGACCCATTTACATGGAAATATGGCCTTCCAAGGGTCAAAATGTACTTATTTATTTTGCGGTATTGAATTCTTTACATTTTACAGCAAAATTCATTTTATGGAATAAACTAATTTTGTACGAAAAATTTGTATTATGGAAGAAATTCATTTTATTAGAAAAACATCACTTTATTGGGACACATCCCATCATATTGAAAATTTGTTCTGAAAATACATTTCATGCGAAAAGACCACGGACGTACGCAGGGGGTGTTAATAGGGATTAAATCTTCCATTGCAATGAAATTTTGTTGTCATGTATATAAACATATGGAGTTGTAGCTCTGTGTAACTCTCCTCTAATAAACCTGTAACCTCCGTTACGAATTTTCTGCGCACGCTAATACAAACAACGTCTTGATTAACCGAAACAGCATTTTGGATTAAAGATTTTTCGACATTATGAAGAATCGCCGTTGTTAAAACTCGCTCTATTTTTAAAAGTGAACGAAAAAGAAATACGTCAAAATTAAATATAATATATAATTACAATTAAAAACCGCAAACTGGAAAATATACTGTCATTTTAAATAATCGAATTTGTTTAAATTTAAAAATTGCACAAATGTATTTGAAGCCTGAAAAGATAAAATTTAAATACGGTTGTGCTTTGAATCTAAATTGCTAAAATTTTGTAAACACGCTTTTCTGTTTACTGCAGTAAGGTAGAAGAACCATCTAGGGGTAGTGTAGATTTAGTCAATACCACGACATACTTGAATTCATCTTTTCAGACATTTTTCTATAAAGCTTTTCTCTATAATTCTCCCTCCTTTTAGATCGGCAAATAGGCTTTTGCAGAGAACAACGAAGTTATGAGTGGAGAGTCCAGAATCTCAACTGCACGATTTAATGCAAAAATTAATGGGGCTTGCAAAAGGAAGAAATCTTTCTCTTTTTTTGCTATTTAATTTGTGCGATTCTTTACGACTTGAAATTTTATGGATAGGCTGGGATCTTCGTCGGGATAAAAGCAATCTTAGACTCCAAAGGATGCGTTATCGACCGCGTCAAATGATGCGCAAGTATCGATAGAAATAAGTATTTAGAAAACCATTTTCAACGCATAAAATTTTTGAACTTGAATTTTATTTATTTTTTTATTTTTATCTTAAAATTTTAGGAGTACGTTCATTTTCCTCCATTTCTTAGAAGTGAAAATAAACGTGCGTTTTGGGTACAATGGAATGTGCTTTCGTAAACTCTGTTCATGTAGCCCTAGGTAGAAACTCAAACTGCATGTGTTCTGTTTTCAATTGTGAAGACCCTTTAAACATGGACACAAATGTTAGATGATGAAATTTTCTAAATACTACTATGTCTGAAATGACGTCCTCTGATATGGGTGCTTGCTAAATGGATATATATCTTACAAGGAGAGTACACGAATCGAGAATGTGCTTCATTTTAGTTTCATAATAAAGTATAAACGTTTCAATAAGAAACTACAACAAAAAGTTTACCTAAATCCCCATAGGGGGAGTTATAGCCCAATCAAATTTAACGACAAAATGTTATTTTTGTCAAATTTGACTTGATGCGCTTTTTATTAACCGCAGGAATGGCAAGATGGTTTTGAAGCGATGTTGCCAAAAGAGAATTAATAAAGAATTATTCATTCGCAATAAAAATATTATCGATTTTGATTCGTAAGAATTTATGCATGTATTTGCAAAAATATTTAGAACTTTATTATTAGTGGATAGATGTCTCGTTTTAGTTATATAAATTTAGTTATTTTAAGTTATAAATTAAGAGTAATTTTGAGTTACAAATTATAAATATTTTTGAGCTGCAACTTATAAGTGTAAGTATTTACCACAATTGTAGCCAGATTCTGAGTACGTGTGACGTTGAGTGATGTCCTAGTCCAGGAGTAGAGTACCATTTTCAGGGTGCGTGCCAGTTTTACGCGGTCTTGAAGTGCCCTCTCGTGCCCATTAACTGCATCTCTCGTATTGAGAACAATAGGTGTTGACACGTTAAATTCTGCGTGCCCAAATATTTTTCTCGCGTGCCAGCCCTGTCCAAGTCTAATTCCAGATAGTAAGGGTAAGTTGTTCGCTGGTTGCTGGCAAATATGGTAAACCACTCGATATGTTTCTGTGAAGTATGTGGAATACAGGGTAAGTGAAGCACAGGTTATGTGATGCATAGAATTCGTGAAGCACGGATCATATAGTGTGTACAGCTCATGAAGCATGGAATATGTAGTGTGTACAGTACGTGAAGTACAGGGTACGTGAAGCAAGAATAGGTGAAGCATAGATTAAGTAGATAAAGAAGTCCTATGGCTACAATTTGAAAACTTCAATAATGTTAAACATACGATCAGGAACACAAAGGAGGATGCCAAAAATGGCCCATGGGCGTTCCACAACAAATCAAATGCCATTCGACACGTCCCACTGAGTAGATGAAATATGTCAATGGGCGCAAAGCTGTCAGATCATGCAGTCACGAGTTAGAGGTCATAGAAGGTTATCCTACAAGGAGGATCTCCAACGTTATTAGGATTTTGTCTATCAGCGTTCCACAACAAATCAAATACCATTCGACGCGTCTCACTGAGTAGATAAAAAATATCAATGGGAGCAAAGCTGTCAGATCATGCAGTCACGAGTTACAGGTTACTAAATAAGAAAGCCAATGTTATTAGGATTTTGTTTACAGCAAATTGGGCCTGTGATCAATGTATAAATAACACGCGTACTCCGGTGGGGACCTCGAATTATTTTGGGTGCTGATGGTATATTAATCCAACAAGGCGCGTATCAATCGATATTGTTGTGAAAACACGTGCAAACTGACGGTGTTTCACTGATGAAAAATTGTCGGCAAAATCACTTCTTACATGTCTTTTATGCTTTATTTGGTAGTCTATTGAAAGAAGCCTGGTACACTCGCCTAATCGGTACCCCTCTTCCATATCATACCCGGGTTTCACAAAGAGGGGCAGTTGAAGGGACGGCTGCGCAGCTTTAAGGTTGGAAAATCGTGCGCGTGCGGATGTAAAGGGTGCAGGCTGCAGCTGGCTGGTGCTATGGAAAAAGGCACGGAACGGAAACTCACAGCCCCTTGGCTGGCGCGTTTGCTTGCGAAGTAACTTGTAACTTACTGGTAAGTTACGAATCCATGCATATATGGTGTCCTTGGGTTAAAAAAAATTATCGTGCAAGACAGTGACAAATTTTACCCAAGGGAATTGTTTCACCATTCATCATACATAGCTTCAATTTGGAACTTTTATAAAGAGGGTCGAAAAGGAGAAAAAAAGCATCGTCTTAAGCTAAGATCAATCCATGGAACTTTTGGTTAGTTTGTTGGTTGTACTTTTATGGCGCAAGTATAGAAAGGAGAAAGGGCGATTTGTGCCAATCAAGGTGAGATCGTACACACGGTATAAAATAATAAATTAAAACTAAAATCGTAAAAATTTATTGAATGTAATGTATTAAATGTAATAAACGAAACAATGTAAAAAATCAGATGACCTTTTGGTTGGAATCCGGGTCTTCCATCAAATAAACTAGTAAGACACTGCTAACGAGGGCTTGTCTTTATGCTTGCATCCGTAAATTTGTATTTCGCGCTTTTCAAAACTGAGATGTGAGGAGAATTAAATGACAAAACAATACAAAGTTTCACCAGGAGATTGCATAACAACAGATATTTCAATACTGGTGTAAGGTTTAAAACATGACATTTCGAGAGCCAATTGTTCTCTTTGTCAAGTCAGAAAATTTTGCTTTCACGTGACAAAGGAAGCACTTGGTTCTCGAAACGTCGTGTTTTAAACCTTACGCCAGTGTTGAAATAACTGTTGTTAAGAATTAACATAAAATTAGAGTGCAACACTGATTTTGCTGGTTTAAGTAACCCATATAGTGCTTAATTTGGGATATAGTTGTTCTCAGAGTTCACGCAGTTACAACGAAAGACTATTTGGCAATTGTTCTAGCCCTGAGAAGAGTAATAACATCTCAAAACCTTACACGGCGGTTAAGGCACTCGGGACTCTAGAGAAGGGCCCTAGTTCGACTCTAGGCCGAGAACGATGTCTCTTTTCCTCTTAAACCGAAAAAATCTCTTGTTTGGGCTCAAACATGTGTGTCAAAATTATTTAGTATAATAAATTTCCCACGAAAAATCACTAAAAACTCGAAATTATTTAACTATCACGAAAGAGTTGGGCAATTGACTACGAATAGTTTAACACTAGGCATATGATGGACCCAGTCTTTGACCCCCCCTCTCTATGAAGCTTGCCCGTTGGAATATTTGTGGACGACCACATTCTCGATAATTGTGACGACCCTGAAACGGGCAATGATATCCTGATTCTTAATACAGGCGGTCCTAGACTTTCGTACAGTTCACAATTTCATACGTATTCTGTTTTTTACTGTATTTAAAAGAGTAAAAACGCGCCATATACTACCCTATTAATCAAAGTCCCTGTCGTATAAATTTATTAATGGATCTTATTCAGAATATAATGACAAAATATATATTAAACCTTTAAAAACTTGAAGTGGCAGTTATTAATATAACATTGACAGTATGATCCGTGCGGCCCCTGCTTCAACGAGGTAGCTTCTCTGCAATACACGTGTTAACATGCCTATTAAGGACAGTGTAATCACCAATTTTATTTAAAAACACCACAATTTTTTGTCTTTTCCTTACACTGCTCTACTTTCGCACACATTTCAGGAACCAATTACGTACGAAAGTTGAGGACCGCTTGTATACGGCTCAACATAGGGTAACTTGGGAGTTTAAACTGGAGGGGGCAAAAGCCGAGCATATATATATATAAAGCCCCAAGACCGGGAGAGGGGGCAAACATAATTTTGCCTATGTCTGAAACAACTGGATGGGCACGTGCCCCCCCCCTTCTCAAAAAAAATTATGCCTATGCTTGCATCATCCTTCTTGCATACATTTGGAACACACTCAGGTGGTAAGCTCCTTTCGCCATCTTGAAAAAAATAGTTGGTTTTAAGAGTGACAGAACCTTACAAAGCGCCAATGGTCAGCTACAACTCGCCATTTTGCTTTAACTCAATGATTTGCGACGTAGATTATATTCCGAATTTTCTTTCAAAGGATTATTCTAGATGACGTTGTGCTGACTAATTGCCTCGTGATTTTTCTGTTGTTATTTGAACTTTATAATGCTTCACATTTTCTTTGTTATCCAAGCATCAACCTTTTACCGGTCTTTAAGTTACAAAAAATTAGATCTTCATGGCGCCAAGCTGTTCAATTGCAAATTATAGCAGAAAATTATAGCATAGAAAATTATAGCAGAAGGATAGAATGGAGGTGTATACTATTGTAGGATCAGAATGGTTGCACTTTTTCTTTTAGAGAGTCATGAGAAAGTTGTATTATCGCAAAATGGCAGCGATAAGATACTTATTGTGGGTAAAAAAAAACCAATAAAAATAAAAAGCCTCAAAACTAGAGAGGCAAAATATAATTTTTCCCCTGCTTCAAAAAACTGGGGGGGGGGGCAGTGCCCCCTCTGCGCTCTCCAAATTACGCCTATGTGGCTCAGAGAGCTGTAGCTTGAACCAAAAAAGTGAGTGTGAAACTTCAGTTGCATTAATTCCCATAACACAGCCCCCTCCCCCCCACACACGAAACTTTAAGATATGCAAGATCTAAAAATTTTTATAATCTTATATTATCGGATTTATAAGGGTAACGTCCTCTAAGATCAATTTTAGCAGAGTTTGAAAAATTCTGTTGCTCTTCAATTGCAATTTATCAAAATGTCGTTCCTTTCTTGTTGACATCCGAAATGAAATTAGCATATTTTTAATGATGGAAAGAGGAGAAATGTAATAAGAGTTTAGAAACATACAAGGAAATATGCAAATTAATTTGGATACATTTATAATCGCTAGATGTAAAATAGGTATGAATTTCATCATAAATCTATTCATTGTTTTATGTGTCAGACAACGAGCCAAAATTTTTCCCTATTTACCCTAAGCTCCATTATTAGAAGTCAGATTTTATTTTCCAGTATTGCTCGCAGATTTCTAAATGAGGGATTTTTCCCAACGGCAACAAGAGTTATCTGTTATCCCAATAATAGATTTCGTTAAAAAAAGATCCCTGTTTGTCGATTCCCTGCCCCTTTCGATAAACTGGTTCGCTTAGACGCTATTTTGCCATCATTTGATGATTATATTGATGAGTAATACGATGAACAGGGCCCATTTAATCGATTGTTGTTGCTATTTTAGAACCGTCATCTGCGTCTCGAGTAACTGAAAATAGCAGCCGTCGTCCTCCAAAGAATGAAGCAAGCCATAATTGTGCAATTACTGCCAAAATATAATCTGTTATTTTTGATTCTCGTATCTTTTACTTATTGGTTTTTGCATCTTACTTTTGGTTTTCCGAAGCAATTTAATTATTTTATAATTGGGATCGGTTATATAAGTTTTAAAATTAAAACTCCCGTGACAAATTCGTCTTCGGAATTAGCAAAGGTATTGTTAAGTATACTTAGAGACTTTGCCATTAAATTTTGCGTAAAGATTTTCCGAAAGAAATTCTGCCTTCAGAAAATTGTAAAGCCTATGTCAAAAAATAGAAAACCGTAATTGTGGCAAAAGAAAAATTTTTTTGTATATATTGACGTACTTATCCCTTATAAAAACGTACCATTATGGCTCACCGAGTTTTGATTAATTTAAAAATTGTGGCCAAGTTAGAAATTTAAATTCGTGTTTTTTAGTGTATTGCAATTTTAATTTGAAAGTTCCCTCGCTAATTCACTTTTCAAATCTCTTTTATGTATAAATTTCATATTTTAATTTTTTGTTTTATATTTTCAAATTTTGAGTTCAATATAAGATATATACTTCAATTACTTTGCATAGGATAATACCTCCGATACTAACAGCACAGAGTGATTTAGTCCTATATATAATACGCAACTAGGAAATAATAGAATACACGTGAGTGGCACTTATTAACATATAATAATTTATAAGCATACGCATATAATAGTCAAAAAAGTTATTAGTTATAAGATGTCTTTCCGGAAAATAAATATATATTTGAAACCAACAAGTGGAGCTTAATATTACAATATTTTTAATATTATAATATTCTAAAAATACTATTTATTCAAAATCCATATTCAAAATACTATTTATTCAAAACTACTATACATGCACATAACAGAAATGTAATTAGTTTAACCTAACAGAAACGTAATGTAAATATGGACAAACTTGTTTATTGGGTATATAAATTAAATCTAATTTTGCAAATACACATGAACACAATTTGACGATTATATTCGCGAATGATTTTTCCAACAATTATTAAATATTCCGTCGTTTAAATCCATAATTCTAGATTTTCCAAAATTATCCTTTTTTTAATAAATATTTTGCTTAATATTGGAGTGCTTCATTTAACTAACGAATATTGATTAATAAACTTACAAATTACTCATACGTAAGAAAACATGTTTATATATTGCAAACAATATTAGTAAGTTAAGCTAAAAATAAATTTTACTAGTTTTTAGGACTTAAAAAAATTCTTCGCGTTTTTAAAACAAGGACTTTCTTTCCATTTTGCATAACAATTTTTCAAACTTAAACAATAGCCTCCAGCAGGAAAGTGTGAAATGAAGGCTAGTTTTTTCCTGTTTAAATATGCAAAGTTCAAAGAAAGGTTTTTTGAAACTGGCAACTTAGAAATCGCTAACCTTTCCCATGAGAAGTTGCGGAACGTGTGTTCCTTCTTTCTTCGCTTCTTTGGTAAAACGTAGTAATTTTAACACCACATCTTTTAGTTCTGTAGTCTTTTAATGCGATATTTTCGATTTCAAAAAGCATGTAAGTACAACTTCCTGTGCGAAATTGTTGGGTAAAGTTTTAGTAAAGGGGGTGTATAATTAAAATTTTAAATGAGGCAGTTTTTTAAACAGAACTCCGAGAAACTTAATCTTTTTCAACTCTAACGTGCTCATATAAAAACACTTTTTCATTAATAATATACACACTCTTCTGAAAGTTAATTACGTAGTGGTACATTTTAACAAAATTTAAGGAAGTTCTGCTTTGTTTTTTTCCAATTTTTCAACAGCACACACTGGAGCTATTTATTCATGAGTATATACAGCGTCCCAAAAGTATAGTAAAGAAAAAACTATTTAGTTATTAAGAAATTGTAATGCAAACAGTATATTAAATACATCCATTTCATTACATAACGATTTGCTTGCATATGTAAGTTAAAAAAATTGATATTTAATGTATAATTTTAAAATGAAAATTACATAAAACTGCCTGTCCAGAAAGTTTAGCCACAATTTGATTTTTACCCTCAAAATTAAAGAAATATTATAGCTTTTATAAGACAATCGATATGCTCTTTTGAAGACACCATTCTTACAACTCAGGAGGTTGAAAGCGATCTTCCACATGAAAATTTTTCTTGAAATTATTTAAGCCTTCGTCGTAATGAGGAATTCATCCAAACACGAGGCTCATTAAGTTTGGGGCCATGAATTCTCCAATTATAGCAACCCCATGAATTCCCAATTATATAATTTGGCCATGACCCCAATCATAAATTTGGCCATGAATTCTTAATTACATAAATTTGGCCACGAATTCACTAATTGCATACCCCCAATTAATTTGGCCATGAATTACATACCCCAATATGAATACAACATTTGGCCATGAATTTCACATACATTTCACAGAATTTAATTACATAAATTTGGCCATGAATTTGGCCATGAATTAATTACATACATTTGGCCATGCTTTAACCCCAATTTCTACCACACTAATTACATAAATTTGGCCATGAATTCCCCAATTACATAAATTTGGCCATGAATTCCCCAATTACATAAATTTGGCCATGAATTCCCCAATTACATAAATTTGGTCATGAATTCCCCAATTACATAAATTTGGTCATGAATTCCCCGATTACATAAATTTGGCTATGGGAAGTTGTTTTGGATCGTAGTAAGTGGTGGAATCTTCTCCAATATAGTTTTAAGATAGAACGGCAAATTTCTAATTTTTGTTACATGATTGACTAATGTGGATGCAAATAATAACATCCCTGTAGTTCCAGAACGACTCATCTTCAGACACTGGTTCTCTGGACCAAAGTTAGTTTTCTTATATGTCCTCCACCTATTATTACTCATGCTTGACAATTCCCAATTGCCTCCAGTATGGTAAAACAATCGTTTTCCATACCTTTTATGACTAAACGGCAACACTACTCAGTTAATTCCGAATTTTTTTTTATCTTTACTGCATTATTAGTTCAATAACTTAAATTATGTGTCAAAATTTTTTTGGTTCATGTAATTGCCTACGTGGCGATGATGTGAACGTAAATAATACCTTCGTTCCATAGCCGAACTAGCTTGTTTGCGGACATGGAGATTTCGCCAAATATGGCTTATTTGACGTCCTTTACCACCCCTTTCAGTTTGTTCCATTAGTTCTGAATCACCCTGTATATGTTTCCAAATTTTAAACTCGCGCCTTTTTTTAAAGCGGAAGGGTTAACGAACGATTTAAGAAAATTATATTTTGACATCTACATATCTGGCTCAGTAGATCTCTATAATCCTCACGTTACAAAATGGCTGCTGTTGCTCTTCCCAGATTTTTTAACTTAATAATCAACTTCCTTAAATAATTACTCCACAAATTCATCTTTGAAAAATGCGTAAGTTTAAAATTTGCGTCTCGATATATGCGGGATTACGGTGGCAAAAAGTCATTTTTCATCGTTTGTACCTCGCCTATTGGATTAACCAACATTTCCCGTTTTCCTACAAGATGCAATTCCTAATACCAGGATTTATCGTAAATCAAAAAACGTGTTTGCAATACAAAGTAAGTAATCCACTGCATATAAATCACGTAAAATTACTTCTCACGCGAAAAATAAAACGAAGGCCGCGTTTGTTTACATTAAAAGAAATCTCATCTTGTCGGACTGCAATTCACAACTGGAGATTTGTCTCTTCTGACATTCTCCATCTTAAGATGGGTTGTTCATATATTGCCCAGCTTATAATATAAGCATATAAGACCCGCTTATAAGTGCAGATAAGAGCGAGTTACTAACTGCCACCCCTTTTAAAGCGAAAAAATTCAAATGGCAGTAGACGAGATGCATTGGTAAAACGACATAACAGATCAATTGCAGAAATTCTCCGCTAAATGCCGAGAGACCGCCGAAGATAATGAA
The DNA here is from genome assembly GCA_006491805.2 of Dysdera silvatica. NCBI lineage: Eukaryota > Metazoa > Arthropoda > Arachnida > Araneae > Dysderidae > Dysdera > Dysdera silvatica. The sequence goes on from QLNU02015270.1 coordinate 78,098,499, forward strand.
AATATCCTCACAAGAGATGGATTGATAAAATCAGAAGGCCATAACGATGCGCAAAATAATTCAGAACAGACATGCGTGAAAGGACAATGAGACAAAAACACATTCAACAGCGGTCGTTGCATATATGTTACGATAAATGTAATTGAACCGATTATTATGTATAATTAGCGGTGGTTATTCATAATCACCACTAAACTTAGTATATGTGATAAATTATTGACTATTTGTCAAATTTACCGGTTAGGTTATAAAATCTCCAACTCATAATGGCGAATGTGATAAAAGTCCATAACTTTTCAAAAATTTGTCTAGTTTGTGTAACTGCTTTGCTTCTATCGTGACGTAAACCACTGCTAGGTCAACAATTACAGGCAAAGAAAATGTTCCGAGTTGTTTTTTTTGAAATATGCGGTTAACAATAATTTATCAAATACACTGTGCAAGAAGATACTGATTCACTATATACTGATTCAACAGATGTTGATTCAGACAGCGCACATCGAATGTGATCGAAACGGCATGAATTGCGAAGCGACGGAAAGGGGGAGGTCTGAGGGGGGGGGGTCAAAAAACTGTGCTGTATTCTACTGACTTAATCAGTCAAGATCTTTATCACATTCGCCATTATGAGTTGGGAATTATGTAAACTCACCGGTTAATTTCATAAATATTCAATAATTTATCACATTTTCCAAATTCAGTAGTAATTATATAAAATAACCGGTAATTATACGTAATCACCAGTTTATTACATCGACCGTAACATACACAAGGTTAGCAGAAAACAAATAGGCGGCTTCGACATTTTATAAAACCAACTCTGTTCGAAATGTAGACAATTACTCTGCATGAAAATTGTTCGTTTGTGTGAGTTTAACGGCGCAAGGGTCATGCTGCGCCGGGACCTACCGAGACATCCGAACCTCTTAAGACGTAGAGAACCAACCCCTGAACTACGGTGAGCAGTAAGTCGGTAAACGTATTTTTTAGCAGAGTTGGGAGTCGAACCCGGAACAGCCGCACGCTAGTCAAACGCGTTACCACTGAACCACCACAGAGCATCCGTATAACAAAGCAAAAGCGTTGTGAAGGAGATTGATTTAAAAATTACACCCTCACTAAATCTGGATTTCAGCTAAATCAATCTGAATTTTATCTAATCAATTCAGCTAAATCAGTCTATTTTTCAGCTTAGCAATTTCAGCTAAATCAATCTAGATATCAGGGCTATGAAAATGACAAGATTTACCTTTCTCCCTTTTAATGAAATTTAGATTATCTGAGACAATGTATCAAAATAGTCATCGTTGGAGTTGATGAAGGTATGTTAACGAGTGTTTCGCAAATATTGGACTACCGCGTTGGTATGCGCTACGTTGGATGTAAGTTTTCACGCATCAAACACTTATAAACTATTGTGACAAAAACTTTCAAAGCTTCCCTATCAAACGTAAAAAGAACATCGCTAGTGTTTACACATGCTGTAAAATCAAAGCTATTTCTTCCGCAATAACTCAGAACGTAAAACTGAAATTATAAATTCATTAAAGCTGTGACAATTATTAACACAATATTATCAGACAATATGTTGCTAAATAATGCAGCTTTTTATATGCAATTTCCATTTCTTCCGTAAATATCAATTAACAATTTCTTAACTGTAGCTCCCCATTTCGTAACTGTACATCAACAATTCCGATTTCGTAACTGTATATCAATTCCGATTTGGTAACTGTATATCAACATCATAACATCAGCAATTGTTTCTTTCGATCATTAATCGAAGTTAATCGATTTCGAAGTATATTCTTAACTTTTATATATAGTATTAAAAATATTCAATTTTTTTTTAATAATTTACTTTTATCAGTCTGTAATTTAGACCACCACTATGAGAAATCTCTATTATCTCTATTATTATTATCTCTATTTTCCAAATAAATACGGATCGCTAAATGCTTGTTCACTGTGAATATCTTAACTAAAACTTTTAATTAGCTTATTATGGTTCATAGTTGGTTAATGATGTCAAAACTTTTTCCTCTTAGCATATTTGATGAACGATATATTCCCTTTGTTGTTCTTTCTTTCTGCATTTTATTGGGAGAAAATCATAAAAACCCATCGCTGTAATTCGTTCTCCAAAAAAATATGTTTTTTTTTCCTACGCTTCCATTTTTTTCAAGATTTCTTCTTCTTTAGCTTTAGGATGAATAGGAAAAATGCTTTACACTCTTCCGATAAGGCGGCGAATTCTTAAACGCAATTTTCTTTAATGGAACGCAAGTTATATATTAGCCTCCGGCAAAAAAGAAACGTGCAGCTTATTTACCAAATATAATAGTTTATCTAAAAACGCAGTATTCGGCCAAAGCTTAAATAACGAGTTTAGACAAATTGGGTTTAAGTTATGTGCATTTCATAAAAAAAATTACCAGCAGCTTTTTCATACACTTACGCCGGTATGACATAGGGATATAAGACCATTGTATGCGTTTAAACGCTAATCACGTTTTAAGTAAAAGTCATAAAATTGAAATGAATTAACATTTGAAAGCTTCAGTGTTATGTGTTTATATTTAAATGCAGTTAAAAATATCCCATATCCCCCCCCCACCTTCTTCCACACACATTTTGTCAATAAATCAAAGGTACGTTTACTGTATTCTGTGTACGCCCTCATCCCGGATTCGAACCAGGGTCCAGGACGGTGTCTCTTTTTCTCCTAAACAAAAATAGCTCTAGTTTGAGCTACTAATACGTGGGTGTCAAATTTATTTGTAATAAAAAATCCCCCACGAAAAACTCACAAAAATCTCGCCCCGATGGATTTGTGTGTTGACCAATATTTGGCAATTGTGTTATCCCTGTGAAGGGTAATAATATCTTACATTATTTTAAGAGCTTTAATTCTAAACTAGATTTTACTGTCATGTGAACAAGTGTTTTCAAGCACACCAGCAAACGTATAAATTAAAAAAAAGAAATATTTATGTTAAAAGATTTATAATAAATATAGGCGCAGAGTTACATGGGCTCGTAGGACTCTCCTACCCACAATAGGTAGGAGTCCTACCTCCAATAATTTATGTTTGTTTTTTGGTTTTACGGCTCAAAGACTACAGTGGTCATGCTGCGCCGGGACCTACAGTTTTCCGAGGAATCCGAACCTCTTAAGGCCTGGGGAACCAAACCCCGGACTACAGTGAGCAGTGCGATCTTTTATGAGATCTCTGAGTAAGCATTCTTTTTGCATGAACCCGGATTAGCCGCGCAATAGGAGAACGCGTTACCACACTGCGCCACCGCAGGGCCCCAATATTTTAATTTATTTGTTTGTGGTTTTATGGTTCAAGAGATATAGTGGTCATGCTGCGCCGGGCCCTATCGTTTTCCGAACAATAGAACCTCTGGACCTACAATTTTCCGAGGAAATCTTAATAAGCGTTCTTTTCACTGTTGGGAATCGAACCCGGATTAACGGCGTACTAGGCGAACGCGTTACCACACTGCGCCACCGCAGGGCCCAATAATTTGAAATAAATTGCAATTTTATGTATATTGTAATGTATAAATATTCATAATATATGCTTGCCCACCCCACTACCCCAATAATTTTGAAACCCTGCGTTAACGATAATGGGCGTCTTATTACATATCGTTCCTACAGAGCCAAGTTTCATTTTCTCATTTTCTGACAAATATGGAGATCCAAACTTATTAACAATTAAAAATAATTTCATGTAAATATCTTTAGTTCGTATTATAAGCCGCAATGAACCTCCCAACTCAAATCACAAGACTTCTTTTAAAATTTTAGAGGAGAAAGTGTTTATTGTGGGCGTGTGGATTCTCATTAAATAGCACTCAGGATATTGTTTTACCTTACGAGGCTTGAGCATTTTGAAATTTCTCGCTATAGTGCCACCCATATTCTGCGACCACCTCTGCATTTTGCTGAATATGGGAGTTCAAAACATTTTATATTTTCCTGAAGCCAATGCCAGAACGTAAAATTATTCTCTCTACATAATAAAATGGCTAATTGCGGCCACCTCTATTTCTATACCTACACTTTGTGGCGGCACGTGTTGGTCAAATTGTTTTGGACCATCTTACTGTCTAGTCCAAAGCTTAAGGTTATTTCTTACACGCAGTGAAAACTTTTTGTTATGTCTTGACATTTTCAACTACAACAACTTCAGCAACAACAAATGTCTTGACATTGACATTTAATCAACTACAACCTTCATTTCATGGCCACTGGCAATCGACAACTTTTTGTACTATTTTCAAGTCAAAGCCATGACCTAAGATTATTCCATTTAAACGATAAAATTTCTCATCAAGACCACCAGTATTTCTTTCAAAACTTTTAGACAAGTCGAAAATACATATCAGACTATTCCCTATATCAAGACCACCTCTAAATACCGCTTTGAAAATATTACCTTTTTTAAGTGATTGAAGTTTTTAAAATTAAATTTAAACTAATAAAAAGTTTACAGTAAAGCTAAATAAACGCACACGAATTTTTACAACAATAACTACCTCTGAATTTTTGTCCAGCTGTTGAGTTGTGGATTGCTGTTTCGGACTGCTTTTATCTTCTTTTCCGGACACTTCGTTGGACGTCAGTTCGGACTGCCCTTTCTCTTCGTTGGACATCCTGTAACGAAATAGGTATTCCCAAATCTGGATACAGCTTTTCGGAATGACTGCTGTTTGCGGAAGACGTATAATCGCACGATACGCTCTTTCCTCTTGCTCGGAGACCGAGCTCTTCACGCTGTGAGAAGATATCGCCGTGGGTTCCTTTGTGTTTCAGCTCAAGACCACCAGGGGGCTCTTAGTTGGCGAGAAATCAAAGTAACAAGTGGTAAAATCCGGAGTTACTGGCTAGGAGACAACAATGTCTGTTACCCCACTTCTTTATACTTTTTGATTGACAGTACGACTTCATAAATAATAATACTATTAATTATGACAATGATAATAATTAATAATACATTAGATTAATAATATTTATGTTCAATAAGAAAAATTGCTGTAATTTGGTAAAATATATTTTTAAATCTCAATATTTAGTTCAAAATTTTCAAGTTTTCGATTGGAAGCAATAATATTTTATGCATGAATTTACTTATGATTATTAAAAAAATTATTTTAATATTTAATGTACATACATATGTACACGATGATAGCTTTATGGGTTTTTGCATATAATAATAATAATAATAATAATAATAATAAGAGCCGATTCGAAAGTACCCACTCAGCAACATGGAGTTTTCAAAGTTATTGGCGAAGGGAGGAAAGCACACATTATATAGGTTGATTATATTTTTTTGACCCAAGGACAACAATGGTCCCTCTGAGCCAAGCAAGGTGAGAATTATATATACCTTTATACATTACAATATGTGTAAAATTGCAATTTATTTCAAATTATTAGGGGGTCATTTAACTCTACGCCTGTGTAATTGTACACATTAGAAAAATCTCAGATACAGAAAAAAATATATATCTTTTCAAATACAATGAAACCACCTGTTATTCCGGTAAAAGCAGTAAAAAAGAGCAGGATATGGATGAAGGTGAAGGACATAAGATATAAATATAAGGCATGACATATAAAAACAATATAAAGTACAAGATTTTATATTTCTTTTTCTGTCTCCTGTTGACTCACTTAACAGCACAGGTTGATTTTTCCATCCAATATGCCCCAATATTTTTTTTAAGTTCGCTCCCTTGAATATCACTTTGCCAGATGCGTAACAACGGAATCGATGAAATGATATATACTAATACTAGTTAATGAATTTTTTTACAACACTGTTTAAATAGGATGTTTCTTTTGTCAACATTGGGCTGCTAAATTCAATTATGGCTGTAAAAAAATTTCGTAGGCACAGTACATCAAGATAATGAAAGAAACTGATAGAGGAACCTACTAAGATACAGAAAGAACCTAAAATATTCTCCCCCAGAACTTCTAGATCAAAGCTTTTCACGTATATGGAATTTACCGCTATTAAGTTTGTCGTGAAGGAATCAAATGTCTATATCTCTAAGCTGCATTTTGAGGATGAACCACTAATGCATCTTGACGTCTCGAATAATATGATTATGCAAGCTGTGATTGGACAGAATGTATGATGATTGACGATGATAAATGTATGATGTATGATAAATGTACAAAATTGGACAGAATGTCATGGCATGATGTGATGACATGACACGACAGAATATGATGATGAATTGAACAGAATATCATGACAGTAATTTCGTCGGTTATGACCAATCACAGTGGTGATGGGTCCGCTATACTATGGCTTTTACATGAAAGTCATTTCGAATTCTTATTTGCGCAATATGTATAGGCTACATAAACCAACGATTATTTCCATTTATTTAACGCGTTTGTTAATGTTGTCCCATCTTGGTAAAACCCAGCTTTAACCCTTTGACTTCCCAGTTTTTTTATCAACATCGCTTCAAAAATTGAACATTTTTTTTTATATTACATATTTCAAATGTACATGCATTTGAGAGTTAAAATATGTAGCACATTTTTGTAACCAAAGATGATGAGAGATGAAAGATGGAAAAATTTCATACCCGCGAAAATCGCGAGGATGAGCAAATTTTTTAACCTTCATAATTCCTGTGGAAATCGCGGGATAAGCAGTCAGATGGTTAAAGCACTGATATACACAGGGTGGGCTGATGGGGGCCATTACCCCAATTACGATATAATTTTGCACATACGTGTAGATATGGATATATGGAATTGTAGCTCTGTAACCAAGGGCGAACTATATCCTCCTAAATGGCGTATAACTTGGATATTCGGAGGGCGCTAGTCCATCATTCCATAGGCTACTAAAAAAATTCCCGACTACCGCCCAAGTCCGCCCCTGTCTGTAACTCCCCTTATAAGCCTACAACTCCTTGATAAGCCTCTAATTCCCATCCTGATGATTATTCTGCGTACGCTAATTCCATAAAGACATTATTATTATTATTCTAACATCTGTAATAGTGTTGTATGCAAATATGCTGTTAATATATTTTAAAACTATCGATTTTATTTCGCAAAATTTTGGACTTTCGAAGATTTTATTCAAGAATTCTTAGATGGCTTTAAGTAATCACATAAGGAGTAAGCACATAACAATGTCGTCCTCATATTTATGAATCTCCTGCTTTTAAATGAAGGCATCTGGTATTTTCTCAAATTTTACAGAATAAAAAAAATCCCGTTTGAACTAAAGTTTGTTCTGTTAATAAGACCCTTATGAGTTCACGGCACATGTGCTCGTACACACAACTCTCAACTCCTAGGAGTTTAACTTATAAATCAATTGCTAATACAAACAGAAAAGTTTTTCAGCTCTCCTGTAAAATTTGAAACAAATATCAGACATACCAAATTTTAAACATTTAACCATTCATTCATTGTCATCCCTACTTTTAAGATTTGGGCAACATATGGTTTGGTTTCATCGGCCTTTCCACCCATTTATAGATCAACCATTATGTCGTTCCCCTTGAGATCGCATACCGGTAAAGCCCTTGTATTGTACTAGTGAAAATGAACACAAACGATTGAACCCTCGGACCACGGTGAGTTTATCAATAAGCGTTCAATTTTGGCAACATTGAGTGTTTAACCGTGTCAACGTCATGTTACGCCGACGTGTTATCACCGTAGTGTCTAAAATTATTGTAAGTCCGTCGAATGGTAATCACATGTATCTAGGGGTGGCGTGAAAGGCCCACGCCAGGGGCGCAGTCAACGAGGGGGGCGCAAAATCGGCTGAAATCGTTCATGGGGGAAAAATTCCGTGGTTAGAGGGGTGCAAGATCATCTAGTTACGGAGCTGCCAGGATGCAAGATCATCTAGCAACGGAGCTGATAGGGAGCAAGTTCATCTAGCTACGGAGCTACCAGGGTGCAAGATCATCTAGCTACGGAGCTACCAAGGTGCAAGATCATCTAGCTACGGAGATGCCAGGGCGCAAGACCACTTTGCTACGGTGCTGATCACAGGTTAGATCAAAACAAACCGTCCAACTTAAAAAATTATAGCTATAATTTGAAATGTCTGGAGATGTGTGAAAGCCGGTTTAGAGAATAAAATATGTTTTTATTATGTCCTATTTCACACGAGAAAAGCGGAAAAGCTAATAAGCTTGAAAGCCTGACAAACATTAAGGACGGAAACGAAAATGTTTTGGTGTTTGCTGAAAAAACTTAAATTTTAAAACTTCACTCAGATTTAGAAGAAAAAAACATACGCGTTATAGTCTCGTTTATTATTTGACGTTTATGACAAATGCCCAACATTCGAGGCTTTTAGAATTTCTTAGCTATAGCTACTTTTTTATTCTTAAAAAATTGTAAAACTCTTTTGACAATATAGCCAACATAAAAATCAGAGTTAATATTTTTTTTTTAATAAAAATGTTTTTCGAATTTGTTGAGAAATGGAACTGGCAACGAATGGTGGTTTTAAGGCCTACTACACGAACATATATCGTGAGCTCTGATTTGTGTCCAATGAAACCGTAGAACGTGGGCAGTGCCGCATTAAAGGATTTATGGGCCCTAGGCCGGAAGAATATAATAGGCCCTCAAGAATGAGGTCCTCGTGATATTTAATCAATCAATCAATCAATTAAATCAATCGATCAATTAATCAAGCCTACTCTTCGGACACTCTGTCGTGGGCTCTGATTTGAGTCCAATGAAACCGTAGAACGTGGGCAGTGCCGCATTAAGGGATTTATGGGCCCTAGGACGGAAGAATATAATAGGCTCTCAAGAATGAGGCCCTCGCGATATTTAATCAATCAATCAGTCAAGCCTACTATTCGGACACTATGTCGTGGGTTCTGATTTGAGTCCAATGAAACCGTAGAACGTGTGCGATGCCACAGTAAGGGATTTATGGGCCCCAGGCCGGAAGAATATGATAGGCCCACTCAAGAATGTGGTCCTCGCGATATTTAATCAATCAATTAATTCACCAATCAAGTAAGCAAGCAAGCCTAATATATGGACATTATGTCTTGGGCTCTGATTGAATCCAATGAAACCGTAGAACGTGGCCTGTCCGCATTAAGGAATTTATGGACCCTATGCCGGAAGAATATACTACAGCCCTCAAGAATGTGGTGCTCGCGATGTTCATTCAATCAATCAATCGATCATGCATTATTTTTTGAAGTTCATTTTCTTCAATACCAAGGTTTATAAATAATTAAAATTTCTTAGGTTTGTAAATAAACAAAATTAAAATAACATTTAAATTTAAAAGACCACAAGTCCATCAAGGCCTCTACGAGGCCCCAAAATCGAGGGTCCTAGGCGCGGGCCTACTTTACTTATACGTATTTCCTGCTCCAAAGTGAAGGTGTGTAGGGTCATAGGAAGGGGGGGGACTCTGAGAGGTGCAAGGTCCCCATTGGATATCAAAACACATTATTTTCTCTAAGGCCGCATCACATAATCTTCTTTAAAGCCACTTGAGGCCCCATGGCTAATTGAGCCCCCCATTATTTTAAACTGCTACGCCACTGACCGTGTGCCTTTTTTTTTCCCCTGCTAACCGCAGTCTAATTTGTTCACCTAAACAACAGAGATTTGAATTTTGCAGTAAACTATAGGCGCCGGCGCAGAACGATCCCGACTGTTCTTGCGCCGTAAAACAAAACGAACGAACTGGTGCCAAAATTAAAAAGTACAGTAAAACCCCTCTTAACGACCACATCTATTCAGCGACCACCGTCCTTAACGACCACCTTCCATGGAAAAGGATTTGCACATCCCCACAAACCCAATGCTAAATTCATCTCCATTCAGAGACCACCTCTCCGCACGACCGCATTCTCACAGAAATGACAGTGGTCGCCTTAGGGAGGTTTTACTACATTTTGCAAAACATCATATTTCAAAGCGCTGTTAAGTAAACGACATATTGCATTAAAATGGTTCAGTATTATATAGTAGAACATAATTGCTAGTACAGGGAACTTCCACGAATTGTGGAAATGGGATCAGTAAGAGCACAAAACAAACTAGCCCATGTATATAGTCCCTAAATTAACAGGGTCCACGATGGCAATGATAACCCCAATACAGTGCTATTTATAAAACTCTTTATCAGTCCTTGAAGAAGTTGATGTAATTGATGGATGTAATTTACCGATTAACCGGTTGAGTTGTGAGCAGGGACGTAGAGTTGTATACGCCTGTGGGAGCCTATCCCCCTAATAATTTAAAATAAAGTGCAATTTAACATACAGTATTATGAACAAATGTGTGTAATATATGCTTGCCCCCCACTCCCCAATAATTTCTAAAATTCTAGGTTGCTGTCTGCGGAACTGGTTGATTTATTATTTGTAAAAGTTCGTCGAATATCCAAAGTGTAAAAAGCATTCATCAACGTTTCGAGAACAAATCTTTCTTTTATCAAGCAAGTGTTGAGACAAAATGTTGATATTCTTACTGTCTCGACACTTCGCCTGATAAAGAAATCAGTAGTTATCGAAACGTTACAAAATCATTTCTTATACATTGGCTGATAACAAAATTTTACTGCTTATGGTAACTTCTAGTCAATCGGTGTATTCTTCTCTTGATTGATTTACATTAGCTGATTAAGCTATGAAACTGATTGATCAACTGATCGATTTATGGAACAAATTAACTAGTCAATCTGAGAAACCGATTGATTAATTCGTTGATCTATGGAACTGATTATGTGGTTGATCTACGGAACTGATTAAGTGGTTGATCTATGAAACTAATTAAGCGGTTGATCTATAGGACTGATTGATTAACTGGTCGATTTATAGAACTGGTTGATATATAGAACTGGTTGATATATAGAACTGGTTGATCTACGGAACTAATTAAATGGTTGATCTATGGAACTGATTGATTAACCGGTTGATTTATAGAACTGGTTAATCTATAGAACTGGTTGATTAACTGACTGACTGGTTGATCTATAGAACTGGTTGATTAACTGACTAACTGATTAAGTGGTTGCTCTATGGAACTAATCGATTAATTTGCCAACAGATTGCAATTAATTCCTTTCAATCCCTGTATTAATCAATAAACCGATCTCGGATTTGGTTGATATATCGAGTTATTTAATAAATTTATCAATCGATATGTAAATTAGTAAACCCAATAATAGTTAAATTAATTAATTGGTGATCCATTTTTCCGACGACGGATTTTTAACGAACAATAGTTCGTTAATTTGTGCAATAGTTCCTCATAATAAATTTTATTTCACACGTATTTTGTTTTCCATACGATTAATTGATTGAGAGAGAGAGAGAAAACCTCAAATAGTTTTTCTTACAATATATTTTTATATTTTAAAAGTACATTGTTTACCGTGCTTCATTATTTTCTTAATTTGTACAACAGAAAATAACAGAATTTAAGATACGAGTATTTTCTATAAACTAGACTTAGCTGTGCAGTGTGGGCGCGTAATGTTTCTTGGGTGCAACGACGAAAGACCTACATCTGATTGGGCGCTGAAATGTTACGATGTTCTTCTACAGAGAGCTTGATACGTGGCGGTATTACGTTACGATGTTCCGTTTCATGTCTGTACGCGGTTCTAGATGAACGTACAGACATGAAACGGAATATCGTAACATAACACAGCCACGTACCAAGTTCTTCGTAGAAGAAAGTCGTAACATTTCAGCGCCCCATCAGATGTAGGTCTTTCGTCGTCGCACCCAAGAAATGTTACGCACCCACATTGCACCCCTATGTTCGTATGTGTAGACCGGTTTGCGAACAACAGAGTTCAGTCAGTGCAGACTAGATACGATGGGACGCATGGATGTATCATGCCGGCGATGTTCTGTTGCGCCCCAAAACATACTTACCCCGTAACATCATAGGGTAACATGGAATGATATACGACGATGTTCTGTTGCATATCTGTACCCATCCTAACGATCCGTTAACCCGGACTTGACCTCCCTCCTGCCAAAGTAAAACGCCTACTAGATTACAAATGCTCGTAAAGAAAAGAATGATTTCACGGTGCCTGCTGGGAACCGAATCCACGATCACTAACTATCCGGCCATGTGCTCTTCCAACTCGGTTATAGGCGACCCATCGTCCTCCCCTCTGCAAACGCATATAAAGCTGTACTACAGACGAGTTTTGAAATGGGGCAGTGCTTGAACTATTTTTTTAAACCAAATCAACATCAAGAAGCGAAGGTCCGAAAAACGAGACTAACGTCATATTAAAGTCGGGTGATTTTTCTCATAATAGCCGATGCTGCAATATTAGGTGATTAATCTCTCGCAAAAAAATAATGATTTCAAAAGTGCATGTTTGGAATCGAACCCATGACCCCTTGGTATCCGGTCAAGTGCTCTGTGAAATCATTCTTTACCTTGAACGCGATTTATCATCTAATATTACCACATCATCGGCTATGAGGTGAAAATTTACCAGACTTTAAAAACCCTTACTATTACTCTGTTCACCGTGATCTGAAGGAAGGGCAGTTATTTCTCCCAGATCGTAAGAGGTGCAAATTCCTGGGAAAATTGGAGGCTCTGGAGAAAAATAACCTTCGCTCTCCTTGCTCCGTAATACAAACAGAAACAACTAACAATTTGGACTAAACTCAGAGAAACCTTCAGTTTAAATGGGCAGTTGTTGGATATACATATTTCCAGGGCTATCCTGAAGAAAATTATTGAGAGTATGCGGTGTTGTCTTAATTAAGGAGTATTGTAATTGAGGGGTTACTGGACTTGGTGACGTCACAGCGCCGCGCTGACTGGCATTTGACTGGTCGTCTATCCAAGCCCAAGGTGGCACATGCCCCTTTCATCAGTTTTTCATTCCTCTCCTGGTGGCAAGCAGCTTGTATTCTGAGTTTTTGGGGGGGAGGGAGTGTTCAGGGAGTGTTTTCCTCATTTGTTTCCATTCAAGTTTGTAAATGACTAGCAAAAAAAAAAAAGAACTTGAAAGTTACCTTTCTTGAGATCTTTGAGAGTATGCAGAGAGTACCCTGTATTTTTCAAAAATTTTTGAGAGTATATACGACGCACACAGCGCATACCCTGTGGGGACAGCCCTGTATATTTCAAATACGTAGGTTAATCTATGTAACTCAGATAAATGAAATAAAATTCCGATTTTATAAAACCGGTTGTTAATTGATTCAAAAGTTTTTTAAAATTCTAAGAGTCATCTAAGATGAACGCAAATGAAATCTTTAGGTCAGATCAATTTCATTCACTCTTTCTCTCCCTCTTTCGTCTATTTTTATCATGATTTTTAGAGATCTCCATGATTAAGAGAATGTCTATTCCACGTCACACAAAAAATCCATATTTTTTTTTAGGAATGTTATGTTTGAATTTAAAATCTTATTCGAGAGGACAAGAAAGAAAAAGAATAATAATTTCCTACGTCATTTGCTTCCTCAGACTTGTATCTAATGGTGCAGAAACAGTTAAAACCATGTTGAGAGAGAGAGATTGGTTGGTTGCTTTTTGGTTTTACGGCTCAAAGACTACAGTGGTCATGCTGCGCCGGGACCTACTGTTTTCCGAGGAATCCGAACCTCTTAAGGCCTAGGGAACCAAACCCCGGACTACAGTGAGCAGTGCGATCTTTATGAGATCTCTGAGTAAGCGTTCTTTGCACTGCTGGGAGTCGAACCCGGATTAGCGGCGCACTAGGAGAACGCGTTACCACACTGCGCCACCGCAGGGCCTTAGAGAGAGAGAACAAAGCAAAGGCTTAATGAGATGGTATTACGTTCCACAGGAATACGGATGTATAATGGAATTTTAACGGTACAAATTATTATTAGCGTGTGAGCTGCTTACCGGCATGTGGTTGATTGAAACAAGGCCTTGCAGTGGCGCAGCGGTAAAGAGTTCACATAAGCGTGCCCTTAACCAAAGTTCGATTCCCAGGGGTGAAAGAAAATAACGCTTATAAGTGACTAGCCCGCGGGTTGATTTCTTAGATCCCAAGGAGCCTAGATTCTTCGAATAATTGTAGATCCCGGGTGTCTTAGCATCGTAAAATGTATAAACAAACATATCTTTGCGGCGTAAATGTAAAAGCGTATCATAAAAAATATCGTAAAAGCGTTAAAAGGTATCGTAAAAGCGTAAAAAGTATCGTAAAAGCGTAATGTATCATAATACTTATTTGTTCTTTGTATAATACAATAAAAATGGCGGACAATTTCTCATGGCATATCAACTGGAAAAAAAAGTGTTGTCTGGTATGCTTCTATCACAGGCAGCAGCGTAGTGTGGGTTGTCAGTGGCCGGAGTAAATTAAGTATTGAGCCCGATAATACCAGTTAGCACTCCCTTTTACCAGTCCAATATTGAAATTTTGCGCCCCGGCTATCACCCCGGTGGCACCCCCCATGCTACACCACCGAATACCGGAATACTGGCACAGTGAATGATTATGTAATAACTATAGGGCCTATTATGTCGTGTACTTGATTTTTGAGGAATGCGGCGCCTATACAAAAAAATTATTAATACGTTGTAATTTAGTGGCAACGGGCTTGGTTGAACAAATGTATTATTTTGTGAGAGAGAGAGAGAAATTATTATATTTTAGTTGAAATTAATCCTAGAACTGCATCCAAACCCGTTTTTTGATATTTAATATACTTCACTCTTACAGATATCTCCATTATGGGAACACTTTCACTGGCCACTCCTCCTCGTAGGTACTGGCGTGCTCAGGGGGTTTGTAACCCTCAATTAGGATGAAAGTTCTTATGTACAGTGGAACCTGGTAAAGTGATCACCTTGGTAAATTGACCACCTGAATAAAGTGACCACTTTTTATAAGAGAGAACTGGTAGGGACTTAGTCATGCCTGTACTAATATCTGTTGTATGTAGTGACCATCTGTTCATGGTAACCATTGCAATTTATTCATAAAGGTAGTCAATTTAGGTATGCTCTACTATATACAAGCGCGGACACAGAAGGGTGGTCACAGGGGTCATGAACCCTGAGGTATATTTTTTCACTGTAAAACTTTCAGACTTTCATGACAAATGGAGTGTGTTATTATAAGACCATGGCAAATTCTGTCTTTGACCTCTAAACGTAAAGTCTGTGTCCGCTCCTGACTATACATATAAATATGTATGCATATCAATATGTACTATACATATAAATATGTGGAGTTGTAGCTCTGTAACCCCATATTATAAGTAAGCCTGTAACCCCCCCCCCTTTATGAACTTTCTACATACGCCTATGTCCGTGAGATACTACAATTTAAAAGCAGCAAAATTAATTTCAACTTTAATATCATTTATTTAAATGGCGTTGATGCTATGAAATAAACAAAATTTCTGCTTAGTATTTTATACATCCACTTTTTTTGGCATGATCTGCTGTTCATTTGCGAGAAGTTGGCGTCCAGATTCCGTTAGTTGAAGTAGCGGACGGGTTGTTCCATTGCAGTAGAGAGAAGGGCATCTTGCCGAAACTGGCCAACTACTTGCCAACTTCTCATGAATGGACAGTACTAGTATCAACAATTTTCGTGGGTTACAAAATTTAAGGCATTGGAAATGAAGTTTTGAACGTTTTTTAAACGAAGTTTTGGAATGAAGTTATGAACGCTTTGATTGGCTGAGGAAAAGATTCGCGCATGCGTGTTTTATCACATGCCGCTTTTTCGGGTACAAGCGTTTTGAAACTGGTTGGAACTGCTTAGAAGAAGCGTTCATAAACGTAGACTGGATGGTAATTGACTGGGTTTTAATTGAAATAAGTATGAAATGTTTTCAGTTAATATTTAAGATCTTCAATTGATTTTTCAGCATTTTGCTTAGAATTCTTCGAGGAATTCCGCTGTGTAGTTATTGTGTGGCTGACTTGGATCGCCATGTATGAAAACAAGCGCGTATACGTATACCCATATATAGACACGATTTTGTAACTGTTCCAAAAGAGAATCGAACCCAAGTTTGTGCGGCACCTAACGCTATAGCGTTTTACACATATATATATATACATACACAGACATATACACACATATGCAGACATATATGCACAAAGTGTTCTTGATGGATTTATTGGCGACGTACTGAATTAATGACATGGAAAAAAAAGCTACAAAAAATTTATTTTGGTGTAGTTAATTTAAATTAACTGCGCTAATGACTTGAGTAACTTTTTCTTCCACATATCCGTGATTTTATCAAGATAAATGTATCACAACGTGTTGTTTATTCATAAAATTCGCGTGGAATGAGCACAGCGATATTAACTCTTAATTTTTTTGCTGTTCGTAAATTCCATCGCGATTTGTATTAACTATAAACCTAAAATGAAGACAAAATGAGGGGCCGTGCTTTTTTCGTAATTGCAAAAACTAAGCGCAAACACATAAAAACAGTATCTTTAATTTTCCGCCGAATGTTTTCAGATATGTTGTCGACCCAAAATCACAAATTTCCCTCTCTGTAAGCATCGAAATTGTGTTTTAACGATGAATTAATGTTCTTTGAAAAAGGAGGAAAATCTCGAATACTAAAGAGAAAGGGGAAAAAAGTACCATCGAACGCAATCGACGATCGATGACTGGACCATTCCTATGGATACCGCTTTTCCAAAAGCAATTCTGGGCTGCATTATTTATTTAAGAGTTCATAAGGAAGAATTTTCTGATATAGAAGTCCATTTATGTCCCGCTAGGAATAATGAAACATTTCATCCATCACGGAAACCATTGAAATTATCGATTGATTTGCCCTTGTGCAATTTTTGTTTATATTTCATCGTGAATCGGAAGAGAATGGAAGTTTCCCATAAACAACGACTAGATATTTTCTAAGCATCGAGCGAGAATTTAATCGCACACAAAATTTATGAAAAATATCAGAACACCTGTCTAGTAGTAATGGGTGATAATGAAATGTTTTTACAATCGAAAGAATCGCAATCGACTCAAATTTACATTGGAATCAACAGTTCATTCGTCCTTGAACTTAACAATCGAGATGTTCAATTGCCATAGCGAGTCAGCTTCCCAACTGCATTGCGCATGCGCGTGAATATCATTGAATTTCCACTTCATCACTCCGTCATGCACATGGCGTCGTTATCAATTTGGTGAGTAGATAGTTAGATCTAGCCGCACTTTCTGACATCCAGGCAAAAAGTTATAGCATTTGTTTATAGAATCGTTAACTCGCAAGACGTTGTGGGGTGTGAAACACCCCACAACTTAAATTTGTGAAAAAGAACCGTCCGCCCTTGCTTCTGAAACTGGCCAAACTCTTTCCTGTTGCCTTAAAAGTCACAATCTTTTGGGGTAGGGTGACAAAGAGAAAATTCCACTTATTGTTCCCTGTAAAATTGGACGTTTTTAATGAAATAATGCTATATAATCAGATGGGGTGCAAATCACCCCGCGCGCGTCTTCGCGTTCCTCTAATTAGCGCGACTTCTCACGGTTTAAATGGATTTTAGTGAGCCTATAGAATAGAATAACGACCTAATATAATATATAAATAGAATAACGACCTAAAAAAAGACCTAAAGAATAACGACCTAAAAAAGACCTAAAAAATAACGACCTAAATAAAGACCTAAAGAATAACGAATTAAATAAATTAACGAAGTCCAAACGACCTGCACTTACCTTCCTTATCTAAACCAGTATTTAGTTTCTATTTTATTTCCTTTTCTTCGTCTTCTTGTAAATACAAAAGAACATTTATTTACAAACAATTGTTCGTACAATGAATTGTTTGAACAATTCATTGTACGTATATAATTAAAAATTATCTACTTACTACTTCTATGGCGATTTTATATGAGAATCATAGAAATTATATAAATTATGGAATACTACATTTTATCGAATGACTCAGAAATAGACCTTCCGGTATTTTAAGCTGCATTTTTAGTTTTAAAGTTATTTATAAAAATATTTAAATTATTTTTGCCGTTATAAGAAATGCACAATATATATATAGTACACGTTATAGTATTTATATTCAAAAACATGACTGATAAAGATGCAATCGTAATTTTATTTCATTATTATCATTCAAAACAAACACTGGTCAAAGATCGTATATAAGTAAATAGAAATGGCAGTCGAAAATTTTAAAAATTTTTTATGGATATATAGTTTGGTCTTTTAGAATATAAGGTCATACAACACGGCTCATAGGTGTTACTTGGGGGAGGGGTAAATTGGGGGAATCGGAGCATATAATTGCCTCAAAATTGGGGAGGGGGACAAAAATATGATTTTACCCTTGCTCTAAAAAAACTGGAGGAGTACATGCCCCTTGCCCTCCCCCAATTACGCCTATGATACGGCCGATTAACTATTAATTTTATGAAGTAGTTGCATATTAGAGAAAGGCGATGAGCTGTTTTTACGACGGAAAGGATCGAGTCATCGTTAACAAGTGAAATAAGTTGATTCATACTCCCAGTGAAGTTGACCTACTCGCATCGCTTCTCTCTTTCATCCGGATGTAAATAACTGTCAGTCAGTAAGCAGCGGATTGTTTAGACCCACTGCTTAGTTTATTGCTTCTTTTTCTTTTGAAATTGAGGCGCTACTGCACAGTTCGTCACCGTGTTTTCCCTCCTCCTGAAATCGCTCGGATATTTCAGTAGTTAGGCTTATGACGTCATTCTACTAGGGTTTCGTCATATTCTAACTAGGTGAGTACTCGCTTTTGTTTTTCCTCACTGACGCACTCTTTACTGGCTCAACAGTTTCGGATTTTTCTGATATTGTTTAGTAGCGATGGATTGGGGACACCCACCACGAGACACTTGCTGATTCAGGAGAATTACACTGCCCAAAAAACTCCTACAACCACATTTCAAACATGGCGTAAAGTTACTTCGCCCGTTTCCAGCCGCTTTTGGCAACATTAAAAAAAATCAGTTGTCAAGTTGGTGGCGAACTGAACAGTTCCGCCGAAATTCATTGATGTAAACAATGATCAGTTTATTTATTTATTTGTTTATTTATTTCGTAATGTCTCATAAATAGCTAGCAAATTCCCGTTGTTATAAATAGCACTGTTTAAGTACTTATTTTTACTCTTATGTCCTTTTGTGTATGGAGTAGCCCCTATCATGTTGATGGGCGTTGTGCGATTGGCTGTATTTTTATGGCACAAGGACAGCAAGGGTCATTCTGCACCAAACAACATCAGGTCATACATACAGTGGCGCTATGTAGTAACGCAGCGATAACGCATTTGACTACAGTATGGGGAATGCAGGTTCGAATCCAGCAGTTGCTTTGCGTAGATATGTAGGTAGGAAATACAACATACGTTATATATATATATATATATATATATATATATATATATATATAAAGGATGAAACATATAGCTAGAGAATAAAGAGAATATAATTAGAGAACATGAAGAATACAATTAGAGAACGTAGGGCATATAATTAGGGAACTTACAAAGTATAACTAGAGAATATGGTTATAGTTGGAGAATGATTCACTTACAAAAGATTATACTCCAATTTTTATATTTATTGTTAACAAATTATTTTCACTGAGCGAAATTGTATTAAAAGCTCTCTATTAAATTATACGTGCTTTAATTTGCATAAAAATATGGAGTGAAGTGTAAAAAGAAAATTTGCGTACATTCATCTCGTTTTATATGAAAAGTACTTTGAATTTGAATTTCGCGACGTGAAATTAAATGCTTTACAAAAAAACTTGAATCCGTGAATTATAATTCAGCTAAACATATCTAATGCAATTGAAGTGCCACAATAAAATCGTCGCGACATTTCTGTCATTTTTGTTTAACTTCAATTTAACCGAAAAGACACGAAAATATCAAAGAACGGTTTAAAAGATCCAAAATTCCCTTTAAAGCTTGCTTTTAAAAAGGATTTTTCAAACTAAAATTGTTTGAAGTTTTCAAAAATTTACTTTGAGTAAAAAGCATTTTTTAAAAGGAAGCCTAGATGTACTTTCTGATAATTTTGTTTTTAGTAATATCACGTGCTTAACGTACTTTTTTGGTTTATCGGACTTCTGTTCAGTGCTTGCCTTTATTAAGAAAAAATTGCATTTCGTGAAGAAAATAATTATAATATTTCGTTTAATATATTAAACGGAAAGACATTTTTTAGTATTTGAGAAAAAGTTTTTACTGGACCTTTACGACATAAGTATATCTAAGGTCATGCTATCCCATAATCCTCAGTTTTCCGAGGAAGTCGAACCTCCACTGTTTGGAGAATCAAACCTATTTTTACTATATTTCCGTCCACCATATTACGGTGGACGGAAATATAGACGACGGAAATATAGAGACGGAAATAAAAGACGACAGGTGATCCACTTTATCCGTATTAACTAAACCCCCTAGAAGTCTAGGCCGACGCAGCAGCAGCAGCCATTTTGTTGTGCACATTCGGGTTAATTTACCTTGGCGATAAAGGTTTTACGCATTGGCGCAATGTTCGCTATTTTGGCATAAAAATAATCAAAGATCTGCAATTAAATTAAACAATAATATTAATCAACGTTTATTGGCGTAGTGATACTAGAGCCGATGTTATGGCGTGATTAGATGGTGAAACGTTCGAAAGAAAATAAATATTTCTGCGTTCGGGGGGACCTGAACCCACGACCTTCCACTTCCTCTACAATCTGAGCATCAAAAGACAATATCTAATCCCTTACGAACGTATATAAAGACTTTACTGAAGCCGGTTATTTCGCAGAATGGTGTAGTACATAGATAGCTCAGATGGTAGAGCCTCCCTATTAATAATAATAATCCGGTATTATTATTAATAATCTGGTTATAAAGAAGAAGAAGAAGACGACGACAGATAGTGAGGGCTTCAGAAACGACGCTTTTTTTTCCCAGAACGCTTTACATTTCAAACCACTTTTTTCTTTTACCGTTGTCTTTTTTTTTTTATGAGCTTTTTTGTTTCTATCACATCGACGTTGCTAATTACCATCTTCCTCGCCGCTCTTTGATTCGTGAAAAGGAATACACTTCCACGAAAAGGCACTTTGCGAGATTTAGTGTAAATGCATGAACTAAAAGCTAAATCACAGTTACACGCTGCAATATCGAAAAGGGTAGTCCTACATTTTTCTTTAAAGATCTGAATCTTGGCGTAGTATGTTTTATTGTTTTGTTTGCCTTTAAATGGTTTCATAAGCTTCATATATTTTGCATGGTATGCTTGCAAGAGTTGTAAAATTCTGTTATGGGAAAATGTAGAAATGGATGCTTTATGCCAAATTTGTTGTAACTTACCTGCCATTTCCTTGGCTATTTCAGCAAACGTTGGCTCCTTTTGGCTTTCCTTCTGATTGAACCTTATCCATGCACAAAATTTCATAATTTGTTCATAAGTTGGCAGCATAGTTTCATTTAACTCCGACGGTGTTTCGAACATGAGGCAGCTCACGGCACATCTTATTTTCACACCTAACAGCCTTGTTGATGTGAATTCCTTTGATTTAACCCTCATTTAACAAAAGAAAATAAACGAAATGTAAAATTACAAAGAAGATAAATAGTCGTAAATAATTATTTCACTCTTTGATATAAGGGCAACCGTATGATACTAATCGAAAATGTTTACACATCACTAGTACATCGTGCAAACTGAAACTATTTCTTACATCGATTTGCTAAAGTCCAATTGACACGGTACTGCTGAAGAAAAAGTTATTGAAGAAATGTAGTAATTTCATTCAGTTGAAATAATATTTTATTAAATGCTTTAAATGTTTAACTTCATTCGAATACATCGTTAAAGAAATTAAGTGAGCCTTTTTGGCCGAGCCTTCATCTTACGTATGCACGTCCATGGTAAACGGGAGACTCATTTGATTTCAGAATTTGGAAAACAATTACATGTATTGTTGCCAAATATAAAAAGAAAAATTATAACTATACAAAATAATTTGCCATATACGGAAAATGAGAGAATGCATATATGGAAAACATATTAGATGAAACAATTTGGCATTTTGCCAATTTTAGAAATTGAACTTAAGTTTGCTTTCCTTGCGTTTCTAAGTGGCAACAGTTAAGAAAGCCTATTAAGCGTACAAGCATTTGTATTGTGGGAGCCTACACTGCCATATTGTAGCAATTTATGCAATGTATTTAGAATATGAATTTACGAGTAACCAGTGGCGGTTCAAGGATAGGGTCGGGAGCCATGCCGCTCCCATAAAATATAACTGGATTTTATTATATTGCTTATGTGCATGGGCGCCATCTGCAGTGCCAATGAACATAGGCAGAAATTTATGCCCCGACATTTTTTTTGTTTTGTTTTTTTGAATCCCTATTGCGAGTAACTAATTAACCGTCTAAACACTTGAGTTTTTCAATAAATTCGACGACGTTGCTGTGGCAGATGAAATTATCAGAATTCAGAATCCAAAGATATTTCAGAACATTAATAAATAATACATCAGGTTGACTTCGCGTATTAATTGAGCTAATTATTTCAATTTTTATTTTTTGGAAATAAATTGTATAATGTATTAAAAATTTCACATGTTTTACAAGTTTCGATGTCGCAGGGGAGCAAACAATTTTTTTTCAAAAATTAAAAAAAATATAGGAATCCTAACTAACACCAGAGGCAACTTTTGCACTCTATTGGATTTAAAATTTAAAATTTTCATTTTTTTTTTACTCCACCATAATGTACACTCTCTAAAAATGTATTCGATTATCAGTATAATTGTAGAGATACCAGTTTCATGTCAGATAGTTGTATATCTAATGCATGCAGTCTCTAAAGTTGTATTCAATTATCAGGATAATTCAAGAGATACCCGTTTAATGAGCGATAGTTACATATCTAATGCATGCAGTCTCTAAAGTTGTATTCGATTATCAGTATAATTTTAGAGATACCAGTTTAATGCCAGATAGTTGTATACCTAATTCATGCAGTCTCTAAAGTTGTATTCAATTATCAGCATAATTCAAAAGATACCAGTTTAATGCGAGATAGTTACATATCTAATGCATGCGTAGTCTGTACAATTTATTATTCAGACCTCAGAATTACATGAAGCAACGAATTTATTCAGTTATTAGTGTAACTCAAACTAATCAATGATTAAAAACTGAATAACTCTTTCGACCAGAGTCTATGTTCACTTCCACCGAATTTATGAATGAATGAACCTTAAATGTGTATATAATAATATAATGAACCTTAAATGTGCATATAATAATATAATGAACCTTAAATGTGCATATAATAATATAATGAACCTTAAATGTGTTGCAGGTGCGATAAGAAAAATATCAACCTTTTCTATATGTGTCATATGTCTTTGATTCCATATGTGAACTTTAGTTACGCGGCCTCCATTATTATGCATGTTATTTGTGTGATTGCTGTTATCTTTAAAAGATTATTAGTCTGCCATTCCAGATCCAATGTTTTTGCACATTGGCACAAATTCACCACATTCCTTATTGAACATAAATCTCTAAAAAATCGCACCTCTGTACATCTATTCTCTGTACTTATTATTGCAAATATACTATCCTGTGTAGTTTGATTTAATTTGCTCTTTTGCGTGTTTGTGGACATTCAGATAATTATTTTATTTGTTTGTAGGTATATTTAATTTATTTCATTGGCATTTAGCAATTAGTTTTGGCAACACATGGGCGAAAACAAACTTCTGAAGCTGTTATTAAAATAAATTTCTTTAAACATTGATCTATGCTCGCCATTTAAAAGCAGTCTTTTAGCTCTTCTTTTAATTAATTTTGCAGTTATTATCTCCCTGTTCTCGCCATTTCACCAAAAATTCTTAATTACAAACCCTTTTTTTCCAGTTGGCTCTGTTCCCTTCTTCTCAGATGCCAGATCGCGTTTAATTTTCAAAAATTAGTTGCGGGCACCGTTGCCAGATTTAGATGAAGTAATTTACAAGACGATTTTTTTGTGCGCTTTTTAAATATTAGGGCTAAGGAGCACCTTTACATTTCATTAACACGAGAAACATCTCTGGAAATTGAAGAATTTAATTAAAAGCCCCGGTTTCAAATTTTAACTGTAACTGCAGATTAAAAATAAACGATTCTTTACATTTAACGGCAATTATGGCATTTGTAAACAAATATGTGTTAGAATAAACCATTGTTTATGAGTATTAAAATAAAAACAATTGCTTATGAGTGTTAAAATATGGACAATTGTTTATGAGTGTTAGAATATGGACAATTGTTTATGGATG
>QLNU02015270.1:78122936-78144530 GCA_006491805.2 Dysdera silvatica
TAACGTAAGAACGTTGTAAATCTTACATTCGTTGTTCGCAACATAGTGAAGATAGCTTACAAAGTCGCCAAATTGGGTTTACCCTTTTGCTGATAACATATAACTGAGAGGAAATGTCACCAGTTGAAGGATAGTCACCAATGAAGAAAGAAAACAGTGAAGAAGACGCCGAAGAGGTGAAGGGAACAGCTTCTTTCTCGATGGCCGGTATAATAATGTAATTGAACATAATCATTGCGATGTGATCATTGATTTTCTAATAATTTTTATTCACACTCAAAAGAAAACAAACTTCAAAATTAAAAAAGGCAAAAAATTAAGTATTAGAAATAACAACAACGCTGACCGACTGAGATTCTTATAATAATAAAAAATAGAAAACTAGAAAAAGAAATATTTTCACGCGGCCATCAAAGCATAATTATTTCTTTTTGTTTCACGTAGACTTTCACAGCGCATTATAATAATCAACAACGAATTTTCAGGTAGTCAGCTGTATAGCAAAACGATTATTTATTGCTAAAACTTTACGTTTCGATTCGAGCTGTGCGAATCATCATCAGAAGAGGTTAAATTACATGAAAAACTTTTGAGAAAATTGTAGAATATACGTAAGTTGCGGAAACAGTATAAATACTTTAAAAAAAATTATGAAATTTTAGAGACGAATATAAAAGCCAAAACAGAATAAAATTAAATCGATAAATAAAAACCGCCATTCACGCGTTACAATTTTGTTAGAATAGGTAGCCAAGCAACAGGAATGGTTTTTGCATCGTCTCTATTGAAATTATTGGGATTCTTGATGATCACTATAGCTTCTCTGTATAATCTAAGCTAAAAACTAGTTGATTTTGCAAGAACTTCAATATGGTCAAAATGGATTAAATGGTTATTTAAAATTGAATGTTTTGCTATTGCCGATTTTGTTATCTGTTTATTCCTCACGAGGCTTTCATGCTCCCGTTTTCGGCACGCAGTGGATCGACCTGTTTGCCCGATGTATACTTGTATACGAGAACAACTGTTTTCAGTTTACAGGAATCCTACGCATACAAACAGATACCTTCATGCTACATCGCACCATCACCCTTCCCAAAACGGACGGTCATTGACATATTGTTCAAACGAGACAATATTATTTGCAGTAACAAAACAGTTTTACAGAATGAACTCAATTTTCTTAGTGGCATTTTGG
This sequence comes from Dysdera silvatica, assembly GCA_006491805.2. Lineage (NCBI taxonomy): Eukaryota > Metazoa > Arthropoda > Arachnida > Araneae > Dysderidae > Dysdera > Dysdera silvatica. Next base: position 78,124,135 of record QLNU02015270.1, read on the forward strand.
AAGAAAATGGTTACAATCAACATTATATTCACAAGTGTTCAAGTCCAAAACTGAAGCCCATTTTTCATACCTAATTCCTGATCATATTCCTTTTAAAAGAAATGAGCATAAAGCCTTCCTACCATTTATAAACTATGTCACTGACCTTTTACTTTTGAGACATAATATTGATACAGTATTTATTTCAAAAAACAAGATTTTTAGTTTCCTACGTTCTGTTAAAGAACCTGTGGATCCATACAAAATTCCTGTTGTATATCCCATCCAAATTCCTTGTTTTTGTGGACAGTTATACATAGGGCAAACAGATCGATCCAGTGCGTGCCGAAAACGGGAGCATGAAAGCCTCGTGAGGAATAAATAGATAACAAAATCGGAAGTAGCAGAACATTCAATTTTAAATAACCATTTAATCCTTTTTGACCATACTAAAGTTCTCGCAAAATCAACTAATTTTTGGCCCAGATTATACAGAGAAGCAATAGGGATCATCAAGCATCCTAATAATTTTAATAGAGACGATGCAAAAACCATTCCCGTTGCTTGGCTACCCATTCTAACAAAACTGTAACGTGTAAATGTCAGTTTTTATTTTTCGATTTCATTTTCTTCTGTTTTGGCTTTTATATTCGTCTCTAAAATTTCATAATAATTTCTTTTAACGTATTTATACTGTTTCCGCAACTTATGTATATTCTACAATTTTCTCAAAAGTTTTTTCATTTAATTTAACCTCTTTTGGTGATAATTCGCACAGCTCGAATCGAAACGTAAGGTTTTAGCAATAAATAATCGCTTTGCTACACAGCTGACTACCTGAAAATTCGTTGTTGATTATCATAATTATTTTTATTTATTCGCCTGATCCGTGACAGAACCAATGAAAAGGTTATCTCGGAAAAATAAACAACCCAGTAGTTACTCGTTAGCGCCTATTGGTGAAATTAGTCCAATCAGTGAACAGATGACTATTTCAAAAATTTTTCTCTAGTGCGATGGATTAAACTCACCCTATATACAAACAAGTGATTACAATTGTTGTTTTAATATAGCAACAAATGATATGGTAATCCTCGTATTCGGAAGAAAACGCGCTTGCGATTATATAATTACATAACATGATAATGATACGATAATACTGTCATTATATAATACTGAAAAGCAAGCTACTACAAGCACTACATTCGTATGAACACAAGTAACGTAAGTGTTACTACATTAGTATGAAAACACAACCTTTTCTGAAAAAAGGCCCCACTGCTTTTGAGCTACCAATTTCAGGGGCGTCCTCAGATCGTTTATTATATTATTTTTGACCTTCTAATGATAATAACAATCGCAAATCCACGAGAACAGACTAACGTTAATCATGAAAACAAGATTCAATGATAAAAATATCACACAAACAATAAACACATGTGCAACACCAATGCTTGAATATTCCTTTGGAATTATCAAGTGGACAGACACTGAGTTAAAAGACCTGCAACTAGCAATGAGAACGACACAGACCAAATATAGACAACTATATCCAACATCAGCAATTGAAAGAAACACACTCCCACACTGTATAGAAGGGGGTGGACAATTGGATCTGAAAGACCTGCATGATACACAAATTAAAAATTTAAGAAACTGTTTTCAGGATATAAGTTCTAACTCTCCAGTGATCCAAGTAATAACATATATAGATACCTCTCACACCCCACTTAAACACACAACACAGATAACGAAATACCTGGATCGCACAGCAATAATAAGGTGAATAGATGGGCAGGTAAAGCACTTCACGGTAGGTATTACAACGACCTGCAAAAAATCCATATCGATAAGAAAGCCACAAATGAATGCCTGGTTGACACATAGAATTTTGCAGCGCGAGACTAAAGGATTCATGATTGCCATAAAGCACCAAGTTATCCACACATAGAACTACATAAAAGACACCCTTAAGACAAGTTTGGATAATGGTAGATACCACCAGTGCCACTTAACCACAGAAGCAATTCAACACATTACATCAATCCATCATCAAACAATCTCAGTTGGAGATTTCCAAATGTTCATGCAAACACTTTGCTCGTTTTTATTATCCATCCAGCGGGTGGCAGAACATCTCTAACACATAGTCACAAATGGGCGTGCGACACACGTGGAAATATACACAATATTTTTTATATCCAAAATCTTCCACAGAGGCATATTACCATGTGGTTTCGTTTTAAGAGTTACGAAACACCTTATACGCGCAGCTATTTTAAATACAGTTACGAATATGTTATACATAGATATTCGAAAAGTCTTGCATAGAACTCAATAACCTTGCCCTAAAAAGACACTTTCTCCAGTTCAAAGACGAAATTATATAGGAAATAAAAGAGTAAATAGGAATAATAATAAATACGAATAACTTGAACTTAAAAACATGTTAGTTTCATTCTGTTAAAAAATGCCTTCACTTTTTAAGTAACGGCTGGAGAAATACTCTAAATTTGAACAACTAAAACGCAGAGGAAGATTAAAAAAGGCATTTTAAAATAACAAAAGTCCAGAAATCTACTACTCGAGAAAAAATAATGTTTTGCTTTTAGCATTTGCCTGTTTTTATTTTAGTCTCCTAATATTGGTTTATTTATTTCTGCAACTTTATTGATAAAGAAATGCTACCTAAGAAGAAAAATATAATATACTTCCAAAGAGTTTGTTTTATCTACTTTTTCCAGCACAAAGTGAATTTCGCTTCTTAATTCTCTTCCATTTATCTAAAAAAATTCTACGTTCACAACAAGAATTCTTTAAAAGAAACACACGAATTCGTAGAACAACTAAGAATAATGTTAGAAGAAAAACAAGGTAGCAAGTTTGTTTTTTGTTAGAACATGTCACTATTTCAACAAAAACGAATTTACATACGATATACAGTGGAACCTGGTAAAGTGATCACCTTGGTCAAGTGGCCACCTTGGTTTGTATATATATATATGTATATATATACTAAAAGTCGTTAATGAGAGATAGGAATATCAAAGACGGTAGCTCAATTGGAAGAGCCTATGTCATGACACCAAAAGGTCCCAGTTTCGGTTCCTGGCGGTTTGCAGAAACATTCTTTTCCCTCATGTTTATATATTATCTTATAAAAAAAATTATATTTACAAAATGTGAATTTCAGCAGACATTGGCCCTGGTTCAATATTGTAATTAAATAATCAATTAATAAAATAATTTGCTTAGCCAATAATGACGACCTCTGGTAACCAACATACAAATTAAAATCAATCAATATCTCTCTCTCTCTCTGGTTTAAAACCCCATCTATGAAAACACTTTATGGTGGACATTTCCGAGTTTCTGTATGCTTCGGGAAAACTTGGCCTGTTCGGGCTCTTAAGAAGCTACATAGATGAAGGTATTATTGACCAAGAGCGGATGCGGTGTCTCAGTACGTCTTAAGTCTATTCCATTCATTAGAACATCCGAAGTTGCAGTTCCATGCCCGATTTTGGAAAACAAGACTTTCCTCTACCCCCGATCCAGTAGGAGCTCTCCAAGGAGTATGAGAGATTATTCGGGTATAATACCTATAGGCACACCATGGAAAACTTGCCTAAAACAAATTCACTGCTGCCATTAGGGCAGAAGATGAGTCCTGATAGTGTAGGCCTACATTCTTTTTTTCGATTTGTGTGACCGAATGTATTTGTCCGCACAGTGTATGTAAATTATCGTGCATAATAATATGTAAATGTTCAATTTCAGTTACTAATTAATAATAAACAATCACAGTGATTGCACAAAGTACTGGTTGCAATAATTTTAATACTTACTAACACTGATAATAAAGAACGTGAAAAAAAAGTCAGGTTCAATTATTTTTCCGCCAAGAAACTTACAAAATTTATTTGGTAAATAACCTGTCATATTAATTTTTTTTATCATTAATCTGTTGCTAATTATTGCGAAGTGCAATATAAAAATGTGTAATAAAACTCAAACAGCTCATATATTAGCTGTTTCGCGAAGCAAACAGCATCTGTCTTTTTAAAACTGATTAATTTTGCAGCATAATTAAAAAATGCAATTTTTAGATTTTGAATAAAGGCCTCGGTAGTCCATTTTTCGCAAAAAAATGCACTACTCATTTTATTTTGCATATTTTCATCAAAAAGATTTATTTACATCCACGAAATACGTTCATTAAATTTTTAAGAAAATGCTTTATACGTAAATTTTTTTTTTGTTTATAATCATTTCTTTTTTCACTATTTTTTTCAGCTTATCTGCTTTTCTCAGAAAATACTTTCTTGTTTGTCTTTTTCTTCAATCCAGGTACAAATTTCAAAAAGTCGTAAAACTATAAATACTCGCTATTTACACGCAAATACATTTTGTGTTCGTGTTGTGAGAAAAGTATAGAGAAAGGTACAGAATGAAAGAATAAGAAAGAGGAGAGAAAAAAAAAATTGACCTTGCACAGTGAAGATAAACGAAAACGATTCCGGGGAGACCACTGTCCACAGTGGGTAGATAATGGATGAAAATGACAAGATACACGTATATACATACATATAGGAGAAGATTACAAAAGAATATCGGTCATAGAAGGTGATGTTCACATTGTATGTTGTTGAATGGAGTAGGAATCAACAAGGCTCGTAATCCAGTTTCCTATAGAAGTTCTAAATCGTTACAGACTAGAAATTTTCAAACAAAGAATAAATAATTTAAGGACAAAAGAAGAAAAAAGAATGAGGAATATGTAACGTATCAATTCTTCCGTGAGGTATAGGGAGCTTGTTGCCGATTTTTTCAAGTTTCTTTTATACCGGTAAGGGCTTGAAAGTTCATTTACGTGACAATGGATAGATAACGATGTGTATGTATCTGTATATATAATTAAGAAAATTAACAAACTGCAGAAAAATACTTGGAATATTCTAGAAAATTATTATCAAAACGTAATAAGTGGTCCTCCAGCGCTACTGCTGCAGCTTAAAGAAACCATTATTTTTAATAACATAAAATCATGTCACAATCCTTACAATTTTATGTTATGTGTGTATATAAATATATTGACGGCAAAGTATAATTACAAATTTTATATGGCAATATCTTCTATAATGGAAGCTCTTTTCTGTAAGTTCTTCAAACTTTTCAGGCAAAATTAATTATTAAAGGACTTTTTGGGCTTAGTAAGGAAATTTGCAAGTAATTAATTTGAAACAATATATTTAAAGTGACTCAATTACAGGTCTATAATTTTTAAACTAAAAGTGTGTATGTCATCGTTTCTTAGTTACAATTAACCAATTTAAAAAATATATTTGTATATATGTATTATTAATTTATAATGCGTATTTTAAAATTGTTTTTATTTGTAGCTTAAATTTTTGTTTCGTTTATCTTGGAAACGCATGTCATGTTTTTAGAAAAGTAAAATAAAAAGTATTCGGATCTTGACGCATCCAAGCACAGCATTTTCAACATGGTTTCTCATGACAAATAAGCCGCAATCCCTTGCGAGAAAGCTCAAAACGTTAGAGAAAACGACAATGAACTCCGGCCAACGTTTGAAGTATTAACTTGTCTCAATAAGGGCTAACAAGTGAAAACAGAAAGACGGAAGCGATTTTCCCAAATATCACAGAAAGATCAATCCATGTCAAATTTTGTATGTAAGCAAACAATAATAAATCCGGCCGCATAGCATTCGATCTTTCCATTTCATGATATGATTTGACAGATGGAGAGATAGACTTACTAAAAAGTAAATGAAATTTACTGTTCGCGAAGAGTAAAGTATTTGAAGTAAGTGTAAGATTCTGATTCTGTGTATCAAATAAAACAGAAGCGTTTGTGGAAAGAAATATTCTATTCTCTGATTGGTTCCTTTCAATCTGATCTAAAGGGGCGTGGCCTAAGGGGGCGAGGATGCCATTACTTTTCAACTATTCAGGTATCACTCGAAGTCTATCTAAACAGACGGCGAGGTGTTTACCCCGAAATGGAGGGTATGGGGGTCTCCCTCGCTAACCCTTCTCTAATACAGGTAAGAATAATTTGTTTTCAGGTATGATGTTTGTAAAAAGAAAATACTATCCTTGTAAAAAAAATTATATATAGGCAACACCCTCAGGTTAAAAGCAACCAATCAGAGCATGGAACATTCCTCCAAACGCACTTAATAAAACTAGACTTTATTAAATACGCAATTTTGCGCAATATAGCACAATAAATATTACTTCTATGTTCAGCATTTTACAGAGAGATCTTTCTTTTTATTTCTTTTCTCAAAAAGAAGGAAATCATACGATTTTCAGAAGACAATTGGAAAGAGAAAACCATTCTGATTATATCAGAGAAAATCAGTTTGAAAAGCAGCTAGCACAAGACTAAAAAAAATTCTTTCACCGTAATTCTCATCAGAGAAGGTTGATTACTCTAGTATAGAAGTGATATTTCTGAAATGGAAGGATATTAATCATTCAACCCCATTAAGCCTCCGGTTCTTCCTGGGAAAGTTTGGTCAGAGGAATGAAAAATGGGTTATTGTTTTGAAAATGTCAATTTTCAGATCAATAAAATTACATTGTGTGTGTGGTTGTGATTGATCTTGTGTATGTTTCAGACAAATCTGGAAAAATGGGAAGGAGGTCTAGTTTAAATATAATTATTTATATGCAATAGAACGCACTTATAACGGGTACCGCATTTAGAGAGGATAGTGTGCTTTTTGTTGGATATAATGATTATTTAAAAAAATTTAATCACGTTTAGCAAACAATACCTTTGTGAACTCCATATATAACAGAAAAAAATAATATTTTTTATTTAAACGAAATGTAGAAATGCTAAAAAAAAATCAAAATTCGATAATTGAAAAGAAAAATTAGTGATTAAGAGTGTATGTTTAACTGAGGTTGATATAGCCAAGAAAGTTTTCCAGCACTAGAAATCTGAGAATTTTTGCGAACTGACCTGACCTAAACCTGAGAATTTTTGCGAACTGACCTGACCTAAACCTGAGAATTTTTGCGAACTGACCTGACCTAAATCTGAGAATTTTTGAGATCTCATCCCTTTCAGAATACATAGTAAGGAATTCATAATAAGCGCGAGTTTGAGAAAAAATTATTATGATTCCCTTTCACTGCATTGTACATAACCATTTCCGTAAATTTCAAGATGTTCAAGAGATGAAGAAGAAAGAAAAGATGTTTCCTTTCTCCGTATAAAGTTTACTTTGGAAATAATCATCAACGTGAGTTCCTTTGTATCGCGTTCATTATCTAGCTTGTTTTCGTAAAATTCAAGTTTTAATTTAGTAAGTTTTTCATTAAATTTCAATAAAATTAAAAGATAAATATATATGCATATATGTTATCCATGTAAATTTATTTCCAAGTTTGGAATTTAAATTTCAAAAGGGATTTTGCGAGAGATCGGATATAGCGCGCAGTTTCGTCGGTACCAAGCTCCTCATCATACATGGACCGTACTGTATATTTATAAATTTAATAATTAATTAAATTTTGCGAACTGCGCACGATTGGTTAAGTATAAATGGATTTCAGATCATACTGAGGCATCTGTGGTCTGTTGCAGCTTAAATAGGAATGATGCTCAGGTTATTGGAGCAAATGTAGCCGAACACGTCCATCCTGATGCATCTTTAATTAAATACTTCCTCTAGAAGCTCGCACAAGTCAACTTTACACTATCGAGCATGGTGCTTAATACCAAATCCTTCTGGGGAAATAAATACCGAAGGTTGCAGTCGGTCTGAATGCCCTATAAGGATCAAAATACTCTAGTAATGCATTTATATATTAGCTAAAGATATTCTGGCTGGCGAAAATGGTATTCTTTGGAAACCAATTTTCATTTCAAATGAACTTAAGGTTCAATCTTCCAGAAAATAAGGTTGCTGGGAAGGCGATAAAGAGAGAATATGGCAGTGTGTTCGAAAGAAAATGTATATAAATGCATATAGAAAAGAACAGAAAAAAGTATAGATGCTATAAATCTGGAAGTGTGAAGTCGACGATGGAATTACAAATAGTAGAAGTGGTGGGGCGGGGGGATATATAGAACGAAATGAGGAGCATGATCATACACTGGTGTGCAAAAATGAAGGACAGGACAATTTTTTGCATGTAATGTAGCACTCCAATGCTTTTAATGGGTACAAAGTACACCGTAACATCATGGAGATGTAAGATTATGGAAACGGTGAACAATACTGACCAAGAAAGGAATCCAAAGGATACAAAGGACTTTTATTCAAAAATGGGCTTTCAGCACAGGAGGACAGAAGACAGAAACGTCCATGTGACAGGCGGCAGGCAAGAAAAACAGTTTTCAGTAGGGGATATGATTACCCCTGACTGCGATGCAGGATGTACACCATCTGTTCATGTTCAGTAAGAGGTTGTTGACAAGCTCTTGAGGCATCATGGCCCATTCCTCTTGTAGCGCCGATCACAGCTGAGGAATCGTTGTCGGCGGATGGCAACGCGCTGCCAGGCATCTCCCGAGAACATTCCACACGTGTTCTATTAGATTCAGGTCCGGAGACCGTGCGGGCCATTCCATACGATGAATATCTTCACTCTCTGACAGCTCAGCGACAGCAGCTGTACGATGAGATGCAACGTTGTCATACGTGAAGAGAAATTCCACAGGGGGACCACAACATCCCAGAAAATACGGACATAAGGCATATGAGAACTTCGGTACAATAGCGGTCACCAGTGACTGAACCTCCTTGGAAGATGTGGAGCTTCGTACGGCCACCAAGCATTATGCCTCCCCAAATGAGAACTCCTCCACCTCCAAATCGGTCCCTTTCGACCATGTTGGAGGGGGTGATTGCATGTTTCCCACTCTCTCCAGATGTATAGACATCCAGAATCGCTAATGAGACTAAATCGACTATCATCCGTAAACAGCACTCGACTCCTTTGTTGAGCTCCCCATTTTTGTGTTCCTGGCACCACAGAAAATGCCGTCACCGGTGGATATATGTTAATGGCACACACTGGTCGCCGAATTAATAAACCGCCTGTGTGCAGTCTCTTAATCACGGTAACATGCGATAGCACCCGTACAGTAGTGCGTCGCATGTGGCTTGTGATTTCACCCGCTGTAAGTCGTCAATCTCTCCTCGCCTGTAGAACAAGATACCGGTCCTCCCTTGCCATGGTTGCTCGTGGACAACCACCACTAAACCTTCGGACAGCTGTTCCTGTCATTTGAAATGCCGTCCATGCTCGTGACACGATGCTGTGTGCGATTACGAACTCCTCGGCCTCACTCGTCACACTTCGATCTTCTTCCAACTTTCCAATGATTCGACCTCGAGTTAAATCATCCAGATGTTGTCTACGGGGCTGTCTGTTGAATATCTCGCACTGCTACAGCAACTTGCCGTCGTTCAAACCGATATACACTGTGCAATAGCTTCCACTGTAATGCTGCGCGAACACCATCCTCACGCTTTATACCCCTACTCACAAGCCTATATTAGGTCATGACGCGTATATGCAAATGCCCTACCGTATCGACTCTAATCAGTCTCCTAATTGATCTTTTCATCGATTCTGTCTTTTCGTTCTGCTGTTACGTTACTTTTTCCATCTCGTCCTTAATTTTTGCACACCAGTGTAGAATAATGGACAGTTGGGAGCAATAAGCAAAGTTTCTAGAATGCATATATATTCTAGAAACTTTCCTTATGGGTCCTATTATTATTAAATATTTATTATTAATTATTATCATTAAATCTTTTATTATCTTTATATATATATATAGAGAGAGAGAGAGAGAGAGAGGTTTTAAATATAGTAAATTTAGAATTGGAGAAAAGAATAATAAAGAAAATATAAAGAAGAAATAAATGTGCAATTATCTAAGTCTAGCGCTCATTGAGCCACTGCTATATAATGGATAAGTTATAGTGCAAAATAGCAAATGCATATATAAGATGAATAGTGCATGTAAAAAAATAAAAACAGTAAAGAATAAAAAAATAAAAGTATAATATTTTTTTTATTTTTTATTTATTTTTTATTTTTTTATTTTTTTTATGCACTATTCATCTTATATATATGCATTTGCTATTTTGCACTATATATGTGTGTGTGTGTGTGTGTGTGTGTGTGTGTGTGTGTGTGTGTAGATTACATAATATAGAAAACGTAAGGAAAGGGAGAGAAAAGTCACATAAAAACAGAGAAGTCAGACATAAAGAAAGAAGGAGTTATGCATAAAGGTAGAAAGAGTTATAGATAAAGGGAGAAGGAGGAATTTTATATAAAGAGAGGAAGATAATATTGAGGGGGAATAAAAATATGCTTGTTGAAGAGGAAGAGCAGAATAAGATGAGAGGCTGGACGACGAGCAGTAGAAAAATGAGACGATAAACGCAAGGAGAATAAATTGCTAATTGAAATTCAGAATAGTTTTTAGATAAAGTTGATGTGAATTTCAAAATTTTGTCACTGCCTATCTAAAGTCAATACTTTATAGTCGTTAAAATATAGGGAAATTGACGATGGTGGATAAATTGATAGCTTTTTAAAGTAAAAATGGCGTTCCAAAAAAGCAGCCTATTTTTTTTAGAGTCTTTGTTATCGGCTAAAGGGTGGTAAATCTGGTTTTTTTTTCTCTAATTTTAAGATCGCGTGAAAATTGCATCGACTATAAATCATTTCCAATTTCTTGAAGAGAGAAAAAACGAACAGAATAAAAAATCTCGCTTCTGATATCTTAGAATAATGCAGATATATATAGCAGATTACCACGAATAGCTTCTCCAATTTCGGAAAATTCTATCCCAAATTTATGAATACAAAGAAAAATTGTTTTGAAAAATGCAAATATTATGAGATAGGCTTTTTGAGATTGAGCAGATGCGGATAAAAGAAATGAGATTATACAATCGTGCCCAAATTTAGTCGGAAATATACTTTAATATGTAATCTACATTAATGGGGATCTATATCATTCTACGTTAATGAGTAATCAACGTTAATTCGTACTTAACTTTAATCTATGCTATAATTTATCCTCAATCATGTTCAGGAGTAAACTCCATTAATATACATTAACGAATAATCTGCATTAATGCATATTATGGTGAATCTACATTAATGTGCAATGTAATAAATATGCAACATTAATATACTAAATAATATATAATCTATATTGGCATGCATTGGTTTTCCAAATGTTTTTACTAAGAAGTATCGCTGCTGCCAGACAACTAATTGTAGTATGAAATGACAAAACTTTGCACTCACTCAAGTCGATTCCTTGTAAATAACAGCGACATCGCTTTAAAACGCAGAAATGATGCTCAACTTCATAAATTGCACTCCACGACGTTTCTATTATAACTATGTACTGTAAAGAGGCCAATTCGGTGCAAAATAAACTTGAAAGTCAGTGGGAAATCTACAAATGATGTTCTCTAAGCTAAAATATTACTTTTAAAGAATCTGCAGTCGAAAGTGACATGGGAAAGAGGCACAATCCTCCATTGAATATTAAAACACACTATTTTCTCTAGGTTCGCATTACATGATCTTCTTTAAAGACACTTGGGTCCCAGTAAACACTTGAGACACCATCAAGTGCTTAATTCTGCTACGATTACATTCGACCAGATGTGACAGAAAGCTAATCATACGAAAATTTAATCTACCCAGTTTGGACCAGAAATCCATATTATATATATATATACCCCTTTGGATTACGAGAAAGCTTTTGATGGGATAAAACATGACAAGCTGATAGACATACTTTTCAAGACAGACAAAAGAGATGAGACAGAAGATCAAGATGACGAAAAGTCATAGTTTCTTATAGTTGAACATATTATAATTTCGAGAGTTAAACGACTGATTTGTAACACCATATTATATATACATATTATTATAAACTTTACGAATACCGGAGCTGAATCTGATTCCGAGAGCTGATAATAATAATTTGGAGAGTTCAGGAAATTCATGATTAAAAAATACACAAAGATCTGATAGAAAGCATTGTAAGCTTTCTCCTCATTCTTACTGACTTTCTATGTCTATGGCCCATCAACCTTACTCCAGTAAAGTTCGATCCCGTATGCTACAATCGCAAAAAAAGAAAATACTTTTCCCAACACCAATACCCAGGGAAACATAATTTGCAGAGCACATGTCTATTGAAGTCTTCTCATCTTATGAAAAATTCAAAATACAATTATGACAAACTTCAAAATAAAAGTATGAATTGTATAAATTGAATAAAAACCGTAGCTATCCGAAAAGAGTTCGAACACCAAAAAGAAGTAAAGTGCAATTCTCCTACTCATTACAAAAGTTAAATTTAGTGTCAGAATTAAAATAAAATTCGTACCAGTTTTATTTTGGCCACCCGGTACATATACAGTGATACTTCACAATAAGGGACACTTACGGGACCAGGCATTTTGTCCCTTAAATAGAGGTGTCCCTCCTTTGGAAATACATGTATCCCTATTCAAGCGGACTAGGAATCAGAGAAACCATCCATTATTCGGAGGTGTGTCCCTTATAAGAGGTAACACTCTTAGCCTATATATATATATGATATGTGAGGGTGCGTAAAATCGTTATTTCGTTCTGTACGGAGAAAAAATATTTTATGATATTTACAAAAATGATAACACACCGTTCCTAAATGCATATTTTGAGATAATCAAAATCCCGTAATAACATGTTCTCAAAATATGTTCTATTATTGACTCAAGAGAATTGATGTTGTTTCGTACGATTCAAAGTATGTAGTAAATATTTGTTTAAGCTTCTGTAGGCAGTTACATTTAGCCAAAACGCGAAGTCTTTAGTTTGCTTTTGAATTTAGAAAAACGGAAAAGATATCGAATGATGAATAGTTGATAAAACCTTTCATGTTGAGTTGTCATACGAAGAATTCCTGTTCATTGTTTTGTATTCTTTGAAAGGAAAACAAACAGAGACAAACACAAAAAGACTTGAACTTCCTATATTGTATTCCACACTGCAGAAGTAATAGAGTTACGTAGCAGATCTTTTGTTTGTTTCTTTTGCGACAACAAAGCAGTTCGCTATATTTACCCTTTGGTGGACTTCCAACGCAGACCAGAAGACGAAAATAGATCTGGTAGAAAGAATAATCTTGTTTCGAGCAGCGACGATAAACATTGTATTGATCATGGTTACGGTTAGGGCTATTTTTCACGGTTAACCCCCTGTTTCCAACGTGTAAATGTGACCTGCGTTCCAGATTTTTCCTGCGCATTTCGTTTAAGAGGTTCTTAAAACTGAAAGTTTAATGAAAAAGATAACATGTACCTGCTTTAGCATAAATGCGAGGAATTAAAGAAAAAATCTCGTTGCTGATTTTGAAAAGTATGGATATATATTTAAAGAAAGCGAATCAGAATTTGGATGCTATCCTTATCTAGTAACGTAAAACAGGTAAAGTATAGTTATGCAAACAAAATAGAGAGGGTATTATTTTTTGTAAACTTGCAAAACCATATCTTAAAAAAATAAATAAAAGTCTATAATATAATACGTATTTAAAGACAGGTAAATTTTTCTGTCTGACTTTACACAATTTTTAAAATTAAGAAAATTTATATAAATAAGACCTAAAATTGTATCTGAGGCCAAGACACAGATACTGAATGTTAGAGAAAAATAATTACAGAGAGCATGTGAAAAAAAAGTGCTTCGAAAAATATAAGGGACATCAAATAAAAAAGACGAATGTCGAATTAAAAAAAACAATGAAATAAAATTAAATATCATCTATATCAAGACCTAGAGACAAGGGCAAGGAAAAGAATATTTAGATGGCTCGACCATGCAGAAAGAATGGAAGAAGCTGGAATAGTCAAGAGGTAAAGAGAACCAACCAACAGAAGGAAAACAAGTAGGACACCGTAGGAAAAGGTGGCTAGATAGAATAGTGTAAGACCTCAGATAAATAGAAATAAGCGAATGACGAAGGACAGCTTTAGAAATAAAGGAGAAACTTCAAAGATAGAAGAGAGTTGACAGCGATCTTCAAGCAGACGGTGATTTTTCTGAGATCATGCCGTTAGAAGTAGAAAGAAATTAAAGAAAGTCGCTTCTTTTTATTCAGTTTCGATGGCATCTAATACTTAAACTTACAATATCCAAAAAACACGTTTAGTCCATTGATTATGGTATATATATAAGAAAGGGGATGGCAACAGGAAGAAAAACACACCATATGCTTTTTGTTGCAAGAAGAGACAATTTCCAACTAACTTGCCGAACATGTTTTTAAGAAGGATCATGGACCGGATGGAAATTATTCATTAAAATGCGACGAATCTGGGTAGTAAAATTTCCTGGAAACCATAGGTGACTAATAACTTGAGAAATTGTGCCATAAACATTTCAAAATTAAAAAAAAACAAAACTACCAAAAAACCTTCCACGATTTTCGCCAAACCTCAATTTGGGAGGGACCATCTATTGACATTCAATGCGGCAGTGCCCTCAGCTGAGAATTCTTCCCAAGGCTTTTCGGCCTGATGAAGGTTCCCAACATGGGAATACATAAATTTGTCACTTTCACTCTCCCTTTATTCTTCCAGCCCCCTCTCTTGAAAAAGGGAGCAGAAGGTTCCCGAAACGTCGCAGTTTTAAACCTCATGCTGGTATGGAAATTATAGTTGAAATGACATCTGACTCTGGGATTGGAATACAGCTGAATTTAATAAAACATGGAAAAACCTTATATTGTTTTGTTACGAGAAGAAATGGTGGGTGGGAAAGCTTTTTTCCACCAATCGCATTTGCAAATACATTTTCGCACTAACTTATTCATAAACACGACAGAAAATACCCTAAACATTTTGCTACGAGCGAATTGTATTAGTAAATATCATTTTATCTGAAAACAATTTACAAATTAGGCTTCATTTATGCTAAACTGATAATGGAGTATATTGTTATTACCAGCTCTAGGAAACAAAAGGAAAGAACTTTAAAAAAAAAAAAAATATTGCAGCCCCTTCACCCATCAATAATGGTTTTGACTCCGCCCACTCCCTTCAATTCTTGCTCGGCAAATTGTTTGAAACTATAGAAATGGACCATGCATGACAATTTTTCTGTTCTCTTGCATGGTCAAAATGGAAGAAATCATCTACTTTCACGGTTCGATGAAAAATAACCCGAGCTTGTGCTTTGTCCTAAAACTTCAAGGAGTTCTAGGCTAAAAAAAAAATACAGCATCTTGCAAATGCTTCTGAAAGAAAATCCGGCCAAAGGCGAAACAAACGATATTCACAATGAGAAAAATATTCTGTCGTCATTATACGAACGATGTCCTCATTTTCTGAGGGCCATCGATTTCAGGTCAGAAAAAGAAAGAAAGAAATCCTCTGAGTGATGAGAGGAGATTAATATGGCGTGTTGGGACGATACATTACCCTTTTTTCCAAGGATGCAGGGGATGAAAATCGGCAAGGATTAATAATGGTTCGGATGAAAAGATGCGGACTCGCGTCCTTCAAGGAATACCGAAAATACTCGGATTTCTTAAAGACTGAACATGTCATTTTCTAAAGTAGTTCATGTTAAATTTGTCCCACTGAACTCTTGGACTGGGTTGATAAAAGACATCGTAAATTTCGCTTCAGTCGAAAAGTGCAAAATATTTTAGCGTATATTATGTACTATTTCGTCCAGATTTTACTTAAAATTTCTTCAGCCATTAGAGGAAAACATCGAATATTGTAGTTAATTGTGCCAACGAAAATACAGCAGTAATCGAAATCGTTGTAATCTGGTCATATAGTATATGAAAAATAAGTTATTTTTGCCGAAGTTTTGGAAATTATGAAGTTTTTAAATGAGAAAAATAGAGGTAATGATACCAAAACATCGTTTAAAGAATATATGAAGTTACTAAATAATGTTACCCGATGTTATGTATAAACAAAACAAACTAAGTATATATATAGTACTGTTGCTGTATAAATATGTACGTGTATTGTATTATAGGTACTAATGTTTAATATTTAAAAAAAATACTTCAAGAGATTTGTTTGCTGTACACTTTTCTTCTTCCTTTGTACAAATACTTTATACGAATTTCCTTTGTAGAAATAGACAATTCAATCCGTTGTTACAAAATGCTGTCATTTTGTAACAACGGATTGAATTGTCTATTTCTTTACGCAAACTTCAAAAAACGTCCACGGTTAGGATCTGCATCTATAATCTTTTGTTTAAATGTTTCCCCAATACGAAACATTTCTTCTAATTCTTTTAAAGGTGGATATCTTTGCTACCGTTTCCACTTCTTCTTTATCTTCCTCGCTATCGCGCATTTAAATCCAAAATTTAAATTCTGCAACAGCCTCGTTGAAGATGTTTCTGATTACAGATCGGAAATATGCTAGTACTAGCATCAAGTACTAACATCAGGCATTAGCTCCCATGTTTGTTGACGTAAACTCGATCTACCAAATAGATGCTAATTACTATACTAATTATATATATATATATATATATATATATACATTTTAATTTAAAAATTAAAAGAATATAAACTGTATCTAAAAACATTTTTGTTTTTCATTTTTCGTTGTTTGGCATCTTAAAATACCGCAATAAATCGAAACCGCAATAACTGGGGATTTTCCTACATATCAGTTGTTGACTGTCGATGTCATATGTGAGCTCTAAATGGCTTACAGAAAAGGGTAATTTATTAAATATGGGAGTTAATAGTTAATCAAATTAAAATATATTACCAAATTATCTGTTAACAGGGTACAAGATGTTACAAGATTGTTAGGAATTATATAATAAAAGGACAATTTACATCATATAAGCGAGATCATGGAATAAAGGCATCTCTAGTGACGGAAATTAATATAACTGAACACATGTCGGTACAAGGAAAACGGATGACGAAACAAATGTCACAGTGACCGATTACGACAATAACAAACGACGTCCTTGCAACCGTCATTCGAGAATAAACCTGTATGATGCACGGCACAATAGGACAACATTGGACAATGTTAAATGGCGATTACAAGGGCAGGACTGGTGTCAAATTAGGCAATATGTGATTTAGAACTCGCGTGTTGCATATGATGAATGCAAGGGTTCTGCTACAGTTTCTACAAGGTGATTCAAAATTAATGAACGCATAATCGCAACTAAAATGCTTGCTCGCCAGAGGGCGCTTTCTATTTCTCCACACGCAGTCTTTTACAACGTGAAAACAGGACTGGCATGAAATAACAAAACAAAGCTTGTTTTAAGACAAAACGAAATGTCAATAACTGCTAAACATAAAAAATGAAATCAAAATTTCGGACATTACATAAATGTACAAATTAAATTGCACGCACGAACATTAACCACCTCACGTAGAATCTCCTCTGACGTAGCCAGCATCCTAACACTGCCACGACCTGTATCGTGCATGGCAGCAATGAAGTACCTTTTTTTTTTGGACAATTGGTGGTACAAGCAAGAAAACATTCTGTGGTGAGGAAGGGCTCTCGGTAAGGCCTTTGCTCTTTCCTGCCACTATCATTGGCTAGACCGTAGACAAAATGCCCACCTTCTCCACATTGCTGTAACAACCCATTCCGAGTCGTTAATAACTTTATATACGAAAATCACCACTTTCATTTGCGTGGCTGAAAGAGCCCTCTAGTGCGAAACCCTTACGCTTACGACCATGCATTCTATGATGAAAAGTGTTTGTTTCAGTGTGTTTCATTGCTCCCGAAAGCTTGTCCCATTATTTTTGGAACATCCTGTATAAGAGCGTACACTAAATTGTTGATTCTTCTTCTTTAGTCCTAACAGACGAGAACGTACAGCCTTATCAAAAGACCTCCACCTGCCCAGACTTTATGACAGTCTTGTGCTCTCCCTCTGTTTTGTCTTTTACTTTAGGCATATTTTTCAACTGTATTCGGTAGATGGTATGAGGCACTGGCGAATCCAAGAGGGACGAGAGCCCCCATTTGACCCGGGATTACATCATGGAAAATGAAATGAAAAGCACCGGACACTTAGCTAAAACTAGGAGTCTGAAGCAAATCGCTCACGACCTTGAAAAACTTCTGGATCTGCTCCTGATATAAAGTCGGTGGCGTGATTTGTTGAACATAATAAAGGCCAATTACTTAGTTCTGCAAGACAATGTTAATTTAGAATACATTATAAGATATTAACAGATAGTTAGTTATGTATGAAATTACCAGCATCTTTTGCGTCATATCCATCTTCATAGCCTTCCTTCACCCATCTCCACCCCCCTTCCCCTCCGTATTTACCATTCCTAGAAATGGAACACGGCCGCATCGTGATCGGTAAATCCTGGATCACCATTCAGGAATGATCCTTTCACTTTCGTTCCAGACTTTTCCAACGAATTCAATAGAAAAAGGAAAGATTCCGAGATCTCTGCAGATTTTATGAGACGATTACTTTTATCGATGAAAGATGGGCCTAGAGTGTTACCCAACCAGACATCAAACAAATAGAGCTTGTAGGATGAACAGCCCGCTTCGTGGTTTTATATAGATATTTAATTGGGTTGGGTCGAATTTTCAAAAATTGCTCGAATCGAAACGTAATAGTGCGGAAAAGTTGCTGCTTGTCGAGATAAACACAGTGGCAAAAGAAGTTTTGGAATCGGATAATATCTTCAGGTCGCGCATGACCCTCAAAATTTGTGAAATTAGCCATAAACTGACCTTTTTTAGAAACTTTTGAATAGTGCCTTAAATTGGTCAGACTAACATGAAACTGCAGTTGTGAGAGTAATTAGGAACAAGCAATCGGATACTAATACTTTGAAGGACAAAAATACCTAAAAAGGGAGCTGGCAGGGGGTCGCATTAGGACGAAAATTGGCCAAAATTGTGAAAAAAACAAAACACCGTAGAAGCGTTCATGACTTCAGAAAAATAGGTTAAGTAGACTGTTTGATTAACTATTGCTGTGCAGCTCTTCGCCTGTTTGCATTCCACATTCAGTGTAAAGGAAAACGACACAGAACTCACCAGGGGAGGTGGCCGCATTTCGAGTTCCACTTACGCCTTTCCCAACCAACCGACCATAGCTAGACGTGGAAAATCACTATTTTTTGATTTGGTTTGGTTCCACATGAACTGGATGTCGTTTTCAAATATTGACATTTGGCAGCGAGAAACCACCTGAGTATGACATGGAAATTCGTTTATGTCGAAAGTTAGTATCTGCTTGGAATGAATGAGGTCTAAGATTTCCTTGGATATTGCAGATGCTAGAAGTGGAGGACAGGTAATTTTCGTTGATGACTAGATGATCC
Source organism: Dysdera silvatica (assembly GCA_006491805.2). Taxonomy (NCBI): domain Eukaryota; kingdom Metazoa; phylum Arthropoda; class Arachnida; order Araneae; family Dysderidae; genus Dysdera; species Dysdera silvatica. The sequence continues at coordinate 78,143,509 of QLNU02015270.1, forward strand.
ACCTTGTCTAGTCTTTTGCATCAAAATTTAAATCAGGAGTGATGAACGTACATACGGATCTGCATTTCTCTAGTTTTTTCCTGGCTTTTAAAATGCGCTTCAAAGCAAACTCTCTGACATGCTTTTTTTCGTCTTTCACCATAGCCAGAGAAAGATTCTCGAGATGGGCAAAGAAGGCATTGTTTTGGATTACTGGATCAATGATTGTTTTGAGATGATCTGGTAAGTACTCACACAGTGTAAGTATACAGTGAAACACATGTTTTGGGCCTTGAAGTATTGCTGGTTGGGTTTTGATTGTGAACCATAGAGGTGAGTATACTTTCAGGATGAACGTTGTGATATGAAGAAGGTTTGAAGATGGGTCTGAGGAAGCAACGTATAGTCTAAGGACTCTATTAGCCGTTGTCAACCACCTGGAATGGACGAGCAGCTCAAGGTCACAAATGGCAAGATCTGGAAGACAAACACCTGAGTGGATGGCCAGTGAAATTTCAACTAAACATTTTTTAATTTTGCTTAGGATATCTTCGTTCACTTTTGAAAGTATGCAATGAATTTCCAGAAATTTTGCCATTGGTAATTTTTCGCATCTTTGAAGGTGCTTTTCGATAGGTTCAGAGTACGACTACGGGGCATTTGTTTTGCCATCTAATTTTTCAATGAAGTGCCTCAATGGCAACTCATTGAAGTGGAGCATACAGATGGACCACTGTAAAGGAATTTTGACGGAAAATTCTATAAACATAATGATTCCGTTTTTCCACCCAGTGTTTGTGTTTGTTCCATCGCATCCAATGCCTTCTTTGCCCACCTTAAGAATCTTCTTCTGGCTATGGTGAAAGACAGCATGTCAGAGAGTTTGCTTTGAGATACACTTTAAAAGCCAAGGAAAAACTAGAGAAATCATTCATAGAGAGATCATTCATCGTTCCTCATTTAAATTTTAATGCAAGAAACTAGATGAGGTTGATCATCAACCGAGACGAGGTGAATCATCAACGAAAATTACCTGTCCTCCA